>LUCM01009719.1:67506-137794 GCA_008360955.1 Fasciolopsis buskii | reverse complement strand
TGATTTTGGAGGTCCGGTGATGCGCCTTACAGTCATCGCCTGAAATTTCTTTCGAATGAAGTCAGCAAAACACAGGTGTGCATTATAGTCAAACAACCAACAAATTCGAACAAAAAAGTGCCAAACAATGAAACATACTAACGAAGCTTCAATAATTATACCCAAATATATCAGCTCTTTCGCCGCGGTTGCTTAATTCATGTTATTACTTGTTACCGTCTTTATCTGCGGAAAAATGTCCGAATGTGATTCCGTCTTTGGAAACTAAAATGAGTTTATATTGGGTAAATAATTACATGAAATGTTGAATGTTTGCCAAAAGCAAAACGGTTAACAAATGAGTTTTGGCCAACAAAAACATTAAAAACCGTGGATACTGTAACTAACTCGTCCGACCATTTTTATATTTTTACACTCAGATAATAGTTTTGGCGCTGTAGATCCATTTGCACGGCTTTGAGTGTGTACGAAAGATTAGTGCATGTATGCATTACAAAGGTGATTCGTGAGAAGGTTGCTGTCCGCTAGTCAAGAACCATTTTTAGAAAGAGGATGCATGATCCCAAGTTTCAGTCATTTTCGTAAGCAGCATTGTGCATGGGTGAAAGAAAAATCAGGTGTCATAGCGATCATGGCAAAAACAAAGCAATAAAAGCAAAAAGGCCAAATGCTATTAGTTCCTTATAACTCCTACTGCTTGTTATCGATTGTCCTTCTCAATTCATCGTTGCTATATGGGCCTAATGCTACCTCGCTGTCCGATTGGAAGTACTTGGTCTTGGAGGGACTCAGTCGTGAAGCATTATTTAAAAGACTCGGTCTTTAGGGGTGCAGGGGCAGAACATCTCTTTGCGAAGTGTCAGGATCCAGTAACTCCTATCGTGGTTCATGCTTCTTCAATTCAGCCGAGATCAGGACTCCGCCAACCATGAACTTCCAGCAGGGACAGGGAACGGTGAAATTCCATTCGCATGCCCGTTGAAGTACACTGTCTGAAAAGAAGACAATATGCTAAAGTTCTATTTATCAGTGGGCCAAAATCACCAGGTCACAATACCATCAACAGAAATCGGTGCAATTCGCCAGAAATGGTCCACGTTTAATGGTCCAGCACACAAATTTTGCCGTGCTCTCCAATCTTGTTTGAAGTATTTTACATACCTTGGCTGTTGATGCATATTAGAAAGGCTGAAACGTTCCACAGTGCACTTCTACATTTCCCCAATTTCCAATTATTTTCAACTTCAATGCCCTGCTTTGGAAGCACTCAGACAAACGGGGGATAAGATTAAATGGAAACAAAATTTGACCGGGTTTAATGTCATGTTTGCAAGAGGAACATATTCACGGTCATGCAAACCGTGTTAAGAAAGAAGGAAAACGATAACCCGAAGTCTAAACTACATTTTCGTAAACTAAACTACTTGTTTCATTTTGGCCGGGTATAAAATCCCCACTTCCAATAGTGTCTAGGGCAAAACCTGATGACTTGGTTAGAGACAGTTCCGCATTTGTGGGATTTTTTATTGGGCAGGGCACGAAGGTGGAGTGGAGTGGGGAAATATCGAAAATTCTAACCACGACAATTTTAATCATTTTCCATCTATCGGAACAAAGTGTCCGGGGAGGAATTGGATTGCAATGAAGATAGTTGTCCAAATTTTCACACTGGTTTTGAAAGCGCTGTAATTATTTTCGTCGGGTTAATGTCTAAATAAATGCCATAAATAACTTCTATTGATAAAATTAGTGATCTAACGGTTGACACGTGATTCCAGTGCTCGGATCAGATTTTGCATAGATGAAGAAAAACGTTGATTAACAAATATCTACCTTCGTCAGGTTTAAAGAATCCTTAAATTAATGAGAGACACCACTTCGGAGGCAAGTCTGGCCGGTGACAGCCGTGTTGGTTGCGGTGTTTTGGAAAAATGGAGCAATCATCAACTGAGTTGTCCATCACTGTGAGCACACTAACCCGATTGAAGTTCACGCCACAGCAAACAATTTTGGCCATGAATTGGTGTCATCAAACATCAGATGCCAAAAGTACCATTTAGAAGTATATTTTTCTACCGATCAATGAAAACAAAAGAAGAAGGTAAAGTTTGCTACCACAAACAACCTGGGTTCAGTGATGAAGAAAAATAACTATACCGTCACTTCCGGAGTGTTCTAGTATTAAAATTAACACCGACTACAGGACAACGAGATACCAAACCTCAGAAAAAAGAATTTCTAGTGATTTCTATTTCCCGGAGTAAAATTCGTTCTGGATTTTGCAGTATCGTGTTCGGAATCAACAGGTCAGTTGACTTTGCTTGGTACAACCACAAAAAATGCACCAATGGACTCTGGTTTTGGTTACTACCTCACGGAACCGGTCACGCAAAGAAAAAGGAACACGAGAAAACAACAAGTTGGCAAACCATACAGAGGAAAAAGAATTTCGGAAGCCCCAGGGGATGGGAACTATCTTCTGGCCACCACCTGCCTCGTAGCAGAGCGTACAACGCACACACACACACACACACACACACAGTCTTTCTGTGTGTGCGCCTAAAACATGTCCGAAAAATTTCCACTTACACTGATTTAATGCCTCTTCTAAAGACTGGACCCTGGGATCCAATACCTTACGCCTAGCTTCTCTGCCACTGACAAAATTGTCTCACCATGTTCCTCTAATGTTGCGAGAAAAACGGTGTTCACATATCTTCTACTCTTGACTACAGTGCTTCCAGACTCTTTAGGAGGACCGTCCTCAATACTACTACATATACTCGACCTTTGATGGATAACTGGGTGTCACGCCGATACCACAAATGTCTCAATTTGGTGATTACCAACTGAGCTTACGGTATGACTAATGACCCTTCATCCGATATTGGGCCACCAGATGAAATACAACTACCAACGTAACTACCTTCATCTATCTCATTCAGTTCCACTCCTCCTAGAACGAGTTTTGGCCCTGGGCCACTCCAGTTCTGCAACAGCATTTTACACCTCAGAGGTGAAAAACGCATTCGAAAAATGTTTCAACTACCGCTAAATAAACCTGCAATTTACTCGGTTCTTTACTCAGTAGTACAACCTTGACTAATTATTCAGTTACAAATTTTTCTGCCTGTAAAAATATCAATGTCACTAAACTATCATTAGGATAACACGATTTCCTTAATCCTTTTAATGACAGAGACGAGTAGAAAAATTGAAAGGTGCCACGATGGAATCTGTTTACGAGCCCCTGTCATGTACCTGATCCCGAAACTGTTAGTTACCTGGTCTCTGCAGTCGACGGACCAGAGAAAACTGTGGCCAACAGCCGGATGCGAGAAATTCATTGTGTGACAAAATTAAACTCAGAAAAAGAAAATTTTCTCCGAAAGACCGATGCTATTGCACTGTCTGATTGATGCTGAATGAAATAAACATTTATTATTTCAAAACAAATCAAGTCAGAATTAATTGGAATGGATGACGTCGCAGTGTTTGTGCCACTGCTGTGGCCAAGCACGATGTGTGGGTACTGTTGATGATATTTCAGCTTACGATTTGAAACAGCCGTAGAGGCTCTATCTACTCTGAAAGCGGTATCTCCCGGTCTTTCATATGCACTAGATCTGCATGCCATTATTATATTAAAACATCAATAGTAAACAATACATCATTTCCATTTTCATGCAAATAAACTTCTCTTCATTCTGGCAACTATCGATTCCTCAGTTTGACAGTCACGTCCCTGCTTTATCATGTCACACGTACATTGTGTGACTTCGTATTGTTCTGTTTGCCCAGAATCACTGTGGCTGCATTGTAAATGATATAACTACTCCTTTTTGATTGGTTATGAATACTATTTGCTAATAGTTTTGATTAGTGCACTCATACTCAGTCAAACTGGAACAGTCCAATAATTCGGTAGTTTTAAAGAGTATGAGGATCATGTTGCAAACAACCAACTAAAGTTTCTACGGACAGCAAGCTGTTCGCACTCAGAGAACAACTTCATATCCATGCACGCACACATACGCTTTCTGGAACCTAAAAGCAATTGGAAGGTAGCTCATTTTGGAAGATAAGTAGGTGATGAATAAAGCCTTTACACTACAGAGAAAAATGGCTCCTGCACAATTTCGCCGATAGTAATGAAAGTGGATGGTTTCTGGTGCAGAAATATTGGTACTTCAAAAGTTGCTTAACTAAACAGGTCATTTCACATTCAAATTTTGAAGTTGCACCATGAAACTTTATAATTACCAATTCAAATCTACATGATTAACTTTCACTTACACCTCTAAAGCATATAGGTAATATTTTATTTAAAATCCTATAAGAAAGTCTTGCTGAATTGATTAAAATAATGTCAGTCAGCTTTTGAAAATGGTTGCTCGCAGATCAACCGATTTGAGAGTTCTTTTTGATCCGGTCTATCGAACAAAATAGACGAGATATCCAATTCCGAAATGCATAAACAAAAAATAATTTTTATTCCGCAAGCGGTGCAGGTACAAAAGATGATCGTATCCGTGATCTTTTTCGAAGCGCTGATTTTTTACGGCGTCTACCTCCAAAGGGTGTTAGCAATTCCTCTGTTTCTCGTGCAGCTCGCCTTTTTTGAGCGTGCCCCTTTTGTTTCTCAGAGAGCCAACCAGGTCTGAAACAATGCACCGAAAACCTTCCAAATACTGGAAACACTCCGCTGGACCGTGTCAATGATTACCGACGGTGCAAGCTGTCTTGCCACTTACATTTGGTTTATTAAAGAGGATGCTGACACAAACTAACTGAGCTGTGTGAACAAGACGTGAGATAGCTTCGAGTTGATCTGCAACGCAATCTGCCTTCGCCTTTACATACTGAGATGACAGTGGGCTAATGTCCGGCTGCTTTGTTGAATTAGACAACTTCAATGATTTATTACTCCACAGTTTATCACTAGTACTTGTGTAAAGCAGTTTTTCTGTAACGCTTCATGTTGTTCTCCCGTCATTTACACAGTAAATAAACAAGCGTTTGCGTCACTCTCGACGGAAGCGTGTCTCCGGCGAAGCTTAAAACGGTCCACTGTTGGAACTGCATGTGAGCCACGTAACAGAATCCACAACGCGTCCATGCAGGCGGTACGCACTTTGCATTCATTCCACTTCGATTTTCGTATTACTCGGTCCCTCGAAATAAACCGTCCGGGGAAAGGTTATTTTTCCAGCGGATAATTTATACTAAAATTGTGTTGCCCTTTCATTGGTTAATGCCCTAATGAGTGAATGTGTTATTTTGTCCAAAATTTTAGCACTCTGATATGCGAATCGTTGTTTTATGCGGCATTCTTACAAATAGAAAGCATTATTCAAATATGACGAAGCCAGTATGCAACAATAGTGATGATTATTAAAATGACGGTCATTCCAATGTCTATTAGTATTATTATTCGATTGATAATGACATTAATACTATTAATGGTATTGATAACGATGATTGCTCTCAACGATGAACGTCAACGGAGATAAAAAACTAAATGTGACTCATGAAGGTACAGATTAAGCATCATAACTAAGATTGTGATCAACTTTTCTCAGTTTTCAAAACTAAAACTTGACGTAGAATGGTCAAGTAACTTGTTTTCAGATATTCCCGTTTGGTTCTGCTATATAAAAGGCATTTGGCCGATAATCAACACAGTTCTTCTAATGTCCTTAAACCGGTCCAGTATTATATGATTTCACTTAGCGATATTTAAATGGCAATAGATTTTCGTTGTTTTCCCCGAATGTCGGTAAACAGAAATATTTGTTCTCCATTTGAATTCTTGATCAGTTGAAAATCGATCTGAATCGAGAAAAGCTTATTCGGGGCAACTTTGCCCTGAACTGCTCGGTTGAATTGTGTGTGCTAATGTCATACTCGAAAATGCAATCACTTGGTCGATTTCGATTTATTGCAATCAACGTTTACTTGCATCGTCTTAGCTCGTCGAGGTCAAAAACCTGGCTGCATCACGTGACGTGTTGTTAATTCCATTATCATTATTCTTTCTTTCTTTTGAAAGAAAGCAGTTAACGTTCAGCTTAGAAGAATATAGTCAGCTTAAAAATTTGTTCGTTCCATCGAAAACCGTGATTTCGCCTGAAGAGTTTCAAATCGAAAGTGGAAAACTCACTCAGGCTTCCTGCATCCAAAAACTAACGACCACAGCTAGTATCAAACCGGAAACATCTTACCTTTTAGGCGAATATCTTGGCTTCTAGACTATAGGGATCATGACCCCCAGACACTAGTTACACACTAGGTCAGTCAATGCTGCGTAACATTTTACCCAGCGATGTCAGAACTATCCATAGTGCAGCATTTCTTTCTAGAAGCAATCTAATATTGTAACTTTTTGTCTTCCCATTTAAGCCTGACCACACGATTAAGTACGATTTCTAAATATAAAAATCATACAGTACGAACGTTTTCTTCAACACTGATCAACTGCGGAAACCTTGGATAGTCGATTCATCCGCGCTTGGAATCCTCGACTCTACACATCCACTTAGACGTCCACCATCTGGTCAGCAAGTAACCGTGACCGGCAAAACCCAGTGACGGTTAGGGCCGCTGTATCACTTGATGTTGGTGTGCGGTAAACCTTTGAGCTCCGACTGACTTGGATTAACTAATAAGGGAGTTCGATTTGCAATTATTTGTTCCCGTTTCCCATCCTGGTTCGGTCGCGGTGGATGCGCACTGCTGTTAATTCCAAAAGAGAATAGAGAAGCTTTTTTTATAACTTTGTTTTATGGAGCTGAAATTTATTCATCCACTATGTCTGGGTTTCACATTGATGCAGTCGTACCCATCATTTGACATGCTCGATCTCGTCGTTTCCCGTGGCCAACAGGGTTGACTACTCGTGAGTAACACGTTAGAAATACTGATGGGTTTGAATATTTTCTTAATAGAAACTCATTTGAATCTTTCGGAGCGTGAATGGATGATAAGTGGATCTAAGAGTTACACGGTGATTCGTGGGAGGATTTTCATCGGTCAGGCAAGACTAACCTTCAGAAAGGAGTCACAAGGCCCGAAAGTATTGTTGTGCTTCCGGGGAAGTTTAACTCATCCATCCGTATACGAAACATACTACTGAAATAAAAGCCAATACTTTCTTGTTTGCCTGATTTTGTTCAGTCTCAAGAAGACAAATCTGTTAGCGAAGAGGGTGAATCCTGTTCAGCTGGCCGTTGTAGTGTGAAATCAATCAAATAAATTAGAATTAATGAATTCATCTGATTAGCATGGGATAAAATAGCTACGATTACAAAAGTCACAACAGTGGAGCAGAGTGGTCCACGGTCCAGTATGACCTTGAGGTTGACCTGAGTTTTTATTCCGCTGGTTGGATTTCAAGTATGTTTTTATAAAACAAGTTCAATGGAAATTTTGCACACCCAGTTTGCACTGGAAAAGGATCACGACTGTGAAATTTGATACTTTAGTTTCCTCTGACATTGTACGGCTGGTTCGAGTCTACTCATACAAATACGGGCCAAGTTAACAAATTAAATTTCCAGTGCCAAGGCTTCCACATTTTCTGTTTCTGCTCAGATGTTTATGCCGAAAAAGGGGATTCATTTTTTTCGGGTACAGATATCACTGGCTCGAATTAGGCTCGTGGTGTGAACCTTCTCCAGGTTGTAACAGAAATGACCGCCTGGGAAACGAAATTCCCGCTAACTGTACACTTCCCTCGGCCGAGAAAAACAAACGAGTTTCCTGGACAGTCGGCGTGCAGACAAGCTTCAACGGATCTGAACAGGATAGCTTGTCGTTGTGGGCACTGTTGTATTGCAGGTGTCGAGTAAATTCGTCGGGTTAGCCGACTCCATTGATTAGCTCATATGTCTTTAGCTATGTCATTTCGTACTGGTTCATATCAAATAGATACCTGGCGCATTTGGTGAATATCGATCATTAGTCACTTTTCCAAGACCGGAATTCAGCAAGGACTGAGAAAAAAAGGGAATTTTATTCCCCCTGCGGGGATTAGCAATAACAGAGTTGCATCACTACGAATACTGGGAAGCAACTACAGGGGCTCACGGCATATTGGCTTATTTTACTTCATTCTGAATTCTCCGCAAATACGCTGCCCAAATTAGAACAGATTTACAAATCGGGCTTTAGGCTAACTGCGAAACAAGGATGCAAAATCACAGCAACTAAAAGAAAATGCGACTTTATTTTGGAGGATTTCGTAGGTACTTCTGTGGTAGTCGGATATTTGGTCGTCACTACGGGATCAATTCATGGCAAGCGCTAGCTCATGCACGAAAGCCCTCCGGAATGTTCATCACTGTTGGATGCATTCTAAAAGACTTCAGATAAATACTAATATTTCCAGGAAGGTGCGAACGTGAAATAAGTTGCATGAATTTATTTCAAGCGCGGACTGGTTCTCAAACTCAGAGGAGCAGCTAAATTTTCGTAAAAGTTTATGCTTCGCAATGTTAAATTAATGCCACTCATCGATTTATTATCTACTTAAACTAACAATATTCCCAGCCGACGTTATCAGAGAACTTGGTAGTTGTCCCGCCGTCCAGTCAATTGGGATATCCTTGTCGTTCTGACTGGTAAACAAAATTTTGTCTGATTTTTTATGAGAATCATTTTTGCGATTTGCGATAACTTAGCAAAGCACACATCTTCGTTTTTTTTGCAATAAGAATAACCACTGACTTTTTAATGGACATTTTATAGAAAGAGAAGTTCCCATTGTTCTGAATACTCAGAATTTCGTCCGGAATTCCGGTTTTTTAGATGTTCGTTTTCAGCACGAGTCTTGTCCAATGGTATTTTGCAACGTTTTACCGCAATGTTGGGTTTGACTTGTTCTATCGATAGTGGTCACTTGCAGCGTGATCTCACGCTTCAAATACCGATACAAAAGGTATATCTTATGAGCGTGGTTGCCTTTCGTGATTGTCTACACGACTAATATCATCCCAAAGAAATGTCTCATCTACATATTCTGACGACATTCTTTTGTCCTATTGTATAGCTCCATTATGTTTAAATCACTGCTCAGCAGTCCAGTAAAGAAACAACGTCATTCGCGTAGAATTTACCTTCAAGGTAGTCCTGAGAAGGCCTTCCTAAACTGCATATGGTAGTTATCCGTGAAGCGCGCCCAGAATTCCGGTACACCTAATCGACTTTTGGTCGTACTTCACCTTTCAACCGTTGCACTGTCGGGGTTTGTATATCTTCCGAGTTTTCAGGGAGACATGGTATGAACTTTCCAAGACTTCAAAGCACTTTCCAGCGTCATGGTATTCGTTGATTGCATTTTTGTCCCTCCCCGTTGACAGCCTTTTATTGACTAAACGCATCGAACAAAATAATGATGAATCTAATCTGTAAGGCTTAATTAAACTTTGATTTATTTTATTATTGTTTGCTTCTTGAACTCGAGCTGAATATTGGAAAACTGCTTTAGGAATAGGTCTGTAGAGAATTATGGTGCCTTCAATCTAGCTTTCGCACCGACTGGATGGTTCATGATGTGAGCAGAACTAGTCACCAAATTTGTTTGATGATTCGGCGCCTTCTGATTCCTTAAAACCTGGAACAATGGCCAACACTCACTTTATTTATATCCTCCCATTTCGGTTCATTTGACTGGACTGCCATGACTACGTGCAAAAGTTTTCTACTTAAATACATATCGTGCACATGAACCCCAACGATAAATGTTATTCCTTACGGTTTTAAAACTGTCATATGAAAACTCAGTTATGATGCGTAATGGCATGCCGTGGTAATACTGATAATACAACTGATTCTACGTGCGAGAAATTGGATGAGGCGTACCCGGCAAAGCTTTCTTTTTCTTTAGGCAGCCCAGGTGTGGATACGAAGACATAATTTATTGAACCATTTAACCGATTGCCTGAACAGGCTTCTACCGCCTGACACCGATTTTTCAGCGTTAAGCTTCACTCCCGGTTCTGTCGATTACGTTCGTTACGGCCAAGATTTGCCAGATCGAATTCGCATTCAGCAGTTCGTCCTTGGTTCCCAACTTATTTCCAATCTGCAACTCGTGCTGGAAAGCAGTCAAATCCTTAAGATAATTGATTTCGAGCTACATTCAAATCGCTCGAGCATAATAAACTGCTCCATCTGTACGATTTTAATCATTCTGCTTCCTTAGCTCTACATTTTTTATTTTTTCAAACTTAACCGGAACTCTAAACGCTTCCCTGATCTACTATTGCATTGCCACTGCGTTCTGTTCTATTCCCTAGTCTCAATAACTTGCCGGTCAACAACAGTTCAATTGTAATCTAAATTGCGTTCTCAAGATTTATTTTTTAGGTTCGCGGCATAGCTTGAAAGAAACAAAGTAATGTTTACGAACTATCCAGAGGTTATTCAGATATCTGTAATCCTCGGGATGACCAATGCGGTTGTATTTCTTTGTTGCGTTATCCATTCGATCATTGTATCCGCGATCCATGAGAAATATGCCTACTACAGAATGAAACAAGTTCATTGAAGTAGGATGTCTTGAGCGATTCAACTATACAGTGCCGTCCCAAATTGGAATTTAATTAGCTTTTGGATACGGTCCAACTAATACTATTACTTGTATTCGTTCTTTAAGGTAAACAAAATATCGGTTTTTCGGAGCCATGCTTTCTGTCGTACTAAAGTCAATTTAGTAAAGCTGACAATATCATTTACTTCTCTCCTCACGGTTATCTTCGGTCATTAAAACCAGGCGTTATCTTTTACATTTTGGCACTTTTCTTCAGTCATCCGAGCAACTTTCGAAAAATATGGAGGCAGAGCACAACATGTTTCGGACTTCGGAATTTTCGCTGTTATTCACAGTTTCTTAAGCACTTAATTCGTGTGACTAGTTCATCCAAGTTTGAAAAGTGTTGAGTTATCTAAGAACTGATATGATTCGTTTTAAGCATTTCCTGGAAAAGAATTGTGGAGCAAAATATCTGTCACTTTTCACTGATAAATACCCATACACCATCTATAACAACACATCTGTGTGAATAGGTATTCCGCTGTTGGCATTCGCCGTCGATAGAATAAAGCAAGCGCTATCCGCGCACGCAAATCACCGTTTGGTTTGCGCTGATGTCCGCGACTCGTGAAATGACTTTATCAGACTTAGTGATTATCGGAAAGAATTTAGAGTTTGAAAATATCTAGCCAGCAGTAACAGACTGAAAACGGTAAACAAAACTAGGGTGGGTAATTTTTTGATTGGGACGAGGGTTGGCTGACTGATTAATGAAGATGGGATCATTGGAAGCGAATTCGGACAATGTACTTTTGGTTCGTCACCGTTTTATTTCAACAACCCATGCATGCGGAACATTGATCGATACGACTACAGAGCCTACTTTTGTGAGGCATATATAGTTCTGAGATCTGATTGGTCACCAAAGTTAATTTAATGGCATTCATTTTTTTACAAATCACGTAATAAGACCGTAACTCTACAGCTGGACACATGAGAACCTTTAGTCAGTAAACTACGGATTTCTAATTCGTCCTCGCCAAAGCATCGGTGTTTAATTTTGATCTAACCAGACGTGTGAACCGTGATAAAGCAACACCTGTTCATGTGCTGGTCGAAAGAATTGGCTTGGGGCACGGAGCCTCCAAATTTGCAGTCCAATTCAAATTCATGGTTCCGAAAATTGAATGCCGATAGACAAACTGGGCGTGTAAGTTCGGTAAAGAAATGGGAATGCAATTTGTAAGTTAAAATGGAAAAATGCAGAACGAAATAAACAAACGTTTGTATCTAAAGTGGAAAATCCTAAGGATTAGGGACGTGGTTTAACAGAGACGACAACGAACAGAAAAAATTTTGTTAAAAGATCGATTAAATTTTTAACCTGGTGTGTACGCAAATGGATGAATATCGAAATTGAACGAAAAGATAATGAACATTTTGTTTGAGCTTTTCACGATTAACAATGCAAGTTTGAGTCATACCCGGCAACATTCCACTTGTGCACTCAGTGCTCCGAATACTGCCGTGGTCAGTAGTCAGAGTATCTGCCTCGACAACCGAGGCACGTCGGTTCAAACCTGTGCAATACGGTCCGTTGTACACAGCACTCGTTCAGTTTAATCCCGTAAATTTCACAAAATACCTTTTGCTTTTTTCCGCAGCACGTGTTCTATATCTTCTGGAATAGGGCGTGGTCCTTTCAAATCTATCAAAAGTTTAATGAGATTTGATCTTGGGCGTTTGAATCTAAAATTCAGTTGGATGATCATTTGGTCTTTATTTGCCATGATGAAGTCTGATGTGTGATTTTACAATCAAACGGGGCATCATTTTTTCGACACACTCCCTACGTCATTTGGTCCTGATATTTACTATCTGATGAGAGAGCTCCGAAATGATAGATTTCAATTTCTATAAAGCAAACTTATTTCATGATAAAAATTGCGTTAACAGCATTTCCCTCACTGGTAACAAATCACCAAACTGACGAATAAGAAACACAAGAAAACTCCTACCACAACGAGGAACCATAACTGGCATCGGAATTCGGGAATCGGAGCTAGGCGAAATTGAGTTTTCGAATTTGCGCCTAAAGGTGACTTTCACTCCTAAGTTAAATTTCATATTGTTTGTCATTCAACTTTTAACCGTTAGTGATGAGACTGTCAATATAGCAGAGATTGGACATAGTGTTACTCGATTGAAATCCTCTCATAGCCTCTAACTGCCTGCTCAGGCAGTCTACAGGCGGTCACACACCCCGATTCCGAAACCACGAACAGTTTAGGGCAACCGCAAATGATATAAATATATTAATTATTGATGCCATAATTATTATTGTCATCTGTTGGCAAGTCGAATAAATAAAACTAACAACTTTCTATTGGACCAAATGCATACACATTACCCAGAAAACCAGACAGCCGGTCGTTGATCATTTGAGATTAAAGTTACCAATCGATGAATTCGTCACCTCATGCTCAATCGTCTGTCAGACCCACGAAAGTATTAATTGAAATGGGCGGACTCAAAAAAGCGTTAATCATGCCGATTTGTTAATGGAACAGGCACATCAAATTGTGATAAATTTGATTAATTACTACTCAGCTGAAAAAAATTGGAGGCTAGATTCTACGACACTGGGGCAAGTCATGATAATTGTTCTAATTGTTCTGTTGTACACACTGATTGGCCCAAAATTGTCATATCAGACTGAATACTTCCGAAAAACTTTACGATTAACCATTTCCAGCAAAATGAGAACACCTATTCCGGTTGATGAATATTTGTTGCTTCTTTCGATAGTGCTAAAGTGATTGATCAACTTCTGTCGTATCATTGCGAGGAATCTATTTAAGAGAGAGAAATCGCAAACGTAGCTAAGTGTGTGACATTAGAAAAGAACATAACTGCCAAATGTCGGCTGGATGAAAAAGAAAAATTGTCCATTTCTCTTTCAGATTAGCCTACTTCTCCGAAAAGTGATACAGTGATCCGGATTCAGTCTCGAAGATAAAACTATACGTTTCGTGACAAGAGCTGGCGGTCTGCCCAATTTTATTCACCGTTTGTGCGTCAAACATGCGTTGTTAGCAATTAATCTACTGCAATATTTTATCGATGGAAAACATAAGAAAATTCCGAGACAAATTTAGTTCGTTCTCTAAGATCTCCGAATTCGACTAATTTTCGACTATTGCCTACAACTGATTCATAACGTCTGCCTGTTATCTGAGAATGTGGACAAACAATTTTGGAATATTGAATATCGGTGTTCTGCAGTTCACGTTGGAAAATTCTCGAGTTTTGTAAGCCCTGAGCTTGACGTTTGGATCCCTTGCGTTTCATAACCAGCCGAGACGAAATCATCATTTAAATTGGCGGATGATGAAACGTTTGCGATCTAAACTTCAAGCTCGGTGGTTATAAAAAATTGGAAAAATTTTGAATATTTTGTTGGGGATGCATTACTTTTAGAATGGATAGATTTGTTCTCAATCTCTGTGGTTCGAATCCAATGTTGATAGACTTTCCAAAAGGCTGTATTGTTCTCGTCTGTTGGATAGAACTCGCTTCGGTACTTGCGGGAATGTCACGACCTAACCAGCGAAAGTGATCAACAAGTAGTGGCAAAAATCATAAACCGTTTAAAACACTAACCACTTCAAACTGTGAAAGTAAACAGAAACCCAATGGGAAGAGAAAAAACATCGACAGCCGATTCAAGTACACCCAGGTCGTGTTTCCAGACATTTTTGAATGGTGAATGGTGACAAGTGCTCAGCTAACAAAAAGGAAACAGAAAATTATGTTTATAGCATTTTGCTATCGACGAAAACAGATGAAATAAACACCATGCTCAGATATCCTCTTCTGTTGGGGAAAGTGCCAGCTGAGGGATTGTTTTTTAATTCACTTGGACCGTCTGATACGAATTGGCACGTCCACTCGAATATACCCAGTTAGTGGTAAACGTGGACCAATAAAGAAATGATGATGTCAATACTACTAAAAGGAGTAATAGTAATAATAATGACAGAGTAATGCTGGTGAACCATAAAACACCACGAAAGCACAGGAAGAATCTGGAGTAGTTAAACGAACGGTGAGCCATGGAAAACTTCCATAGGGTGTATTTTTGTTGCTAATTCGTTCTATTCAGCTTACTGTGCTCCGATTTGCTTTGTGTGACGGTCATTTTACAAGCTTGGCTCGCTGTTTAACGCTGAACGATGATGGTGATGTTGTTGATGAAATGTAGCTGCTTTTTGACTAACAAGTTTAAGATAACACAATCGCCCGTCAGTTTCCTCCAGTGTTACCATCCCATTTGGCTTTCGCAGCATAAAACATCAGCATCCACAAAGTTGATTGCTACTTGCGATTGTCTGGAAGACTAACATTCAGTAGGTATTAGGCAGATCTCTGTGTTAACACTTGTTATTCATAACAGAATACCTTTGGTCTGTGGTCTATAGTTGTACCTTATTGATAGTCCCTAAACAATAAAGAAATACAAACAGGATTAGCTTCATTGGTCCCCGTATCTGAGCTGTGTAGCGGTATTTTATCACAAACTGTTTCAGGTATTTTTTTATATCAAGGTGTTTGTTGTAGTCTTAGAGTCCAAATTCTTAGTTTATGAACCTCGTATCACACATGCTCTTGCCACCATTCTTTCGACATTGTCTGTCACATAATTCGCGAAAACAGTCACAAGATAATTCAGACTATTTGGACAGAAGAAATTTCTGCGGGAAAGGTTTTTCAGTTTCATATATTTGTTGTTTGCTGGATCTTCAGCATATCAAACTTTATCATACAAAATTTGTTGTATAGGAAATAGAATTGGTAGACGACATAGATACTTATTCCCTCGATGTTTCTTTAATTGTTAATCCAACAAAATTCACTTAATGAGCTTTGCTTTTTACTTATTTTTACACCATTTGAAGGAGGCCCAATATTATACCTGTTGGCTATAAAATACGTCAGTGACAGTTCGTTGTTCAAGGAAGCTGTTCACTCAGCGATGATCATCATCCCATAAGCAGCTGACGCAAAAACGAATTAGTGAGAACATATTTGGTCTGCCCAAGCCAGGACTTGAATATATCAATCCGTCTGGCTAACAGGCACATATTTCGTCAGGCAAATTAGTCTGCCTTTGTGCGTACATGTGTGCTGTTTTGTGAACTCGTGCGTGACGAGACAGTGAACATGAGGACGACTCGTTCACTCACTGTGGAGTTTGTTTTCCCTGTCTATGCTCCATTTACCCAATCTGTCATGCATAAATGACATATCGGTCATCTTGTTTGTTGTTCGGTATCTGTCGCATGTGCTAATAGTGAAACGGTTAGTAATAAATCGTGATAAGAACGGATTGGCAATTTGCTCCATTGAGTCACTGGCATTGCATTAGTACAGGGTTATATAAAAGTGCGCGGTTAAAGAGACCAAGAGGCAGAGCGCTCTCCATATCACATTTGTCTTCCCGTAAACTTATGGTGAAAGGTTGCCTAGGAGCGTCATGTATCGGTGGGTGAAATTCGATACCTTAAGGAAGGCTTTACTTAGTCTGATTGTTTGTTTATGTTCCTTAGAGTAGCACCCTAGAGATGACCAATAAAAGTCTGGTGGCTTAGCAAAGAATGACTTAATCAGGCTGTAAAGCCTCCCTTCCATCAGTTAATGTGCCAAACGTCTAGAGGAAAACATGGCGCCATTAACCAGTTGTACTAAGTTCCAGTTTGACTTAGAAACCTCACTTCCTGATAATTGTTTGAAAGGCGCCACGGATAGTCAGATTTCTCAGACGATATGACAGACGATAGTCACAGCAACTATCCTCCCAACGAGAACAGCCAGTAGCCAATTGGAGAAGTGGTAAGCACAAAGTCGCAAACAGCAAAATTCTTGGGTCATCTAGAACGAGGTATGCGAAATCATCATAATCGACTAACTGAGGCATTCGACTCAAGACAGACCAGAAGAAAAGCAATGCTATTACTGATATGGGGTGCACATTGTAGAAAAACATAGTTAGCAGTGTTCTGATTGTTTTGAAATAGATATTCTCTACGGATTTCGATTTCGACTTGATTCACGAAAACAAGCCAGTTCTGCCAATTAAAATGCGATTTCTTCTTGCCTCATATTGTTCTACCTACTTTTTAGCCCTGGAACTATACGAGTGTACTGTTGCGGGCCTACTCCCACAATTGCCTACAAGCAATAAGTGACACTTTCCGTATATGGAATCCTGTATACTTTGATTTACAGAAGACCAAACGCAAGTCGTCGAGAATCGTCACTGTGTGCGGGATGAACATTTGCATTATCTGGGCTGTTGTGACAAGTGTTTGTTCCACCGGTGGTGACCAAGTGAATAAAGTCGTGGTGTTTGAAAATGAAGAAGTCGGGTTCGAATCCCACCAACCGCCGGTCAACTTCCCCACTTGGCAGCCATCTGCTGGCCGCGGTCCCCTTCCTAAAAGTGATATAGTCGCTTTTTCATTACCAGAGGAAGTAAAAAAACAAAGAATAATGTACCAACTGTGAACGCATAAACACTACCTTCACAAGTGACAGTCTCAGCTTAGCAAATTTTCAGCAATATGTTGCGACTGTTTGATCGGAGAAGGGACATAGGTTCAAGATAGCTCAAATTATCATGATCAAACCCAAACTTGATCCCATTTAGGGAGGGGATACCCTGTGGACTGAGTTATCTTGAGTCCAACGCAGAGAGCCAATTCAGCTGATCATGGAATACGAAGTAGTGCGTTCGATCAGAGGTAACACGCTTATCAGCAATGGGATGGTTGGTCTGTCTGTTGCGACAAATTCTATTTAAACAACACCCTTTATTTGGCAGGTATTTTGCAGTTTCCTGATCTGATCACTTGGCATCTGACAACCTCACTGGGATTTTTGAACAGTCAATTGCCCTCCTGATGTTACTACTGCCACCAGTACCACTGTCATGACCACTTTAACTTTTAATCTGCAAATTACTCGAGGGGCAGCACCCATCGCCCCGGTCGTCATCATCCCTGGTTCAGTTTGGCATTAGTCCATATTATTAAATCATCAGAGACTTCAGAAGATGCCTCAGATAAGAATAGTTGAGGAATCCCAACCGGCCTGAGTGAACACCAGTACGTGGACAAAATCGTGATTCTCCAAATAAGGTACAAGAGCGATTTCACTTATTTGTTTTAGATTTCCAAATTCAGTGCTAGGTCTCTGTCTAGTGTACCTAAAAGCCTCAAACGTATTCATCGTAAGCTGATTAAGCCAGGAGGTTAGGTTGCATTACAGATTGTTACATTCCAGTTTTGTCTACTGTCAACACATTGAACTGATCGTAGACTTGTAATAGTCTAATTACCTTCATATGATATGTACTGCGCCATAGGAGACATTGTGAAACTCGCGGCAACTACTTGGACCCCTCATGATCCTCCCTTACCAGAAATCTTTCTGAGATTATATCCATTTGAAAATTTTAGACATACCAATCGACAGAACAGGATGCTGGACTACCTACAGTTAAGGAAGAACTATCCGCGGTTCTTAATATCAATTTGAGCTTCATTGAAGTCAAGTCAAATAAAGTTTATGCACCGCCATGGGGGTAAGTTATCAGCTCCAGCACACGATGCATATGACAAGCATGTGGGAAGGTAGTAAGCGCATACCTATATTCGCCGGAAAAAAGAATTTTAAAAGAGAATAAAGCCTTAGGAATTCTAACCAACTGGGTCATGAATTGAGATAAGCTGTTAGGCCATTCAGTGCCGAAGCGCGATTCACGTGCAAAGGAACGAGATGCTGAATTAGGTTGTTCCTGTACGTGCAAGTACGACCGCATATGACCCGAAAAGTGGACTCAGTGGCAGAATGACAAAATATCTGGCAGTGGCCAAGCGGAAAAGGTTGTGGCGTTTGGTCACGAAGGTCACGAGTTTGAATCCTACCCACCGCCGGTCAAATCCAAAGATTGGCAACCCTCAGTTGGCCGCGACCCCTTTTCATAAAAATGACGGACATCGTTGTTACGTTAATGAAGGGAGCAAAAGATAGAATAAGTTATCGGTTAGGATCGGACAATGAAAAGAATATAAAATTATTTGGACAATGAAAACTGCCCTACAATTAACTTTGCAGCGTTAACGACAAACTAAAATCATTTCGAGCCGGGAACTAATACCAAAAAGCACTATGTGTAAAGCACTGGACTGGAGAACAAGTATCTAATATGATCTTGGTTTTTTTAGTCTAAAGGACAAAATGTTGATTATGTGTACCTCATGGAATGCAGAAATGTTGGTCCCAAAAAAGAGCGTGGGTTAGAGGAATACCAAAGAAACGCATAGAAGAACTTTTTTAAATGCATTTACTTTAGGTTAATGAAGAATAAAATATACCCAAAATCAAGCAGATTATATGGGACATGGAAGCACTCATGTACATTCAGTGATAATGAAAAGAGCGACTGCGAGACAATGCGTTTGTCCAGATAACTTTGCAGATGATTGAACTTCCATCAGCATTACAAGGGAGGCCAAAATAAGCGAGGTCAACATATTAGCGAATAATAAGATCTGGGAAAATGAAAGGCTTGCCAAGTCAAAGAGAAAGGAGAAAAGGAGAGGACGGATCTCTTGCAGAGTTCTAGGTCAACTGAGAAGAAAGAGCTTTATTCTCATTTTTACCAAGTAAAATGATCTCGATTGTAAAACTAGCCACCTAAGACATTCAAATCACTTGGAGCGCTGCCAATTCCTTGCAATGTCTGAAATAAGGTATAGGGATCTTGGTGCCAAAAGCACTACCGTAGTCGGAGAAAGGACTCAGACGAGGTTGACTACCGTCACAAGGACAAGCAATTGAATAAACAGCGTCAGTTGTGGGTACCGACGGTTTGTACGCAAGCCGCACAGGAACAAAGGAATAAACTTCAACTAACAATCGTATAAGAAACGTTTTGGAAAAGTTCAACAGGTTTCAAGAACAGGCAATGGGATGAAACCTCCCAGATACCTTCATCAGAATGAATTCTATTGGAACCGGTTTACAACTGACAAGGATAGTTCCACCCGGATGAAAAACATCAAGATGATTGTATAATGGAGCCAAAAGATGAGCCGTACAATTTGCAGTAATAAGCATGTCTCCGTGAAAGAGGATGTCATAGCAGATGTTTAGCAAATCATCCATAGGTTTACAGCCTCAGGCACTTGATAGAGAGAACAGATTGGAGTTCCAGTGGAGGCTAATCATGTCCCCGTTCTGATGTGAACATTTATTCAATGATAAACTGTGGTTGGGAAAGTAGGTTGTGCCAACCATTCGCGTTTCCAAAAACTTTGGGAAACAGAAGCAAACCGCAACGACCAGAGTTCTTTGATAACAAGGGAAGTTATGGTAACAGTTAACTGTGGAAATGTAGATCGGAGAGAGCATCCCCAAGTATGAGAAACTCCCCACGGTTAAGTAGGCCAGTGAAAATGGGAAAAAGTATAAAATCTGTTAAATTCATTGGCGAAAATGAGAAAAAATAGTCGACGCAAGCACTCAGGTTTTGTGTAAAGTTCAGTGTATTCACGTGTGAACTTCATTTTGCATAAAAATACCATTCACTATATTTTAAAAAGGCACTGTGAATGTGAACGTTTTGGTAGCTGAACACGAAAAGGCAGATCTTATTAGTACTTTTGCTCGAGATTTGGGAAATCAAACAGATTACCTTTGGGAGATGTTCAGTACATATTTATTGCCATGACTTGTTCATATTTCACGTGGATACGTCGCTTTTTTGTTCGGTTCATCCGATCACCAAGTTAGAGACTTTTATACACGTGAGTGGACCATTGGGCGATCAACATGCCATTCTGAGAAAAATTGGCATACGTGTGCCATCAAATACACATACAATACCCATGCTTTTTTTCTGTCTTTCTGTTTGAGTACAATTTATTGCAGTCTTCCTATCAACCTTCGTTTGCTCCTTTGACAATTCCCAAAAACCATCGGTGACTCTAGCGGACTGTCAGCCCACAGAATGTCTCCGTTTAACAATTTCAGTTCCTGTATTATGACGCTTAAGCATCGTCCGCCGTGCAAACTGTTGTACGCTTACACCTTTATGACCTTGTCATGTGCTTCATATATACTACTAATAACTAATGGATCCATTTTATTGTGTTTAAAAAACAGCAGTATAAAGCAACCCGAAAGGTAGACCGACTAACTTTCGTGTACTTCACTAGGTTTTAGACGTTTTCTTCAATGGATTGCAGTAGACCACTTGTGCTATGTTAACTGAAAGAATTATTTTGTATGAAGTTCGATTTAATGGTCACACTTAAGAAGAAAGACTCCTTGGATTGAATATCAGTAAGGTCCCCAACAGTTTCGATAACTGAACATTAGAAGAGTCAGGCAGCACGTGGCCTATTTCAGTTTGTTTGAATCATTAAGTTCATTTGGAGAGTTTACGAGATCGATCAGTTGTGATCATTTTTCTTAAAGTTAAAAACGATATCTACAAACTCTCGAAACCACATCTGGTTTACGAATATGCTTACAGACTAAATTTGTAAATAGTGGCTCGACATTTCGTAGAACGATGGATAACTCTGCATGGTTGTCCCTCTACCTTGACGACTTAACGAGAGCACCAATTTGAGTCCGATCTATTTTTTTCCATTACCAGTATGCTCGGTATGGAGCTGATCCGCACGATCGATTATCACCCGGCACAGAACGGTTTAGTGGAACGCTTTCATCACCAAATCAAAGCCGCTCTCAAAAGCCACGAGAAACTCTACTAGTGAAAATTACTGTTGCTAGTTTCACTCGTTACTAAAATTTCCTTAAAAGTAGATATCCAGTATTCAGCTTCGGAAGTTGTGTTTGGCACGATGTTACGATTTCCTGGGTAGTTCTTTACGCCACGTAGTCCTGATTCACTCGTTGTGCAGACATACACTATTTGCCTGTCTAAGCACATGTGGAATCTTGATCCAGCGCAAACTCGTCCATAGTGACCACAGGTATTTGTCCCGAAAAAGGTCGACATGAGTTTATCCGTTCTGATTCGGTGCTTCAACCGCTACAGTAACCTTGCCAAGGCCCATTTCGCTTGATTTCGCGTCACGATAGAACTTTCAAGGTTGACTGAATTCGTCGCACCGATACGGTTGACACTGATGTTCTCAAAGTCACATACGTTGATCATAGCTCATTGTCTAGCAGTTCGAGATTCTATGTTGATTCTGAATGGCATTCTGAGGACGCTTTCATGCCACATCAGGACCTGTGATTAGCTCTGCCTGCTGCGGTTTCGAATAAGAACAATGTCTCACGCTCAGGGTAACAACCAGTTGGCACTGCCAATGCGTTAAACGAGACCATCGACTCATGTTCTAGCCAGCAGCTGATTGATTCTGCCACGTCCTCGGACGAGCTCACTGTCTCACATGCAAGTCAGCAGTGCATTCCTACACAAGGTGAATGAGAATTCGGTCTCATGTTCCGGTCGGAAGGTCGTTTGCCCAGTAAGTCTTCACGACTGAGGCAAATACGATCTTGAAACCATCCACAAAAATAACACGTTATTTTATCTGCGATACGAATTACATATATTTCACATTACTGTATGCTCTACAAAAATCGCAGTTGCTACACCGGTTCTCACCTCATTTAGTTTCCATGCCTTCAGTGAATTCGTCCCCTGATTTATCCCACAAAAGCCAAAATTTTGCCTCCATTGGTTGTTCTATGACAAACTCTGATCACCAATGACGTTTTAATTCCGAACGTTTGGCTTCCGGACATTTCAGCCCTTTGCCATTTCTCGACGTCTAAACCACAGTGGTGTGGTATCATCTGGACGACGATCCTCATAACCATGTCACTGGCAAAGAATCTGGTTCACACTTCACCATCACGCGGTTCCTGCACTCCAACGATCCCGCAGGTCAGCGTCCTACAGAACGTCTACATATGCTCACATGGCACGTGTGCATTCACGCACGTCAAGCTGAGTTTACACTGTATGATTCCTCACTCACCACTCTATCCACTTATAGAAAGCTTCTTCAGCTTTCTAAGCCGGGCTGGTATCGATGTTCTCGTGAAAAATGATTATTATCGGACACCATTTTCTCTACGATCTACTTTGACGCTCGATATCCATTCTGTAACGTTAGTTTTTTGCGTTTATTTTATCGCACACCAGATCTGTACTTTACTTGCTACGCGACACTTTTCGGAATTCCTCACTTTCGAATTGCTTCAACCACTAGGCAATTCTCTGCTGTGGTTTTGCAATCTCGCATATTGTCGTACCGGCGCTAGGTCGGTACCACGATAAATAAATACAGTCCTGTCGACTGGTGAGCTTGGTCATTTGCGGTATCGGGTAAAAGACAATTTCGGAGTTACACATTGAACGCCTTCTACAACCTTAGCAATTAATCCATTTGGGGGGTCATTTTCAATGAATACTCGTCGCACCGTCTGAATTTCTGCATTTGTGCATATCCTTTTTTCTCCAGTAATAAGATCTCTAGTTAGGTTTCACGTCACATTAAGAGGTAAAAAAACCTGTGAAAATTGATGTATTTTCTAATCCACTTAGTTGTCCTCCGTACTGCTCGTCGAACTGGACCGCCGTCTCGACAACTTAATGTTAAGTCTAGGAATGCTGTTTCATTGTTGAACTCCATCTCTGCTGTAAATTTTACATTTGCGTGAGCCGATTTGAACTTATTCAACAGTTGTTAAATTTTCATCGAGAATTCGAGTACACAGATTCATCCACATAATTTTATATAAATAGAGGGTTTGTATTGATTATTCGAGTGGGCCACTTTCCAACCATGCTATGAAAATGCCGGCTAGTAATGTACCGAGTAGGGAAGCCTTTGCTACTTCGTCCATTTGGCGATCACTTTGTTAAATTTAAACTGGATGTCCTAGATACAAAAGGACACTAATTGTTTCAAGGCTACTATCAAAAGACCTGTTGATAACTCACTGTTCTCGATCTAATCACTAAGGTTTTCGATTGTTCCTGTGATCGGAACGTACCTCTGTCATTCAAAGATGACACGCTAGCAGAGTTAGCACAAAGAAACTGACTAACGCTATTAATCAGATATTTCAAGTAGCCAGTCTTCGAAAACTTTTCAAATCTCGGCCCTTGGTTTCATCATGGTTGAAAGATAAACTTGTCTTGTGTTTATTCGTTCATACGTTCCTGGGGGACAATGTACCTTGGCCGCACAACCGGGCGCTTGTTCGAACGTACCCACGAGCGCCAACTTGCATGGTTGGTCACTGGAACAATTAAGTTGCTTAGTAGCGCAGTCGTTTCACACCTAACCCAGACTAACCACTCCGTGAATGAGACGCAAGCCTTCCGAAACATGTATAATTTCAGAGGTCAACAGTCTAGGTTGGCAAAGTGTCGCCTCTTGAGCACGGTGGAAGCTGTCACGACCCGTCTTCACAGTTATTCACTGTGCGCTCAAAAGCAATTTGTGATTGTCTTTTGGTTGTGAACCCCAATTGTTTTCCTGCTTGGCAGCTGGACGTCCTAGTAACACTCGCTCATAAACCTCGATAAATAGCAGAAAGGCAATAAATTCCGTGCTTCGTCGATTGTTGTGTGGAATAACCAACGCCACTCTACCCATTTCTGCGAACAAAGTGAGAAGTGATAGGTATGCTCCCTCCCAGAGTGGATTAAAGACCCACTGCTTTGTCGGCCAACCTCATGAATCAAAGGCTCCAATTAATTATTTACTAGAAAAAAAACCGTCCTCCGTTTAGGAAACCGTGAAGTATCGCCCCTTCTCACTTACGAATCTCCTGCATTTCTCCTCTAGTGAACTTAACCAACATTTGTTGTTTCAAGAACGAGAGCACGAAGATTTTGTGTTCGTTAGATTTATATGCCTGTAAAATAAGTGTTAGGACAGCAAATGATTTGGACATATCACTTAAGCTGAAGCGCTCACTTCATTCAGCTGCCAGATAGGGCAACAAACTGGTCTAGCTACAACATGTGAAATCTTTAAACTAGATGTGTGCTGCGTTTCATAAAAGCATATACGAAGTTCATCTACAAAATTAATCTTTTTAGCTTAGGTGCAATCTCTTTCTCTCGTTTTTCCCTTCGTATACCAAAAGATGAATGCGGATGTTGGACGAATCTTCGAGAATCAGTCCGGCTAGCGGCCAAGGTCTTCGTTCGTTCGGGATTCGTGTCCCATTTTGCGAACGGTGGATATGCACTGTTAATGATTCCTGACATGAATGACGCTTTTTTGTTTTCCCAAATATATCTGCTTACGTTCCGATTGATAGCAGACGACAAAATTCAGTTTTAAGAATATGATCCCGATTACTGTGAAATGTGCTTTCAGTGCACGCACCGGCTGTTGATTGCGCTTTTAACGCCAAAGTCGTTTGTTTGGGTAGGTTCGAAAGGCTTATTGGAGGTCAGTTGTCTATCTCAACCAATTGCACCGACTACAGCGACCGGCTGATCCAAGTTTGTCCCTAAAGCAGACTGTTTCTGTCGACCATCAACTTTTTCCATGAAAAGCCACAACAGCTTACCTGATGTTCTCACGCACGGATTTAGAGTGATCGCATTGCCATCGGTCATCGTTGGCGTGGATCGGTGAAAGGACCTCGAGTAATCTGGTCCAGGCAAGCTGGTTTATTTCGTGCTCTAGACCGCCCTCCATTTTGTAGGCGTCTACTGCATTAAGGCATCAACATAAAGAGTACATGGCATACGCAGCAAATAGTAACCGACTCCAATTTCAGTCGAAGATTTCAACTCGGTTATCGGCAAACAAAAATCCCAGCGAACTCTGGAAGTAAATCAAAGAAACCATGAACTTGGAGTGGCCGTCGCGCCGTACTCCAGGCAATGCAACATTCAGAAGCAGTGGATATCGTCGTCTCAGTTGAACTTATAGGTGCCTGCAAATCCGTCCCTTCGGGTGCTACATATAACGAGATTCTAAAATGTCTGAGATATCAACTGACCAATAGCCTGATAGATGACCACGAACAATGGCGGATAAGGAAATAAAGGCATATGGACAAATGTGCGGCTATTGAAAATATTAGCAAGCTTTACCGACTCATTAAGAACACTACCTCAAGGGAGCCAAGCGTGAGAAACGTTCTCAATGAGTCTGATGGCTCACTGACTCATCCTCAGAGCTTCGACAATAATCTTGGGCAGAGCTCTTTATGGAGCGATTTGTTTGGTTCACAGCCACAACAGACCTTCCATTTCTTCCTGCAGGCGAAACAGTACAGGCAGATATCAGTCATGCATAAGAATTTGGAATCACCGGTAGGCTTTCTGAAAAGGAATACGGCGGCTGGACCAGATGGACTGACGCCGCCTGTCCTGAAGAACTGTAGCGAAGTGTTAACATCGGAGTTAACAAAACTCCAAAAATCAATCTGGGTACAGCAAGAGAATTCTAAGTACTGGTGTGAATCAGTGATCTGCCGGTCTACAAGAAGGGTGATAGGGCCGTATGTAAAAATCATAGAGAAATTAGTTTGGTAAACATTGCACCGCAATTGCTCACTGGCATGGTCCGCCGCCGATCATCCAGTGTTCGAAGGAGGTGTATGCGAGTGAATCAAGCCGAGTTCGAACCAGGTCGATGCAGCTTCGACCAAATAATTACGCTGCAAAAAGTCTTCGAATGTGGGCACTACTTCTTCAGAGTCAAGATCTCCGTCCCTATTGATCTGAAGGTGGCGCTGGACTCAGCTGCTAGCGCAATTTTGAGGATCTGGGGATCGTTGATGGACGTGACTGAGACCTATTTCACTTTCTAAATCAGTGGATACCAAAAGCCGATTCCAAACTCGTGCTCATGAGATCTTCCACCATAATTCACCAAAAGAAGTGGCTCTCATCAGAGTTATTCCATTTAGTCATCCTTTCAAATTTGTCTCTGTGAAAATAGTGACACAGATGTTTCCTCAGACAGAAAACTATCCGAATTACAGTACGCGGACGACGTTGTGCTGCTGAGTAAAGACCCAAGTAAGTCGAATATATTCCCTTGATTGACGGTGTATGTTTGGCATGCGCTTTGGATCTATAAAGTGCAAAATACTGTTTCAGGACTGGATTAGCTCCAAAAAGGAACTTGTTTTTTCAGAGAGGAGTGGATACATTTAGTTGCTTGGGCAGTTGTATCTAACCTGGTGTTCGCACATCGGGTGAAGTGTCGTCATGCATACAAAAGTTTCGATTGCTGCACACCAGTACGTGATATCTGTGACGTCGGTGTGAAATCCGCTTGTCGATAAGCAGTCGAGTATACGTAGCAGGAGTAGGTTTGTTCCTGACATACGTCTCAGAAACACTGTAGCCGAAAGCAGGTGTGCGAGAAATTTCGATTTTTGAACTCCATCGTCTCCGTGGTATTGGTGGAATTCAGTGAAAAGATTTTCTTAACAACTCAGAAGTCAGTGGTGAGATTCTGAAGCGTACAACCTCATCCTTAGAAAGGACACTGAATTTGAATAGACTATAGTGTTTGGGATGTATTTTTGCACATTCGTACATTTGTCCTCTCGTTGCTTTTCGTCTATTCTTCTTTAACGTAGACGATATCGTAAAGCAGCAACTAAAACCGGAGCAGTCTGGTGCAAGATTAGTGGTTGTACTACCGAAATTCCAGCCTCAGTACGAAAGTAAAAATTACTAGACTGCATTTATATTGATCATCAGCTTTGGGTGGTCGCATTTAACCACGAAATCACATTTCATATCATAACGCATCTAATATGCGCGCGACCAACGATAAGGACTGTCGGAATCTGCAAATCTGTTTCCAGCTCAACAACCAATTTACTGTCACGTTGGGTCCCAGACAATACGAGCGAAGTAAAGCCAGTGTAATGAAACAGCGATACAAGTAGACGGCGATGCAGGTTATTACAGAGAATGCGCCTCCAGTGCATCTGTACAAAGCGTTGCTCCAATTCGTTGAATCGCTACCCTTTTCATGGTGTCTATTAAATTTTGCCTTCTTTGTCTCATCGTTGTTTGAATGCATTTCCTGGGTCAATGCGACCACATGAGTGCAACAATTGACTTGGCCGATATGATGGGCTGTCTTCCAGACCTGCGTTCATACATGGGCATATTCAAATTAGCAAACACGTTCGGAAATGACACGAACTTCCGTTTGATTCAAATTAGTGCGACTAAGAAAACGATGAATCTTGCATACCATCCCTAAACATTCCATTCTGTGAGTGCTTTTGAACGCTATGTTGGGTTGACAACTTGCCCTTATCAACGTAACGTTGCTTTTGAAAAGGAAAGTAACATGAATGCCTGCGTTGTTTTTGCGGTTAGTATAGCCTAAGACGAAGAATTATACCTCTCCTTACTCTCTAGGATAACCTGTACTCCATCTATACGTGTTGACAGGATCTGAACATTACAAAAATGGTATGATTGTCAAATAATATTCATCCTCCGTTGTACTGGTTGCCCACATGACAGGATCGCCGATGACAGGTTTATTGAACTCTCCCAGTAAACGGCTGAATGGGCAACTGAGATGTTTTGTCAACCAATCGGTCAAAACCGGACTTAAAACCCTCACCTTGATTTAACTAAGAGTTTACTGAACTGCCATTTACGAATTTGTCTAATTCGTGCTTAATCGATCAATGCCAATTGGTGTCACTTAGATGACTGAACCTCTGCAGCACTTTGGCTGAGTTTTTATTTTCAACCACTGAGTGTGAGTTTGGTCACGTCTTGCGTTCTTTGCATTTTGTGTATCACCTTCCCCACTGTGTGCCTTAAAGCTTGCACTTTTAAGCGCTGAATATGTGGTTGCTAATAGTCATTATAATTGGCATCAAATGTCCCGGTGGAAACATGATAATGGGTCAATGACTTAGGAGAGCGAATTTCAATCTAGCTTTTTGTCACTCACCTGGTTATTTTGAAAAAACGGATCAGCGTCGGCTGATTCACACACAGCGTATCTTTGTTCGCATGCGTTTCTACTGAGTGCGAACTGCATATAGTGGAAACGAATGTTCAAAGGCGTCCTTAGCGTTTTCTCAGCATATTCAAGCCTATCAGTGTTTGGAGATTTTACTCACAGCCTCAGTGATTCGTCTTGGATGGTAACCCGACATCATTTAAAATGGGGAAGCAATTGAGACAACCCATGGCTAAATAATCTTAACTCTTACTAAAGAACACCCAGAATTGATGCCCAATATCCATTCTAGTTAAGCGACTATGTTTGGTCCCTTGAAATAGGCCAATGAAAAAAACAACTTTTGATAAAACTGTCGCATTACTGAGTATGATAATGAACTGTAAAATTGAGCATGAATACTCAGCTTCATTACAAATCCATTTTTGTTGTCATCCTAGCCAGCCTAGTGGAGTTAGGATTTCTCTAATGTAGTTGTAAGTTCCGAATAAGGGGATTTTGGTGTAACAGTTTCCAATTCAATGCAGAGTCAGCACACGATAACCTGAACAGAAAAAAGACGGACACGGCAAAATGTTTGTACCGTGTTCACCCTCCTCGGCCACCTACTTAAAATGCGAAAGGTGAATAGAGGCTTTTCACGATGAATATTGTTTGCTTGGCTTACGCACATTGGCTGATTTACTGCTTACAAGCCACCTGCGATTTGCATTCGACAGCTATCTCCGGATTTGAGATCAAGGATGAGTACAACGGAGTTGCGGCCACAAGATTGACAACAGCAGACCAATCCTTGGGCCCACTGATAATGCTTCGGAAACAGAACGGGCTTCCGTTAGAAACGACTGCAAAATTGAGTTTTGGTCAATATTTGTTTAAAGTCGGTCAACCTGCTGTAGGATGAGTCTCTTTTACCCGAATCAAGTTAGATAGTCTGGAGGCAAATAACTTTTGGATCTAGTTGATTTCGCTGAAGCCGAAAGTCTGGTTGAATTCTTCCTCCCATTCCTCCTTGTTGACAATAGATCACAGTGCTATCTTAAACTCTGGTTAAATATCACAAGGTAAGAAGTGGTTACCGATGTCCAGACACGCGATACACGCCCTAGTCACCGTAACTGATGATGTAGTATTATTTCCTGACCGGTTGGCACAACTTACCACATGTGTTTTGGTGAGATGCGGCATGACAAATAAATCCAAGGTGAGAACCGACAACGAGCGTATAGCTTTATCGTGCATAGAATAGCAGATGCAAATGAGGCAGAGAAACGGTGTGACAGAAAAGACGAAAGAGCGTAAGAAAAAAATAAGTGCTGATCGGAAATCCCGAAATTGAACACACGCCACTCTAGGTTATTGAAAGGTGTTTCTCACGCGTGCTTGCAACTCAACTGAATTTCCAACTACCCAACCGCAAATTTATTACCTAGCATCGAAAGCAATATTTGTTTTTGATAATTGTATAATATGCCAGTTTGGAGCCTCGTGTGGTTTTTGGACTACGGAAGGAAGTTCTTGCATTGAGATCCTATTAACTCAAACCTAAACTAACTAGTAGATTGTAGCCAAAAATCAGAAACCATTGGGAATCGCAGCGTTCATTTGAGTTATTCGGCGAAGGTTAAGTCAATCAGGCTAATCAATTTAATTACATATAGTCAATTGACAATATTCATGTGTATTTACGAAGCACTTTTCATTTGTACATACGCAAGCATACGGAGGCCATGTGGTAAACGCCCACAGCAAAACCGCGATCATTTCAGCCTGTGTACGTATGCAGGTCCAATGTTTTCGCGAAAGCCTTAGTTACTGAACTCACTCACCATCAAAAACGCACACATTTGATTGTTTAGCTGAAATTCGTGGCCTGTTTCGCCCATGCGTCGTTCATTCCGACTATTTGATCTCGTGTCAAGGGATAACAATTTGTGAATTGAAATATATTTGTTCAATGTTTTCAGTCATAATTCCAAAGGTTTCCTTCATGGCTAATTTGGAAAATATCGAGAACTGCGTTTCTGACATTATTTTTGGCTGGATGATATCGATTTAGAGAGATTATAGAAAGAAAACCATTATTTCATACGGCTGATCGAGGACCAAATTTACAACACCAACTGTTTTTATGAGCTTGACTTTATACATCTTTTTTATTGCCAATTGATGAACCCCAGAAGACGAACAGTTTTCCTAGGTTATCATCATAGGAAAGAAAATTGAATCACATGTTCCGATAAACAGCGTCCTCAGTAAAACAAATTTCCAAATTTTATTTAAAACGAAGCATGTCTGCATTTCTGTTATTTTTTCGTTCCATTTTTGGGGCTTTAAAGTGAAGTCATTTGCAAATTCAGTGGATTCGAAAGTTTGTGTTGGTCGTAGTTCAAGTTTTCATAGTGATCCGATAATTAAGCTTGGAGTTTAAGTTGCAAACGTTTCATCGTCGGTTCAAGTGACATCGTTAGTACAAGTGCCGAATCGATAATCAATAGGCACTACGGTTATAGATGTGCGAGAACGGATTAACTGTGTTTGGTTAACCGTCAGTTTAACCAATTGAAATAACACTAGTTGTTTGAATTGGATTTTCACGCTGTCACAACTATTTCCCTTTCCCACATGCTCGAACAATCTTAAACCGGTGTGCTGGTGCTGTCGGGACCCATGCTGACCGCGTGAACTGGCTGTTCACTGGTTTATGTTGAAGTATATAAGCCATCTCATTACAGTCAGTTCTGGTAAGCTGCTGAGTGAAAGCACCTATCAAGGGATACATCATCGCGAAATGAAGTTGGACCTTCACGTCCTCTAGATTGAGTGTTCGAGAAAATGATACCAGGACATCGAGAACCACGTTTCTATTGCAGACATCCTGGCGTGCAGTTTCGACTCTGATGCAAAAATGAAGACAAATAATGGGAACTTTTACCCAAATTGGCTTGGCCTGATACTGAGTAGACCCCTGGATAAAATTGCTTCGCTACATAACATACACCGGCTGTTCCAGCTAAAGTGTAGACATTTGGAGTTTCGCATTGACAAACAAGCTTATGAGTGGTTTTGGGAGTATCATTAAAGTCTTTTCCTATTTACGGGTTGATTCACTTGAGACCATCAATGGGAATCTGACTGCATATAGAGACAAAGTACGTGACTGAGATTCGAAAATGTATATGATTCATTTACAGTGACAACAATTCTATTTGATTCAGCACGAATCATTACTCCTGGTCTTCTGGTTCACTGCTTCCGTTTTTTTGTTATATTCAATTTGTTTACACCGGCGAGAGGTAAATGCAGTGGAGAAACATCGTAGGGTTTCTTGGCAGTGGAGGCAAATAGCTGTCATCTTTGAATCCTCGCCCATATAATGATAAAATGTCCAGCAGTGGGTCCAACAGCATCCAAAAGATCATCCTCTGCATATTGTCTATGGATGGGTAGTATAAGTAGTATATGGGTGAGTGAATGCGAATTCACTGGAAGCACGTGATTAGTTTTACAGTTATTTCCGCACATAAAGCTGCGCAGCCAAAACTTTGCTGTCCAAACCCCCTCATACTCACATATTCCATCACCAGAATTGCATCTACGACTTTATGCATGCGGACCAGATGCTCTTCATTAAGGTATCATTTAAAGAACCGCAAATGTAATCAGCTGAGATTTACTAGTGAAGTGAAATTAGTAACCCTCAGATAGGGGAAAAGAAAGCCGTCGAATATGCTGGATTTTAATTGCATCTGAATCCTTGTACAAAAATTACTAACTAGACCATATATATATATATATATATATATATATATATTACTAGAAACTATTCATAATGTGGAGTCAACGCTAACCTTACCATAAGGAAACCAGGGCAGTTTCATCCTTGTTGAGAATCATCGGCGGTAATGAAACCGCTTTACAAAGCTTCCATGTTTATTAATAGTAAATTGGTCGTTGAACAGTTTCGTGCACCACTAGATCTGCTATTAACAATGCCCAAGCTCTGTGTGTCATATTGAAAGCCTTCATCATGAATTGGATGGCTTTGGTGGAACTATCAACAGATGGAATTCGTCTACTGTGAGTCAGCAGTCTCTCTCCGCGGAACTCAACAACCCATAGCTCTTACATCGTGAGGTAAAATTCAACAGATCACTGAGAGCTTATTCGCCAGCCCCATGGCTGAGATGTCCAACCCACAATTGCTCGTCCCGGGCAGTGTCCCAATTCGGTTAATACGCACTGCTGATGATTTCTAACCAGGGTAAATCGGCTACACAGTACTTCGACGGATTTGTACTTATAAGCTAACGTTTATACCACGAGGTGAATAATCTCGTGTATCATACGATATCCAACAGCTAGTGCTGATGCACAAATTCTTAGTATGTTTACAGGTTTTGGTTTATTCCATTAGGTTCGTATTATCTCAGCGAGTTTTTTAAATCTTTTTGGTTAGTCTAATCGCCCTTTATTTCTGTTGGCCAAGCGTACCATTTCAAAATAAACCCAAGTTGTTTAGTTAAACCACCACAATAATGGTTAACCATTGATGGCACCAAAAACATTTCGGGAGCGGTTAGGGACCACGGTGATTGTTATTCAAGAAAATGGTCCTTAGAGCTCCTATTCTGGGCCGGAAAGCCAATTAAGTGGTCCACTCACTTCATCTTAGCGAAAATTATGTTCTTGATTATATTTGACTGATATCTAAAATGGAATTAATGCACATGCACAAAGCGATGTCATCGAAGATTGCTTTTTCGACAGGGAAAGTAAAGTTTGCCTTCATGTAAGACGAACGAGGACAGACCAGTAGTGAAGTCATCCCGTATTCCGTCAGCCAGACAATAAGTTAATCAACTGAGCTGGAATAGCGAAGCACTCACTTTCTACCATTTGGGTTCTTCAAAGTGAAGAACTATAGTCCTCGAATTATCATGACTCCCAGCCTGTTGTAACACATCATAATGGGAGCAAAATCGTAGTAGGAATTTCCTTTGTTCACAAATCGGACAGATTTATTTAAGGAAGGAGTCAGAGCATATGTACATGCGAATGCACGTAGGCATTTGTGAATATATGTATCTGCATAAATTTATATGTACGTTTTTTGAGTACACGTATGAAACTCATGGTTAGCGGTAGGTGAGAGCAGTTACTAGGTAGGTGCGTAATCAAAAGCCCAAAGGGAGGTATTTTTCAAGTAGCTTGCCGAGGACGATTCTGTCTTGCTTTCGATCAGTTAAACTAATGCGCGAATGGGCATTTGTGAACTTCTGTGTGTCCAGTTCAACTTGGACAATCAACAACCTTGCCCAGAATAATTCTGGTTTTGGTCGTTAACTCGGTGCACCAAAAAAGTGATAGAAAACTCATTTCGACAGGAGGGGTATAAAGAAGCGAAATTACTGACCGGTACTGGTACTGAGGTTCTTCAGCCCCATAAATGTCAAATGTTGAATCCTAGGTTCGTCGGTCACTCTGGTGCTAGATGTCTGCTCATTGTCTTCCGGATCGTTACCAAACCTGATTCAGTATAACTTTAAATGGTTTTTAGCTCAGATTCAGTTTCTGTGCCATTAATCTTGAGTCAAAGTGTCATGGTTTTAGTCGCTACTTCAGGATATCGTCTATGCTAAAGAACAATGGACAACAAGCAGAGGCCAGCCGTATCGTGCGATGTTGGAAGGTTGCATAGAAGAAGAAACATTTCGGATACAAGAGAGCTATCGACAGTTGCATTAAGTCATATCATCTATTTTCTTCAATTATCGTTCGGTCGAATCTCGTAGCATAGACTTATACAAGCCAGCCCATTGATTGAAACTTTCACACATTTTCCCCACATCATCGGCTGACCACTTTAAATCATCCTCCAAATACTGCCAGCACCGACACCAGCATACAACGAAGCAGTCGACCTGCACGAACGTGCAAAAATACATCCCAAACACTATAGTCTATTCAAATTCAGTGTCCTTTCTAAGGATGAGGTTGTACGCTTCAGAATCTCACCACTGACTTCTGAGTTGTTAAGAAAATCTTTTCACTGAATTCCACCAATACCACGGAGACGATGGAGTTCAAAAATCGAAATTTCTCGCACACCTGCTTTCGGCTACAGTGTTTCTGAGACGTATGTCAGGAACAAACCTACTCCTGCTACGTATACTCGACTGCTTATCGACAAGCGGATTTCACACCGACGTCACAGATATCACGTACTGGTGTGCAGCAATCGAAACTTTTGTATGCATGACGACACTTCATCGGATGTACATGCATGGTATACATCTAAGAAATAGGGCGAGTAAGCAGCTGTTGATTAAGTGTTTAGAACTGTACATATTGCAAGTTGCAGTCACCTCAAACTTATATCGGAAACGTGAAACTTGTAAACGCATTCCTCGGAATGAACGTTTAGCAAAAAATCGGTGATTTACAGGAAAACAACCAACCGTATGTCTTCCGGCTAGTGGCAACCCACATTTAATCTTCCATGCCGGATTTGAGTTGCATTTAGTATTTCTATGATTCCATAGTTCAGTAACCAACCAAGAAGGAAACTTACTCCTAACGTAAAACGTTTGCATGGATTTATTTTTGGCACTTTTACGGTCACATTCGAAGACGCAGACGCACCACTAGGCTGTATTTGTTGGCTTTACGCTGGTTTGGTTTGCTTTAACGGTTAAAAATGCAACATCTTCGGGAAACTGATTTCTAATCCTGAAACGAGGGCGACTTTATGTAACGCCCCTTCTTTTGCAGGATTAGTGGAACCGAAGCTGTGGAGTTAAAAATCAGCCACAGAGCATCACTGCTGTTTGGAACTGACAAAACATTCAAATTATGTTCGTTGTTTTTCGACTAAACTTCTGACTGTTTTTAAGGTCACACTGAGAGCTTCAACCCCAATAAAGTGGAACCCTATCACGTGTTGGCAACTGAAATAAATTACGAGAAATTACTAGAGCAAAACCTACATTTTGGTTACGATGTTACAGAATTTACATTGAAACGGCACTGATAACACAGAAACGGCGAAAACTTGCAACATATGCGGGTGTCTTGATGCACTGATCAGGTGGTTAGTAGATCAATAAGTTAATGCAAGCCGCGCAATATTGAATATTAAAATGAACTAGTCACCCTGCTGTATTATAAAAATCATGGACACACTGTACTGCTGATTGATCCGTGTTAGGAACCGCAGATAGTACAATTTCATTACGCAGGGTTGCCCTCTTTCCCCTTCACTTTTTAACTTTGCCAGTGAAATCGTTATGAAGATGGCCCTGTTCTCATGTGAGAATAGTGACATTGATATTTGCTCAAACAGGGAACCGTCGGACGCGGAATATGCAGACAACCTTGTGGTGCTGAATGGGGATACAAGTTGCAGGTTTTTTCGACCGGCTGAACGATAATGTAGGTATGTTCTGCAACTTCGAAGTGATAAATAGTGCTGCATGACTGGATTTACTCAAAGTTGCACCTCGTTCTTACAGGGCAGTGACTAGATGAAGTGGACATATTTAGTCACCTAAGCCGTTGCACTTTACCTGGTGGTCGTATATCAAATGAAGTGTCTATGCGCATACGGAAGGCCGGATTAGCAATGGCTAATTTAAGGTATCTGTGACATCCAGTTATGGACCAGCGGTCGAGTATACACGGCAGCAGTGAGGTCGGCACTATTCTACCGCTCAGAAACGTGGCCGCTGAGAGCAGATATGCAAAGAATTTCGGTGTTTGGACCGTTTTCTTCGTAGTATTGGTGGAAAATGATGGGAGAAATTTGTGAATGACAGAATTTAGGCGTAAAGCAGCGGGTCCCAAGGTCCAGTCTTTAGAACAGACATTAAATCTGAGTAGGTTGTGGTTAGGACGTTTTGGGCATACCCACAGAACGACTGCCTTGTTGAGGCAGGTAGTGGGCGAAGGATGGCTCTGCAAGACCATTTAATATGGGTGGAATTAAGAAAGTTTTAACCGGTGGACTAGCTCGTGTGGGCGCAGTTAGACTACCGGGTCGGAGTCCACACGATACCCTGAAGCAATGGTTGGAGACAATAGGTGATATAGCTCAGTGACGCAGTCGTTAGCATTCTCGCATTCGAAATGTTTCTTTTTTTCTGCATAGCTCTTTAACCGACTATTCTCTAGCTGATCTTTCATTGTCCGTTTGAGCAGATGATGCTGTGAAGTAGTAAATACAACCAGAACATGTTGATACAATGTCAATGGTTATCCAAACTAAACTGAAACTGATTACGCAACAACTGAGACTTGGACCAGGGACGAACGATTGCGAACCAACATCGTAGTCTTTAGGCAACGCATATAGTAAGGTTAAGTAAACCGTTGAGTCAGCCATTGTACCCAAGAGAACACAAATTTCGACCCGCGATCGTTCAGCACGGGTTCGGGTCTCAGTTAGGGCGCGATAGATATATAAAACTGATTCCCAGCAATGGAGTGGCTGCCCACCTCTCCCGTGGTTTCATTGTAGTGGTTGGAATCACCATACAAGATGAATAACGTTGTATAAGTAAATGACTAATTAGTTGTTCGAAAGCACGGTCCGTTGAATTGATCTTCTATTGCATTCACTGGTTCATTGATACATTCATTTGCACAATTGTCGTGTTCCCTATTTTAGACGGACATAACATCAGAGATCCAGTTTGTACTGCACCAATTATTTTATAATTGCTGCTCGATTATGAGTAGTACTAAAACCGGCTCGTTAACACAAATGATTAAGAACCCATGTTGCTCTATACCATAAAAGGTATTATGATCATGGTTGTCAGGCCTCTCCGCTGATGCAGTTAGTTGTACGGGCTATGGGGTACGTACGTTCCAAGTGAATGAAACTTCGAAATTATGAATCAGTATGATATGGCTCATTATAAAGTAACAGAACACCGACGTTATAAGCATAATTTGTCTAGGAAATGTGGTGTTCCATTTTGATTGCGCCGAATCGAATGCAAAGGACGACAACAACTGGTGTGGCTAAACGCGGTTTCCTTAGGGTTTTGCAAGACAGTCTGCGTTTCGCAATAGCATATTTTCTCTTGTTGGAGAAGCGAAATGATTCATACCGAAGGTGAGTAGTTATGCATGAACCAAAAAAGGCGCGAAATTGGTTAAGCGAACGGAGAACTGACGTTAAAATTTGAATTGCACGTGCAGGCCAACGATCACTATTCAAGATCTGACTAATATTCTGAAAAACTGTCAGAAAAATTCAAACCCCCAACTTAAGGAACACTCCAGGTTCGCCGAATGTGTAACCATTACCAGTCCATTAAAAAGTGACGAAACGGGTTTCAGGATGTTCTCACCTTAAATGGATAAAACGCAATCTCAGCGAATTAACTAGACCTGATTTTGTGAACGAATGTGTTCGTCTCACTTTTCGTTCCACTTCAAGGTTTCTTCAAGAACGTGGTGTAGCGTTTTTAAGTAATCGGATCACGAATGCCTGAGTTGAAATCTCATTGTATGAATCTTCATTCGGTTCCGTCATGTTGTCTGATTTTGACGTGATATAACTCTGACAAAATTTAAAGTGAGCTTGTCTGGCGAGGCGCTGAAATAAGCGACCCAGAGGTGTGAATCCTAGATCCATCGGTCATTTTGGTGGTAGACGGTAGCTCGTTGCCGCTCGACTCGTTACCAAACCTGACTTTGTATGGTTCTACATTATTACAGGTTTCAGAGTTGTGGTTGCTGGATTCCCCCTCCATTCGTGAAGTAGGTAATAGCGGCGGAAATAGAGTATGAGTATGTAGTAAAAATTAAAGCATCTTACATTTGCTATCGAACTGAAGGCAGTACAGAGAAAGATTAACTCCGAATCCTCTTTTTATTCGGCAAATGTCGGGAAACAAATGGCAGTGATGTTCAAGATTATGTGAAAATAGGGCACATAGATTAGGAAACCACGTCAGGTGGCGAAATTCCGTGGATTTCGTGGATTCTGTGGATATGTAGTCGTCTGATGAGATGACTCTGAAGACGGAGAGAGAGCAATGAGAGAACACTGAATAACTAGTATGTCAGGAAGAATTACCGGTGATAGCGCGATTGTGAATTCAGCTTCACGAAGGTACAAAAGCATACTGGAATTGACTGGGCGAAGAGACGTAATCCGCAATGTCCAAAGCCAGCACACAACTTTCACGAACCAACGGCTCCGGATCATTTAAACCCGCTTTTAGTTCTTCACGAGCCATTTTCACACACGGTTTGTCAGCATTACATTCATCTGCTTCACTCTGACCAATGACTGCACCAAGGGCCTCGAAAGCTTCGTGACGTACCATTGGGTGGGCACTAGCATCACGAACGCACTCGACCAAATGTGGCACAGTTTCGGTTAAAGCCAGCTGGCCCAAGACAAAGGCCACTTCGTGACGCAACAAATCACTACCTGGGGCTTGCAGACCTTTAGCCAAGAAGTGGGAACAACATTCCAATTCCCCATCATCTTGTTGCAATTTGGCGCGCAAAATACGATCGCGTAGACCAAACAGGGCCTGATAACGAGTGAACAAATCTTGCTTCGGATCCATCATGATGTCATGCATCTGTTGTACGTCAGCTCCACCGGGAATCGACAGGTTCATTGGAGGAGCTGGGTCAATGGTGAATGGAAAAAATTCTTTCCCAATATCTGACTCGAGAAAACCACCTGAGGATCGCAACCATTCAATGCGACCTAACCCAACTTGACAAGTGTCAGCGAGCTAAAAATCAAAGAGAACAAACATAGACTCAGTAATAAAATAGCATCAAAGAATGAAAAATGAGAAGCAATGAGGGAAAGAATGGAGAAATCCTATGAAAAATATAAGTACTTAGCCATCAAAAGGCAAGTCAACGAAAATAACGAGACTCCAATACATCGTGATAGTTCAGGCGTCGTTAAGTACAAAATAAAAAGTCCGTCACATCTCACGACTTTCGCCAGTCGACTGACGCGTAATAATTGTTTCACAGAGATTCAGGCGACTTTAAAATCTTGAAAACGGTCAAAACCCTTGATCTACTGTAGAGAATAAGATCATCTGCCTTCGTAAAAGTGCAGTAATTAGGACGGATTTACTAGAACGCAGACGAGCACGTATCGAATAGAATGATAATCACAATTATAACAATCTCATTGTCCACATTATGTCGCAAAGTGCAAGTATCTCGAGAAGCGTCTGTGAACTCTTAGATGACAAGATTTAACACACCCAAAAGATTGGGATGCACAAGTACGCTGAAACGAATTTCAAGCAGAGACCAAAGGAATAACTTGTACCAAAGGACGTGCAATCGAACGATAGAACATTATATTCATAAAACTAAACTTTAAAAATGAGACAATACTTATGGTGGGCATCTAAGGTGGATAGAGTAAAACCCGATTAAAAAAACCTACATACGTACCCAATGCAACAATTTAACATCATCATCATCGTTCATCGTTAAACAGCAAGGCAAGCCACACTGATTGCTGCCTTTCCCCAAACTTACAAGTTTCTATAAAAAAGTGAATATCCAAGGGAAACAGGGAGTGGATCCACACAGGCAGGAAAAGATAAGACGCTGCCGCAGCCAACACACGGAACACAGTCTAAATGTACAAACGCACGTGTTTTCAATCATTCTGATTCGATAGAAAATGACAACACGATCGCCGTTGTTTACGGTTCATTGCCATATCCTTCACAGTCTCCAACCAGCTAGTTGATGGGTCTCACCGATCCCAACCACGAAGACGTGAGACACCTACTTTACTTAAGCTCACTGAACATTTTCTTATCCCGCGTTGCCACATCATCTGTTGACCTCCACATGACTTCTTCCACTAATTGGGAGGAACACAAAATAAGGCACGATATGGTAGACGAGTGTTCACCATACGCAACACGTGACCCAACCAGCGTAGTCTACTAAGTTTCATACGCTGAGACAAGCTATTCTCAGAATTGACGCCTAGTACTAGATTCCTGATCTCCACATTACTCGCCCGGTCACTCCATCCAATCCTAGTCATACTACGTAGACATCGATGGTCGAAAACCTCCAAACGACGAACATCGCACACACGCATACTCCATGTCTCGCAACCATACAACAGAACTGAACGCACTGCGGCACAGTACACACGACCGCTAAACTTCAGTGAAATATCAGGCCGACGCCACAAGTGCTTCAGTCCAGCGAAAGCTGCCCCAGCCTTGGATATACGCATACTTACCTCCACTCCCAAGCCATCATCGTTAGACACGCAGCTACCAAGGTAGGTGAAATGGTCCGCAATCATTGGTTTCTCTCCGCCCAGCTCCAAGTTCGGCACTGCTGTCGTTCAGTCCTGCAACAGTACTTTGAACTTTGCACTTTGGGGGCGCAAAGCACACGCTAAACCGAGCAACCGATCTCGATAGTCTATCTAGAGCGCATTGTGCATGGTCCGCAGACTCGAAAAGGCACAAAACGACATCCGCGTATTCTAGGTCGCATAGCTTCCCTCCACCTCCCAGTTCGACTCCTACATCCCGGAGACCTCCTAAAGCATCTTCCATCACCTCGTCCATGACGAAGTCAAACAAGAATGGAGAGATGGGACATCCTTGTAGAACGCCGCTAGTCGTTTCGAATGAACGCGACAGTTTACCGTATACCCTAACGCGACCACAGGTATGCGAGCACAATGCTCGCAACAGGTTCACAAACTTCGTTGGCATACCCTTTCGGTGGAGAGCACTGAGTAGTGCCGGTCGGTCCACGGAGTCGAAAGCAGCTTTCAGGTCGAGAAAGACTACGATCGTAGGGCGCCGGTACGTGTGGCGTTTCGAGGTTCTGTCGAAGAGTGAATATCTGGTCGATGCAACCTCGACCTGGCCGAAATCCGGCCTGTTGTTCGCGGATATTACCCTCGCGAATCGGCGTCAAACGGCGCAGCATTATCGAAGCTAAGAATTTCGTAATTATCAGAATTAAACTTATCCCACGATGATTGCTATAGTCACTCCGTGTAGCCTTCTTGAAGATGGGTGCAATAAGTGACTCACCGCACGATAAAGGAATACGGTCCTCGTTCCAAATATCACGAAGCAAGGAGGTAAGTGATTTTACCAGCGCTTCCCCACCCGATGTGAAGAGATTTAGGGGAAGATCCTCGGGAGCGGATGCTTTTCCCATTTTTAGAAGTCGAATATTCGACTGCACTCAATGTAACAATTGGCATTCTGAGATAAAATCCACATTTGGCAAAACCAGTGAAAGGCTTCTAAACGATGGTCAATACCTACGAAGTGATTTTTAAAAAACCTGCTTAAACAAACAATGTTAAAAAAATAACTTAGGGTATATTTCGGTAAATATTAGATAAACTGTATGTGAACACACACGAATCACGCCGATTAAGACAACAAACCATGCTATTCAATGTAGTGAATAACTGGGATCTCATCTGGGAGGTTAAAACGGCCTACACGACTAAGTTTTTATGCTCTGCACTCATCCTGCAACTGCTATCGAATTTTCATAGGGTTGCCACCGCTCCGTTATTGTTGGAGGGCCACAATACAAAATTAAACGTAGTTTTGCAAAACATTTGTTAACACTCGGTAACGTTGCAGTATCATCAATAAGGCAATTCTAAAGCAACAGAAGACTAATTGCAGCTGGAACTCCAAGAATCGTCTTCTTATTCTGTTTATGGTCAGCCGTATTAAGATGACTGGAGAATGCTAACGACAAAAACCAGAGCCAGCATTCGTCAAGTATGAGGAGACGATGAAAAAAAGGAAAGGAATGCTGAAGCAGACGTGAATGCTTGTGCATCCATGATGGAGCACTTCCGTGAGTAATTATTTCCTTGCATCTGAATATAGACTTCTAGTTTAAATTCATGCCCCAAGAGGATAAAGCAACATTCAGAATTTACTTGTTTTGGGATATTTCATTTGGCCCTTAATGCGGGGTCTGATATCACCGAAATCATGGAATTCGTGGAATTCGCAATAAAAATTCCACGATTTGAAAAGTGACAATCTTGTAAAATCGAAGACTGGTTAGGTGGTAATCCGTGTACTCTATCTACTCGAAAATCGATATCGCCCGTTCCTGCAAACTCTAGTAAGAAAAAGCAAGCCTCGATGATACAGAATCATGCTTGTGAATCGGCAGTAAATAATGTGATTAGCTCTTTATCCGAGCAAATCACCAGCTAATTCAGCTCATCATTGACTTCTATATGCGTCGCTCTCATATGGCTTAGCAATCGATTCAAGCAGCGAGATACTGGACAATAGTATTGGCCATTGACCTGGGCAGTGTATGCAGCGACTCAGCACCCGTTCCTCTTGCGACAAACTCAGAAAGACTGCACTCTTCTAGAAGCGGGACATATCTGGAGTTTGACTGCAGTATTATTACCTACTTCTCCGGAGTGAAGTGGATGGAGATTAAGGGGACAAATACTGCGCATTAATTCTTTATGGGGGAAAACAGGATAAATGTAAGCGAATTGGGAAATGTCTTGAAAGGCAGATATGGAGAAGTCTATGTAAAAACTTCATAGTTCTTCACTACCAGTGGAAAATACCAAATGTGCATGATCGCACCACCGCCAAAAACAGCAGCAATTACAGTGACCTAAAATGTTTGAGAATCCTCAATCAAAAGACACTGCCAAGCATATAAACGTGTTCGGATTATGAATCGATGAGGCCATCGTGAGGCGTTGACTTTCCTAGTCAATTCGAAATAAGCCAAATAGTTTTGTACACCCACCGATTCGGAAGGGCAGAGAATGGAAGAGGAGTACCGAGCAAGCAGTGAGATCACATGCCATTTATGGGTGTGGTCTGTCACAAAAAAGGTCATACCAGACTGTAAATCCAGTATCTAATTCCAACTTAAGTCACAGGGATATGAAACCAAGGTCGGAAGGTTTAGCAAAAAGCGACCGTGACACGAGCCCAGAGTGACCTAAAATTGGCAGTGCGTCAGAGTCGATACTCAAGGTAAGTTGATTCAAAACAGACAAATGGGTAGAATGTATGTTTCGATCTATGGATTAAGCACTTAGTTAGGTGTCCACCATTCGGAATTAAGAAAACAGATAAGGAAGCTCCCACAACTAAACGTTTACATAAAAACGCACTACACCAGCACAACTCGACACTATTAGGCCTGGAGTTAGGCATTCGAACTTGTCACTCGTGTTTCCCGCATCATTGGTAGTAAAACTATATTACGATTCATTGCGATAGCGTCCCCAAGGGCCTTTCAACAGAGGCTGCAGACTGGTTTCTCATAACATCGTTTAGGGTCATCCCAGCTAACTGAACAGATAAACTAGGAGTTAGACGACCGCTAGCTTGAACTGGTTTTAGATAAAAGCGATCATTCGTTTTTATCGTCATAAGCTACCGAGCAAACGACAAATAACACACCATCGACATTTGCATGTCAATGGATAATTATAATTCATTGGAGTTCTATTCCCTTTGGTTTCCCAACGATTAAGAGTGCGACCAGATACTGGACCTCGTGTATGAATGACAAGGCTCACGTGAACATGATGTTCGTCTTGGTGGTGGGAAAAGATTCAGAGTCCCCCCAAGAAAATCAAACTCGTAAGTGCTGTATGGTACATCCATTAACCGTAAATGAAGTTCAAAAGATGAGTTGATTTTTTCCGTAAAGCTGTTGAGGTTGAGAAGGGAGTGACAACTTACTATCAATCTGCCTGCCCACATAAATTGATAAGTAAACATCCTACTATCTAGCGAACAGTTGAATCATCCCACTGTGGGTTCGGACCCTGCTGTTTCACCTCAGTCTGCTTGGAAAAACAACTTTTAATGGCTTCCTGACATATTATTTTACATTTGAACTTCCACAACTAAATGAGCTCTGAAGTGGAGATTGTTTCGCACTGTGATCCTTGTAATTGTGACGCCTGATACGACGTGATGGTAACGAAAGCACTAACCTGAGATTGGCCGGATTATGAATCTTCTCCAACGACCAAAACGAACAAGCTTCGTAGCCGGAAGACATTTATGTACATCAGGTAAACCATACAAGAGGTACAGGATCTTAATCGTTGGGAAACCAAAGAAAATAGAACTACAATGGATTATAATTATCCAGTAACATAAAAATCTCGATGGCTCTGATATATAGATATATATACATATGTTGGGTGGAAGGAAATCTCCTCGTAAACACAAGACCAGATTTTGAGTCGTTATCACAAGTTAGTTACGCGTACCCGGTACTCATATGACCCAACACTTTCACACTGCATTCGTCGTACAGTATTCGCTATGGAAAAGTGATGAGTGGAAATAACTGCGAAACCACCTTTTAGCGCCCGGGGAACGTCCGTCTATTCATTGGTATACAATACAACAACACAGAAATATCAAAATGGGACCAAAATTATTTTCTGAAAAATGACCACGGGGACCGCTTTTACGTTTCAATTCAAACAAACGTAAACTCTGAGATTCTCGACAGAAATAATCGTACTACTGACAGAAGTCTTGCTTTTCATTTCTCAGCCACTTCCAAGGAAAATTCGAGATCGATTATTGTTTCCGTCATTTGTAACGCGTACCTGATGTGGGCAAGATTAAACACCGACCCCGGGGAAATCTGTCTCACAGGCCTGAATTTATCGGGTACTTATAGACCTAAATGTAAAAGCACATTCTAGCCCTTATCATGCGCTTTTAGTTGTGAGAATGTCTCCTTAACATGGGTAGACAAAAGTACAGAAATCTGTCAGATCCAATCATCAAATACATCATTGTGTTAAGATCATGCATGAAAGGCTAATTCAGTGAGTCCCTTCAAGCCGGTACAAGATAAACACGAAGTCGATTTGACGACGTTGTTTTATTTACTACTAGATTCTATTGGCAACTACATCGTATAATTTTCCCGCGCAGAAAACGCTCCATTAGGGGCTTTTGCATTGCGTTGATGTTTACACTTTCATAAAAGCTCTTTCGCAACAACCTCAAACAACAAAAGACTATTGATCGGTGGTAGAACATCTGTTCAGTTACCCGAGCGCGGGAAACCCTCAGCAAGATGTTCAACACAAAGCTATAGGGTCGTCCCTGATGCCCCAAAGTGAACTTTTCATCGACAGATAGAACTACGAAGCGTCGATTATCCAGATTCATAAGTGTATTTCTCAGTTACATAATGACGGAGAAAATTTTCTGGAAAGCAGTAGGTCAAGCGAGGTTACTGAAATTAGTTGACGAACAAACGAAAATATCTCGAAATTGAGGACCACTCCTGTTCTGATTCAGTATTATACATAACTTTTTTGATGAATGGGTTTAATCTTCTCTACTGCCTTAGTGGTGCATTGATATCTAAGTGAATGAACTCTTCAGGGAAATTAATTTATGGAGTTATAATCTACAAGAACCCCAGACTTTGGAGGATATGATTGAATGCCACAGACAATGACAACCTTGAATTCAAAACACTTTTTTCTATATAGTCTTCCCGTTTTTTTTATTTTTCTTTCTTTGTAATTCGATCCTGTGAGGTAGCAACCAAAACGTAGTATTTTGGTACCCGAATAATAGTTGAACAAACTAAAGCTGAGATCACGACCGGAATATCATGAGTCTGGTTCAAACACGGTCTCTGTTTCTATTATAACAAAAGTAATCTGAAATGAACATGGGACAAAACGACAAAAAACTTGACCCCATAAACCTTCATCGCTCTAGGAAACAGTGAGTTTAAACTTTTAGGACAGTTAATCGAAGATAAACCTAGTACGATATACCTGAAACCAAAAAGTTGAGCAAGGCAAATTACCTCTGGAACTTTTCCGTCGGCAAATTCAAGCAACTCCTTTTGTACTTGGTCCATATCCACACCTGGTGCACCACACAATGCGGCCAGAGCCTCGGCAGCCTCGTGTCTTACGACTGGATGATGTTTTGGGTTACGCATAGTCGCGATCAAAACAGGAACCGCTTCTGAATCACCTCGCTGCCCAAGGCAATAGGCAGCTTCATGTTGCAGCAATGTGTCAGCTACTGGCGAGGGCTCAGTCTCGGTGAGAAAATCGGAGAGCAGCGAAACAGCCAACTTTTCACCTGCATGACGCAATCCCCATAACGCTCGGGATCGTTCAACTAATGAGGCCTTCGGGTTCATCAAGCATTGGGCCCATTCACGTAAAGTACTCTCCGGGACGGGCAATTTGGACAATGGACCGGAAGTGGGCATCGCTAAAATTTGCTAACCAAAAAAAAATGCAGAATTTGATGAAGCACAGTTCAAGTCAAGATAAGCGTCGAAACATAAATGACACACTGGACAACCATTTAGTAATGGAATGGGATAGGTGTAGTCCCTATCGACCACAGGAGAATAAGCCCTCATCACTAAAAGTAACATCCAGCAGCAAACGGGTACCGAGCATCAAGTAAAAAAATATTACTAGGATATCAGCCCGTGAACAATTCGAGGCAACAGCCTATAAATTTAAGAAGTCACAATCTACGGCTATCAGCCACACTTAATCGAGAACGTCAAAAGTCTCTTCAGATCCACCTAACTTTACCTCCACCACCAAGGCAGAATAAAACATCACAAACAGCTACCATTTCTCAGTCCCCATTATATACAGTATATTTGTTGGTGCATGGTAGCAAGCAAAAGCAGCACGTCCGCACAACACTGATGGTCAAGCAAACTGAACTGCGTTGTCCAGGTTCATTAACTGCATAGCAAGAATTACCGAGACGCGCTTACCGAGTTCGGAAAAATTAAATGGAATCAAAAAGAAACTACTTCTGTGGGTCGAAGACCAAAAATATGATGCCTATAGCACCAAACCTGCTCAAATGCAGTATTTACTGACAGTCATTTAACGCCCACGCAGTTCTTTATGTCGCTCTCACCCAATCAATGAGCCGTAAAATTATTAACGAATAAATATTCGTCACCACATTTGTTACGCGATAAGGACCGGTAGAGCAGAATCCAGCAAATAGGCGGATGACCCATACGGACAGAAGAAATGGAACAGCAACGAATGTCTTACTTCCGAACTGCATTCCTGACACAATCGTACAAACAATTATGAAATAACTGCCAGCTTTGGTGCTACAAATACGGATAATTCCCAATCGAGCAGGGGTGATCAAACGAGTTTGCAAATGCCAAGAAACTTCAACGCCCATTCATCCGAGCATAGAACTTCGTTGGTGTTGGGTTCTAGAAACATGGCAGGAAAATCAACACAGAATGGAAGGGAGCAGCGGAACCACAGCGTAAACGAAATCACGCAAATTCTACCCACAAACCGATTTGCTGATAACGAACATCTCATCCTGGGGAATGCGGGGAACAATGAGAAAGAAACATAGCGTAGAGTTCACCATATATGCTAGTTTCTCCGTCGGTTCCCCAGCATGATCCACTTGGTTTAGTGTTGAACTGTTCTCTTACAGACGTCTTCCTGCAACTATCAGATTGTGAACTTGAAAGCAAAGTGAAATAAACCAACATTTTCTAAATATGGCATGCATCAGGGTTGGATATTTTGGACTGACAGCTTTCCAGAGAAAAAGTTTATTAGGCGAGCAGGCCAGTAGAAATCACGTCGAGCACAATACGTAAAATTAAGGCAACCTCATTGTTTTATTTTCCTAACTTATTTCCCTGCGTGAGTGAAACACCCCTAGTCTCAGGGCTCATATTTCCATACAGTGATTTATTTATCGGGATTAGTGGTGATAACATAAGAACTCTAGATATAATACTTAACTGCTCTGGAGTATTTTATTGATAAAAAACTGACAAGAATCAAACCCAGTGAATGTTTGACGACCACTGATCCATTAAAATCTATTTATTAGACGTTTCTCATAACAGCATTGAGAGATTGTGGACGTTCTGCAGTAAAAACGCTTTTGTCAAGTATGGCTCCTACCTAAGAACCTAATATCATTTGCTTCAACATACCTCCGTTCCACTTTCAAATGACATTTACAGAATGCCGCTAGCGCAAATTAATTTGCAAAGATATCCTGCTCACAATCGCATTTAGTTATGTTTTACGGTGGATATCACAATTCTTCATGACAGAGGTTGTCACCAGTTTTAAAAGAACATGCATAATTCCCGTCTTCTCAAGTTCTGTTAGTTTTCTAACCATGATTCGCTCGCAAGAATGCGCAGACTTTCGAATGCGAAAACCGACTTTTCTCAGGCATTTAACGACACCCAACAGATTAATTTGTTGACTTCGACCGATGAGGTAAGAAAAACCCATACGGAATCGGATGCCTCAATTTCGAAATTCATTCCCAAAGTAGTTCAATCAGGGTGGCGTCAGTAAAAATAAGCGAATTTCACAAAGTCCGAAATACAGATGTTCCTACATTTCGAATGTGAAGAAAAACAATGGAAGATTAGACCTCGCCGTTGAGCAGACAAGATCATGGGAATATTTTGTCAACATTATTATTTGCATCGGCCTGAGGTCAAGCATGGTACAAAAGCAACAACAGAAAACTACGAAATGGTGACAACTAAGATGAAAAGCTACAAAGCAGATATTCTTGAAATCTTTTTTTCCTCCTGATTTTAAGATATGCCTGAAGCATAAGTGACACTAGGTACCATTAAACCGTGGGGGGAACGGGAACCTTGGTCCTGAAACTTGGAAATGCCGTAGAACCACATAAGGTCACGCCAAGCCAGTTGTGGTGCTGATTCGGGCGGCAGCCACTTGCCGTCTACCAACAAAGATTGCCACCAGCCGAAGATCAGACGTGAAGAAACAAACCAGATGGCAGTTGCACTACTGAATTCACTGCTGAACCATATCTTAGCGCCTCTAACTAACCGTTTCTCTTTGGGCGGCGCGACGGTGCTCTTACGACTGTCGGAGAGTGAAGATTGGATTGATGCATCCGTGGACGACGAAAATCAGCCTATTCCCTGATAGTTTGCTCATTATTTCTGTTGTACAAGCTATGAGTGATAATAAGTGCTATTGGCATTAAACATTAAGGATTTGGCTAAAATTATGGTTGTCACAGTCAATGTTCTAGCCCTTCTTGCAGATGAGGATAAAGGTCGATTTCTCCCAAGAGAGCAGGACTTCCCCAGAGCAGCGGAATAAGGGGAACTTAAAGTGCTCTAACGAGTTCCATTCCATCATCGTTAGTTGGAACTGAAGAGGGCGTCAGGGCTTGGCGTTTTGTGAAGTCCAATGGCTTGGACTTTCCTGCGGACCTCCGCCTTAGAAGACAAATCCGTCGAAACAGGTCACAGGACATGTGCCGAGGTAGCTGTCGGAGGGGCTGCTGTGAAGGACAGATGAATGTGCCGCAAAGTGCTCCAACCAGCGTACTTCGCTCCTGACTGAGGACAGGTAAACTATCAACCTCACAAATCGTTTCGCTCACATCCGACGCCTTCCTACCAATGATCCCGATGCGATAAAACGACTTACGGGTATTTCCCGCAGGGGCAGTCCACCTCGCCCCTGATGCACGACGATACAACTGAATTTCGCGATCTCTGTGCAAGCTTGGGTTGAGTTCACCTCTCGTTACGAGTTGCGTCTCATTATTCTCGCTGCCGAGAGATAAGGACTATGTACGGGTTAAAAAGCAAACTTTGCAGGTAGCCAGGGCGTCGGCACGACGAGTCTGGTGACAATTCACTAAGTCAGACGAATACAAACGACCAGGGGTATTTGAGTTCATCAGATGTTGACCCCAGCTATCGCCTTTTGGAGAGCTGAAAAACGGATCGGATCAGACAGTTCCCTCCAATCTAACTGCCACCGCATGGTGTGTTTCGACCGTTCATTGAATGCTTAGTGCAGTCGGAGTAGGTCAGAGCACTTCCAAAATCCAGAGACTCGTAGGCATCTTCATATTCTGTGGCTTATAGTAACTGGATTGCCATGAACCGGAGAAGGCGACCGACAGAAAGTGCCGGCGAATATTGCATCTGCAGTTCGCACTATTGGGAAGCAATCAATTGTCAGAACACAGCCAAAATTAGCGACAGGAATCTAAACCGAAGAGGCATCTTAGGTACATCTATTTCGAGGACACCCGAATTCATGTCACCTAATAAAATTACGATACTAGCCTCCTTGTTTTCAAGTAAGTGGTCTAGTACCTTTCGGTATATATATATATATATATATATATATATATAATTATATATATATATATATATATTACAGTTCAGAAGGCGTACACTGAGTTAATACGTTTATTGTGACAGAGTACACACACAGCCCTTCAAGTGGCAGGTTGGATAGTTGCTTTTGAAATTGAGTATGCAGTCCGTCGTCGTCGGTTTTCTCTATGCTCCCGTTTGGTTGCCTCCTAATTAGTACGTCGAGAAAACGGTAGAGGCCGAGTTTCTTTTTCCTCCTTCCCTGTGACTGAGTTTTATGCTGGACACTATTCGCGTTTAGGTGTCGATGAAATTGGTCCGAATTTCAGTTTTTTTCTAACACAACAAATGTATCATCAACATATCTGATCCCCATAAGCGTGGGGCGGTTTGTTCGAATTGCTCGAATTCTTTCTCATGTTTTGCGATCCAGCTAACTTAAGCTCTGATAGTGGTGTCCCAATAGGGCGTTCCCTGTTAATTTGTTCTATATACGTCCAATGAAGGTAGATATGTTTCCATGCACAATTCTATCAAATGCATTATATCGTCCGCAGATATCACTGTTCTATATGATAAGTTGGAGTCCTCCATAAGCTGACGCATGCTGTCCAATGCCATTTGCCTTGGAATATTTGTGAACAGTGAAGTAACGTCCCTGTTCCATCGAGCCGACACACACTGCAGTACACAGCACCTACGGGAACAAGAGCAATCTAGACTATTCACGTTATTTGCGGCCAGTGGATATCCAAAATCTTTCATCAACACCTGCATCTTCTCAGGGAAAACAGAGGGCAACACTAGAGGACAAATCGACCTCGTGGCACTTCCCTTACATGGGAGGAGTATCGAAGCGGGTATCGAACGCCATCCTACGTCACACTAGATATCCAATTCGTCCACAAACCGGCCAGGCCCCTGAGATTTACTCTATATTCACGGGAAAAGATCGCGTCGACAGCACGACCAGTCAGGGGTAGTTTATGCCAATTCCGTGCCTCGGGTGTGACAAACAGTATGTCGGCTGGAGACGCAAACAATTACGCACACGCTTTGCACGAACCATAGCTTAGCACTGACCCACACTCGCAGATATTGGGGAAACCACGGTTGCCAGCAAACAGGCCATTGAGGTCAACATCACAAGCAAAGGTAGTCAGCCGGGGCAAACAGAAATGGGGAGCGACTGATTTTGAAGCCTTTCCACTTCGAATAAACTCGTTCCAATCTGGATGTGGAGATTGAAAACATTACGTCATCTTAACAAGACCCACGGATGTTGAATAGGAGAGACAACAGACGGACAGTTTGCACAAAAACCGAACGCGAATTAGCGATTCCAATTCAATCACTCACTCACGTTTGACATCGATTCCTAGTTTGGGATCGAAACGTACTACGATAAACGTTATTAAACATCGTATACGGCTTCTTCAACTCAAAATATGCCAACCTGAGATGCAGATATTTTCACTCATATATATATATATATATATATATATATATAACACCGGTTTGAAAACAAGCATGGTGCCACAGAAGGGGAAAATAATAAACCATAACAGACCAACTGCTTTTTTTCGTTTCCACCGTACACCCTATGTGACCTTGTTATTTTCGGACTATTTTAAGGGGGATAATTTTTGCAGAGAAGCAACACAGCATTCGCGTCACTAACTCCCGTTCTCACCCATTTTGTAATATTTCATTGGGCGTACGGCATGTGCGCGAAACTGCTGCTGCTCACCTACGCCCGTTTATTCAGTGAGTGAAATGTTGCTTTAGTGACGGCCAAGCACCGACTTAGTAGCCATCCCCCAAGAAGCAATCTGTAGACGCGCCACGTGGCAAGCAGCTATGCTGTGCTCTGCTTCACAGAGCAGCTTAGTTTGCAATGTCACAAACTGCCGCTTTCTGGGAGGTGCAACTTGTGACTTGAATGTTTCAAACCCCCTGTCTTGTAATGGCGCTCGAAGATGAATGAAGTACGTGACAGGAGGTGAAAAGATGATAAGATGAAAAAGAAATCTTCAACGGCAGTTTGTTTCCACACGTAGTCAGACCTGACCATTACCACCAACATTGGGTAACTAATCTAACGGAGACAACTTGGGATTTGAGGTGCATCCCCCACTTCGGAGTCGAACCAAACCGAACATTTTAGTGGAAACCGGTTCACTCCTAAAATTTATCAAAGAGGAAGTGAACTGTAAACGCCAGAAAGGCAAGTCTTATGTAATGGCTTTCTACGTGAATTTTGTGATCAGTGGCCTAAATGAGCGCGTTGGGAAATTGTTTCAATCGGCAACATGATCAGCAAAATGGTATCTTCGTTGTTCACAGTTCAGTTTGTCCGCAGGACTTGTATGGCTCTGAATACGGTATGACGCCGTGTGCAGGTTTAACTGCGAAATTTTGAGATACAGCAAATTTAACCGGGCATAGCGAGGTTAATATTCTACGATTTCGTCGGGCGCGAGAGGATTTTATAGAACAGACAACTTGAGCGAATATGAAAGTTTGATAAATCTGAACGGAAAGTAACTCTACACACCAACAGCCCAGTTGTGGTAACGATAAGCCGAACAACGATAGCAGATCGTCATTTAGCGCATAAGTAGTTTGTATTAACGACATTGTAATCCTTCAGACGCTACACACCTTGAGTCATTTTATCAGCAACGGAAGCTCAGAATTCTCACGCGGATCTTAGGAAATGGAAAACTACTACACTTCGGCAATCATGAGCTACGACATCTAAACTGTAAGTATTAAAATGTAGGAAAGCTGTGCGATATTTTTAGCTGCACATAACCCATGTAATGTGACGCTGTCATGTACAGGGGCAAAACCAGTGAAACAAAATAAGCACACGAACACACACAAACGTTAAACTAGGATAACAGAGAAGAGCCGTAAAACGAACAGTTGCGTGCCAGATTGGTTTATATTTTACCTCACATGTATCTATGCGCACCCTTGTTTGTGCAAAATGTGACGATGAGCGACGGGAGGTGAGAGGAAGTTACATGACCGTTACCATATCACGGCCTCCTCCACAGGAAGCAAATTATATGCAAAATCCAGACGGGCATGTGCAGGATAACTATGCGGGAACCAATGTAGATTTGCGTGTATCTATGTACCACCAGAGTGAGGGAGAAAATGGGCAGACGAATGTGGATTCGGGAAATCAGTCGATGAAGAAATAGGAGTGATTAGTGGGATAACATGACGTGGTTCGGACAAAAAATATAAGGTGGGACAAGATGGTGGATAAATTCATGAAACTTGTCTATTAACAAATTTAACGATAAAAATTTTGCGTAGGCACGAACAGCCAACTAACGCAAACCAAGACAAATGAACAATCTTGGGATGAAATGCGGTGAATTTCCTGCTGTGTTGATCCAGTGAGGTATACTTAGAAGACGAAAGAAAGAGAATAAGGCGACAAATATTTTGGTCAATTTGGGTGTTTCTGAAATCGAAAACTGGAACCCAGGGAATAATAATTAGGGCTCACATCACGACGGTGAAAATTTAGTCACCGGTCTACCTAACAAGGTATCTTGACGGTGAATACAAAAGATAGATATGTCAGGTGACTTTTTTTTGCTGTTGTAAAAGTTCGCAGTGTGTGAACAAAAGTGAAATATTAGGTGGATAAACGAGTAGATAAGAGATTGCACGCTTATGCGAGGCAACGAACGGACAGGCAGATGAACAAAAATTTGAATGATTATCATAAAGAGACACGATCAACGAAAGGCTGGACCCGCTATCGAATTAAGTCGCTAGATTTCGAATGACCGTGAACCAGATCTTGATTTAGATGATGAAAGACAACGGTATTGGCCGAACGGTAGGGATGAATCAGTAAACCAACGAATTAGTTTTAATGAGGGCAATGGCCGCAGCGTGACACACGCATTGTGTACGTCATTCGCAGTGTATCGATCTGTGAGCAGATGAACTCGAGGGTGACGGCAGCCGGGTAAAAAGAGGTGTGTTCAAAAGGAGTGCAGATCATTTTTGACCTTAGAGCTGGGATTCACTGATAGTGCGCGTAAACGCACGTAATGAGCACTTTCCGGATTGTTGATCGAGAGAGATGGAGGGTTGTTGATTCGATCTGCATCGGTTTACATACATGCAAACCCACAAAATGAATGATCATTTTGAAACAGAGGGCATCCAGCCGGACAATTTGTGCTAACGAATGTCCCACAAAGGAGCTTCTTAAATCTATTTAAAAGTGATCCTGTATGAGAAAGACAGTTATTCGCAAGTGCAAACAAATCTGTGGATACAAACACGCAATATGACTTCAGTGAAAACAATTTCGCAGACAAACCACTTAGTGCTACTGGGTGGCTGACGGCGGGTGATATGTGGGAGCAAAACTGAGAAGTAGTTGGTAAATACCAGTGGCCCAATGACAGTGGAAAAGTGGACAGCATTCAATCACTCCTTGAAGGAAACAAGTGCGAAATAAACTTGCGCAAGAAATCGAGATCAAACGGCCGAGCACTGAGCATTTCGGTAAACACCAGGGAAAATCCATGGGAAATCACAAAGTGGAGCGGAAATGGCAAAGATAAAAATGAACTGGAAGTAAACAGAATGCGCGTCAACACGCCATGACAGAAAGAAACTAATCATAAGTGTGAGACAACTGGAGGAAGGAAATACAGAGTTATGGCCAAAAACGGAGTAGTGAGTAGGGATCTTTCTGTAAAATAAATTCACTGACCGAACGTATTGATGGCAATCAGGAGAAGGTCCTGGACCGATGGTCATATTCCGTATGCATTGGAAGACTAGACCGAAGAGCATGGCTCGTGATTTGTTATACTCTGTGAGAGATGAACGGAAGCGCCACTGAGGATGGTATACAGATAACTACTGAGAGTGTGGAAATTGCTAAAGATGCAAGGGTGTATGGAATTCGCAAAAGACAGGAATATTACTCAACCTTGAGGTGGAACCAGCGCGGAAGGTGAACCGATGGGACTGGCTAACTGCACGTTCAGATTGGTCTGCAGCTGTTGTAGGATCGAAGAAACAGTTTGTGAAATTCGAACGTCCAATTCTTCCAGTTGACTGAAAAGAAAGAACGCCAGCAAAAGCTTATAAAGTGTGGGAACACTTAGTCATAACTCGAAGGTCAATAGAGGCTACCCACGACATTCAAATGGATGACAGTAAATTCGCGACTGAAAGTTAAGTATTTGTTTACGAAAATCGTCAAACATGCACTTAGTGACGTGATCATTGTAGTTGTCCTTCATCAGGGCACGGTAGGAACGCTGATGAAGCCGAATGTGGAAACAAGAAAAGTAAGGAGAAAAGGACAATGGATACAGTAACGTTTCTTCATGTGAAGTGCTCCAAAAAATCTATTATTTTTTTTATATTTTACTTTCTTTATTAATGAAATGACAATGTATACCATTTATCCGAAAGTAAGCAGCGGCCAACAGAGGGGTGCAGAGTGGAGAAGTTAATCGAAGGTGAGAGGATTCGAACCGGCGAACTTCACTTCCAAACGCTACGACTTTGTCAGCTTCACCATCGCCGGCCAACCATAGTCGTGAGTTCCCACGCGAGCAGCATCCAGGCCCTCCGAACGAACAATACTCTTCAACGGTCTGTTGTCGATTAGTTGTTTCCTCGTCGTCCAGTCACGCATCGACTACCATAATCGGAAATTTCGAACCCCGTGCTCGACAAATCTACGCAGAAACGCCAAAGCTTTGCTTCGAAAGTCCTACTACAGCTGCCTTACAAGATCGTATGTAAATTTTAAATACTGACCGGGATTGCCAATACGGTGAGACCGACTCACTTGGAAACCCGACCGGAGAAACACTATCCACGACAACCCAAATGTTCGCCAATAGCAACGTCTTACTAACCTCGAAAATTTATACATGAAAACATAACTTGAAGCCCCATTCACTCGATACACCCCGGACTTTGCCAGATACAGATTTATAAGCTAAAAGCCTCATAACATTCATGCAAAACTGTAGATTTTGGTATTGATTCAGAGTCCAAAAATTTCGGTTCTGTTTAAACATTAGTGTGCATCCTTAAGTTATAACAAAGACTAACACATCATAATTGGTTTATCGTTGAAGTCACCTTCGATGGCACTATAGTGACGTCAAGAAATTGCGATTTCGGAATACAGAAATATAAGTGAAGGGAGATTCAAAAACTAACTAAAAAACTTGACTGTCCTAAGCTAGAGGAGTGACGCAATCATCACAGATTTCATCAATACCTTTACACACACATTTGCGGCAAGGAGTTTTTAGCAAACTATGAGTAAGTTCATATTGCGTGATCAATGGGAATCGACGGAACTAGACATCCGGAAGACAGTAATAAGAAAGTTTCCAAAGACCAGAGTACCAATGAACGGACGATAACCGTAGAACTGGATTACTATGTGAGAAATAAAGCAAGTGCAGACTTGCTTACCGTTCAACCCGTGCAAACCGAGTAATTAGTAATTGCACAGCTCGGCTATCAATATCAGCCAAGGGTTTACCAACTTCAAAACTATCATGATTGAGTGGTTGTAACATTCCTGATAGAGAGGATTGTGATTGCTGTTGGAGAAAATTGTGTGAATCTTGAGGTGATCGCGGGCGGCCTTGAATCATACGTAGACGACGATCCTGTGAGGAAGAACGTTCGGGAACTGGAGCTGCAGCTCCGTGTGAAGGACTCACTGAAGCTGTATTGGTCGTATTTGTGAGAGTAGTCACTGTACCTTCGCGATCGGTTCGATTAGGAGTCCCTGTGGCATCAGCTGCACCGGGCCGTTGCTGTGCATGCCCATATATACGTGGTCCACTGTGTCCACCTACAGGATTGGACATGGAATCGTAGGGCTGAATCGGAGCCACATCTGCGTTGCTTGAACACAGTGTCCCATGGTCAAAAAGACGTTGCAAGCGTTCCAGTTCCCAGACCGGACGGGAGAGAGAAAGAATTTCCGATGATTTGTTGAATGATTGACCAAACGTATCTAATCGTGACGGCCGTCGCATGGACAATGGAACCGCGGTGGACAATACTGCGGTCGGAACCGCATTCCAAGTGGCACAAGTGGTGAGAAATGTTTCCAAAGTGGACCTCGCACTGAACCAAGAGGCTGCGAATTTCTATATAAGTGGTAAATACATGAAAAGTTGATTATTCATTAAAGCTTTCTCATTAAATTATTGAGTTGACCGTCAAAACTAATGCGCCAGTTTGCTATCGACTGTACTCTCAGAACTATTTACATCCAATGCAAAGTGACGAAAATGTGGATAGAACGCACCATGTGGAAAAATGCGTACCGATTCGGCATCTAATTTGAAAGACACCACAATCCTGAACTGCGCGATCTACATTTTTACAAACGGAAATTGCAACTGACATTAAACACATCGGGCCGGAACTGAGTTCCAAATGTATCGGAGAGTCGACGATCAAGTGCTGCGTTCAATATGAAAGTTTATAAAATCGGAACAAGGAGTTGTCGATCGAGAGGTTAATTTTCGCTGATATTTCTCAGGGCAGCACTTTACAATCAACAGACTAAAGATTTCCCTGAAAATTTTGTTTTTATTTCACTTTTACTAAAGGGTATGTGTAGCTTACTGTACAGCTGAGGACAGAAGATTCCCAGCGAGGCGACGAACAGCTCGATAGCCGACGTGCGCAACCACAACAGACAACAATTGGACAACTTCAAAACCCTGGGACAACCTTGAACAATGGGGCCAACTAGAGACTGCCTTTTCTGTTTACGATGTGGCAAGATCAGAGTTTTAATAGATTGGCTTATTTCCTCATTTTGTCCCCATTTAACTAGGCAATAAGAACAGATTTCGTGAAAACGCAAGCGTGAGAGACCTAACCCCGATTGACAAGGTAATTTTCGGACGTTACGAACTTCAAGTACAAAGATGACTAGCAGTTTTATTATTACATGCACCAAGCACGAGAGTAGTGGAAGACACACCGTAACAGCTAGAAATAACTACATGGGGGTAGGAGGATCGAGAATTGTGACTGGGCGATGGATAATTACCGATTACAACTAAAGAGACCGGTAGCTCTGAGATTCAAACACCCTAACCTTTTTGGAGTGACAGACGCTCAGTCCACCTGAACACTAAGTGACGAATGACGCAAACTATCGAACCCCTCGAAAAAGGAGTTGATTGATCCAAAAAAACGAGGTGGATTAGCAATCAAAAACAGCGAGAAAAAGTAAAAATAGAAGCGAAAATAATTTCGGGAGCACATGAGAACGTTATTTCTGTTTACCATCGTCCTAGGTTATCTGTAACGACCCCGTTTCATTTAAATCAACTACAAATTTGTTCTTCTAGGATTGTTGCTGGCGTTTAAATCCATTCTTAGAATGGTGGGCGTAAAACAAACCAATTAGAACCAGCCTAGAGATGCCATGAGGATAGGGTATGACTAATTATGAGCACCTCGAAGAATCAGCCCCAGATTTCGAGAGAAGGATTCTGAATGTGTCTGGTGAAAGTGCGAAAAGAGCGTGCCTCATAACTTCAAGGATACGTACCATTGAGAGAACCGCTAGCCGTGCCCCTGAAACATGCAGTGGTGTAGAATTAAAGAAAGCTTTCAAGAGTCAAATATCGTAACGAGCGGTTCTACAGCGAAATATCACTTAATGAGGCAACAGGGGTGTGCTAAGCGTCAAACCTGACAAACTGTCCTGAAATCCAGTTTAACGAGCATGGCGGACCAGAGGTTTGAATCCTAAAGCCATCAGTAACTTGGTGAATCGCAGACGCCCGGTTTATTATCATTACGTTTTTATGGGGCAATGTACGAAGATTAATTTTGAGATATCATGGCCGGTCCTCTCTCTAACAGTCTTTAAGAGACCATTTAGACTGTGGGACATGCCTGATACATAGACCTCACACTCTGGGCATAAAACAAGATTTTGTTACCAAATTGTGTATTAGAGCAACTGAGGCCTTGTGAAGCAGGTGTATGCTATGCTTTACTGTCCGACATTAATGTGACTCAGTAGCGATGACAACGAACAATTTCAGCTGGTGAATTAGGGCGGAAGTGAATGGCACATGAGTAAGTTAATGGAGATTGACAACGTCAAAAACATCAAAAAATAAACCCTCTTGTGCATGAAAAAAGCCTACGGGGAAACTATATGGACAAGGATTTAATAACTGCAAAATATGTATTCAACGAGCAGGAAACATGAACACTTCAAATAACACAAGGTTACAATCGGTCGAGGTCCAAAAACATTTAACACGGTGTTTCGTTAATCCAACAGTCAACGGTGAGACTATGACTGCACAGTGTTACGAACCATAAATCACGTTCAAAGGCCATTCGCTGTCGTAATTAAACTTACCGTTTGGATAAACATTCAGGCTTTGATCGTTTTTTTTACTTTCAGTTTTGTATGCAACTGATTAGTCAATTAAAGCTTACTCAATGGCTGTCTTCAGATTTACTCTACTGTTTGGTTGCTGATTCATAACAGACAGATCATTCGCCACGGGACTGAAATCGTGATAGAAAAATTAAGTGTTGGATCATACGGAAATCGCCAGGTAAGATGAACTTGAGCGGTGTTATAAATGAGCCACAACATGCTCTATGAACAAACGGTTACAAGAAAACATGGGTAAACAGCGGGGGCATGAACTGTACTAACTGATCAACCGGACGAAGGCCTCACGTTTTACACTAACCTTGTTCGAATGTATCCCAGAAGCGGATGACGTTAGTGGAATAGTTAGCTCGAAGCGTTCCAGTATTCGATTGGGTAATTCCGGATAGACCGTGCACAAATCGGCCAGGTCGTGTCGATCGATAAACTGCACGTCCGCATAGGTCAACGCACGCACGGCAAAACGGGATTTCGGGGGTGGATTATGCTGTGCACTTAGTCCGACGGATGGGTTTGTGTTAGGCCATGATCCGGGATTGGATCCACCAACGAAGCCGCCAGCAGCCGCAGTTGGTGGTAAGAGCGCACATTCACAAGGATAAAAGTGCATCGGATCGCTGGACGTTCTCATCGCAAGTGTGGGTAGGCCGCCAAAAAAGTCACCAGGGTTGAGGACACCCAAAATCAAATCGTCCGTAGTGACCACTTCCAAACTACCTTTAACGACATAATAGACGGCAGTCAACAGATCACCAATATGGATCAGCGTATCACTTGGAGGCATGTGAGCAGCACGAATCCGTAGTGATATGTTTCTTAAACAGCCGTCGTTTAGAGCTGAGCGAAAAAAGCGATTGCGAAAGCATTAAGAAAGGGAACATAAGATAGACAAACTATAAGACTTATGCGCTCGATACCTAAACCGAGAACAACGATGAAATAAGCAACGCAACGAACGGAAATTCTTGATGCATAAAACAACTCTTGACAGCCTGATGACGGAGCCCAACCTGATTGGCTGGGCCTGTTTCAATAAACTTCATAACAGGATTGTAGAAATTCAAAAGATAGTGTGGGAATATTTCTCTCGAAAATAAATGACACCCTCGATTACGTTGCTACGAAATCCCTTAAACCAAATAACCATAAGAGGATCGGCGAACATAAAATATTGATAACTTTTTAAACAGAGTAACTAGGATCATCACACGTACAGAGGAAAACGAAGCAGTCGATTTCATCGAGAGAGCCTAAACACTTACAGCAAATAAATGGGAGCACAATAGAACAATAGTATCCCTCTTCTAATCACCAAGCCTGATGAAAACGATCTTTTGAAGAGAAATTTATACACAACTGTATAGAGCTAGATGTTCTAAAAGCGGGTCAAATGGACAAAGAATTCTGCAGCATCAACATGACTTCACATTCAAGGGAAATACATAAACATTAATGGACTTTATTTTAACCCAAACCAGAAGTCAGCTGAGATATGTAGTGGAATGCGAATGCCTTTATTAAGTGGATGATACATGAGATGAACAGCCGTAAAGTAGCCGAGACAGTTAAGAATGATAAACAAAAAACTGCTAATTTGGTAGCGTTATTGGTACGCAGTAATACGCCGAATAATAAGGATCAATGCACTGGACACGACACACTCCAGAACAGGAAACGAATCAACAAACAGGAATGGCGTCTGCTAAACCGCGTCGTGCAAAACGTGTTCAAAGAAACGCCCGAGATGATTGTAAACCTGCTTATTAAGAGAAAAGCAAACGGGTGATTACGGTGAATGCCATCCAAAAAATGCTTTTTTTCGGTTGCCTTTTCAGCCGAGCACTTAACAAATCGTGGTGCAAGATGGAGGGATTTAACGATAGTAATCAACAATCAAAAAGTGACATTTTCAATCGGCAGAGAAACAAACTTCAGCACTAAATATTATACGAAACACTGAGAATCTTTAATGTTAGATAATAGCTAATCGAAACAGGACACTAATCCTGCTAACCATTCAAGCATAATTTATGCAGAATCCCATGTTTACAAAGAGCAAAATGTGTGATACTGGATAAATTGTTGTTTCCATATCCAAGCTCACGTGCGCTTGGGGTCTACTGTGTAAATTTCCTAAGCGATAACAGCGATGCCAGAAGTGGGCAGTATTCGGCAGAGAGAATAGGCACGATGGCTCATGCCACTCTATTCGCGTGACGATTAACCTTTTATCAACGTGTTCCAAGGTTTGAACCGCCATGTGCTTGTATAATCAGATTTCCTATGGCACCACACGCGTAAATGCACGCTACATCTGACGCATAAATTACTCTAACTCGGAACACATTCATTTATTTACATTTCTGCGAAACTAATTACCAGGGGAAATCAGGAAGAAGTTGAATTTTGCAGAATCACATTAGCCTTGGTTCGTTTGCACAAGACTATGTAACCGTGAATGAGCCGTGAGGTTTGACGACTGAGTCAGGAAAAAAGCATACAATTTCGACAACTATGGAAGTTGTCAGAAGTTTCCGATTCAAAGTCGCCCAACTCGCTCATCGTTTTTCACAAAAACAACTCCTAATTTGAAGATTCGGTGAAGTGATCCCATGCTTTGATCCTGGCGAACTCCGTAAAATGATGTGCGTGTGTGTGTGTGCGTGCGTTAAGTGAATGATGAATTGTAGTCTCCAACAGAAGACCATCATGGTGCGGATTCTTAATCAAGCAGATTCACCCAAGAACTGCAGACTAACACTCCAAGTTTCAAAGTAGGGAAATAAATGGGTGGTAGGTATCAGCAGTTTTTTTTGGCAATTCTCATATTTCACCGTATGACGACTTCAATTCGCATCATAATGTCATCTATTCAGACGATGAGGTGGAGAAAACCTGCATCCTTACGCATATCGCGTGGTAGTAACAGTGAACAAAAGTCTAATAAGCGTTGAACTCAAGAGCAAATAAAAATTGATGTAAGAATGAACCGCATAGCGTAGACTACGAGCCTGAAAAGAATAATTCAGTAAACACTGCAAGGAATCCAAAAACAAATAGAAGAAAACAAAACAAACAGAAGAACGCAGTCTTCCAGTCACACCTTGATTGTTGTGATGGAACCAACTGACAACAAAAATAAATTTCCGCCAGGAACACAAGTAGACGAAATCAAAGGTCAAGAGCCTCAAATGGTAACGGAAAGACAGTGATCAAGTGGTCTACCACCAAAGAGATTTGAATCTCAGGTCCTCAGGTCGTTTTGGTGGTAGACGGTAATTTGCTGTCGCCCGGCTCATTATCACATCTAATCTAATGTTCCTACGGAACTCCGTTTTAAAGTCAAGGTTTCCGGTTCTTCCTGCCTCCTCCTGTGTAACAGGCCCTATGGGCTATGATCCATGCCCACTTTACCATAATCGAGTTTAAGGTGTATCATAAAGAACTTACATTTGAAAGCAGATGAGCCACCCAGAAAGTCTCGGTATACGTACAAACAAATATCCGATTGTAGTGATTCCGGAAAACTGTACTGAACCATAGTCATATCAATCCCGTTTGTATGTTCCCAAACTTGTGTCGAATACTCCTCAAGGCGTTGTTTCAACGGACTGGGGATTTGGTGAAATCGAATAAATTCTTTAATCCGAAGCATCTGAGCATGGTAGCGTGCAGTTCCGCTGTATAACCGTTGGATTAGTGCCCCCACATTACCGAATATGCTGGCATACATCAGTGCTTCACGGTGGAAATAAGGTTGAAAAGAAATAACGAGAGCAACAAAAACAATAAACACATTTTCCTCCAGATTCACCGTGCGCAAATCAAGATATCGAAACACAGTAAATGACAATGAGTGAGACAGATAGCGGTCCCAGAATAATGATCAACGGTTAACAGGATTCTTCGTTGTCAATAGAAAAATTTTTTAAAGAATCACTGGCCCTGAGCTAATGTGCTCTGGTTTCGGTTGCTATCTCACACCACCATCTACTGGAAAGATACTGAAAAATCAATAGAAGCAATCGTACAATATGAATCATTTATGTTCATGTAGGAGATCTAGCCGCACAAAGTGCTTTAACGTCAGGCAACGTGCTGAACCTTTCCAACCAAGCATCCGACAGCTTAACCTACCGACAGGTAATATGACACAATGCATCGCACATGCGTTATTGAAATCAGCTACTGTTGTACCGAGGAAAAAGCCTGGACTTGAAAAATACTATGCTGCGTTGAGTATGAACATGAGGTACTGGATTTACGAAACCAGCAGATAAGCGCGTCTCTTTAGAAAAGCAAATAAACAGTATCTACGGGGTTCGTGTTGGAAAATTGAATAAATAGTCTAAGCGGGTTGGACAGTGCTGAGTCAACACGTTAGTTCTTAACATAACTCAAAAATTCTCAAAAAAAACTTGTCGAGTTAAGGGACAGTAACAAAAGTCATTAACTGATCACCTGTCAGTTCGCGCTCGATGAGTCGAGGTCAGGAAGGAGTGAAAAAAAATCAGAAAACGGCTGTTTTAGATTGACATGTGATAGACTAAAGCTAAATAGAACCCTTTAAGTTAAAAAACGTCACAGGTTCGAATTCTAGGCCAGCGGTAAAACATCCAATGACGTTCATGCAATCGAAATTATCCACCTCTCCTATAATTTTAGTTAATGCCTAAAGGTGGTTCATTCGTGACCCGTCGCGCATTTCATTGCGAATAGATGGTGCTGTGAGGTACAAACCAGAATCAAAGCCAAGGAGAGCGAGGCAATTTTTTCATCATCATCATCACCATCATCATTCAGCGTTCAGCGTTAAGCAACAAGGCAAGCCACACTGATTGCTGCCTTTCCCCAAACTTACAAGTTTCTATAAAAAAGTGAATATCCAAGGGAAACAGGGAGTGGATCCACACAGGCAGGAAAAGATAAGACGCTGCCGCAGCCAACACACGGAACACAGTCTAAATGTACAAACGCACGTGTTTTCAATCATTCTGATTCGATAGAAAATGACAACACGATCGCCGTTGTTTACGGTTCATTGCCATATCCTTCACAGTCTCCAACCAGCTAGTTGATGGGTCTCACCGATCCCAACCACGAAGACGTGAGACACCTACTTTACTTAAGCTCACTGAACATTTTCTTATCCCGCGTTGCCACATCATCTGTTGACCTCCACATGACTTCTTCCACTAATTGGGAGGAACACAAAATAAGGCACGATATGGTAGACGAGTGTTCACCATACGCAACACGTGACCCAACCAGCGTAGTCTACTAAGTTTCATACGCTGAGACAAGCTATTCTCAGAATTGACGCCTAGTACTAGATTCCTGATCTCCACATTACTCACCCGGTCACTCCATCCAATCCTAGTCATACTACGTAGACATCGATGGTCGAAAACCTCCAAACGACGAACATCGCACACACGCATACTCCATGTCTCGCAACCATACAACAGAACTGAACGCACTGCGGCACAGTACACACGACCGTTAAACTTCAGTGAAATATCAGGCCGACGCCACAAGTGCTTCAGTCCAGCGAAAGCTGCCCCAGCCTTGGATATACGCATACTTACCTCCACTCCCGAGCTACCATCGTTGGACACGCAGCTACCAAGATAGGTTAAACAGTCCACCATTGTTATTTCCTCTCCATCCAGTATCAAGTTCGGCGCTGCTGTCATCCAGTCCTGTAACAGTACTTTGTACTTTGAAGGTGCAAAGCACATGCCAAATCGAGCAACCGATCTCGATAGTCTATCTAGAGCGCATTGTGCATGGTCCGCAGACTCGAAAAGGCACAAAACGACACCCGCGTATTCTAGGTCGCATAACTTCCCTCCACCTCCCAGTTCGACTCCTACATCCCGGAGACCTCCTAAAGCATCATCCATCACCTCGTCCATGACGAAGTTGAACGGAATGCAGAGTGACCTTTTAGGTGGCAAACGCCGGTCATAAAAGTCGAAATGAACTGAACCAAACTGCGTGAATCCATCCTACTCCAGCTTTACAACTAACTTAGTGATCACTTTACAATCGGTAGTCTAGAGACGCAACGGCGAATGCGGACCGTTAACAAAAGATCGCATGTGAAAATTTATTGGCATAAACTAAAGTGCGAACAGGAAATTCTTATTTAGTCAGCGTTAGTAGATTAGATGGTTTCTTTTACTTACCGTAACAGATGCGCAGATCGCCTCACTTGATATGGAATATTCGGAGTATACAAAGAGAACTGACGTACTAAATTCTCGCTCGCATATAAACGGACTTCGATCGAATGAATAAATAAAATTGGGAATGGCCAAAGTTGGTTGGCCAAAAAAAGAAAAATGGAAATTGTTCTCAGTGTTTTTGCATATTTCATAAAATAATCGACCATGCAGTATCATCGGTCAACTCATTACTGAGAAACCATGGAAGCAACGCTCCGTATTTGTTAAGAACCATAAACATTGCATATTCGCCAAGCTCGAACTGGGATGGGAACCCGGGATAAACGATCGTGAGTGGGACACTTTAGTCATTAGGCTACGAGGCAAGTTCTGAACGATGTTGTTGAACGGAACCACATGATATAGCAGCTATCAGTTACTGACATGCCCAGCCACATGTTGCTGGCGCACAGTAATTTCTTTTGCTAAGCAAGACATATAGAACACTAAACGCCAATAATCCACGCTGTTTCCTTTAGATATTTTGAAGTGATTAAGGACGATAAAATCCGGCATGTCAATGGGCCAATATATTGCTAAAATGGCTATATGTAGAAGAGAGTTCGATTAATTCTAGACAACATGAGATTCTTGACTTGGACTGCTGATAAAACATGTAAACTCCAACCTAGTGTTCGAACCCCACAACGAACTTGGTTGTTGTGGCCACTGTAGATAACTCAGGACACGTCTGACTTAATAACTACATTGAGTTTTCACATTAGACGGTGATGCGAAGCGGAAATCATAAAGCGAGTATATCTGTCTCTGGCAAGTGATTGCAAAAATTGGACTGAAAAGACTATCTGGGATCAATAAATACCGTCGTCATAATTGTATTTTGTGTACATCATTTTACAAAAGCAAATCACCTGAAGACAATCGCTTTCAAACGAAATCCAGAAAATAGAGAGGTTATTGACATTTTGTTCTTTATGGGCACCCTAGGGCAACAGTCTACTTCGGTTCGCGCAATTGGGTAGCATCCAGCCGACAAAGGAGTTATGGGTCCGTGTGGATAGCTCATGACACTAAGTTGAAGGACAGAGAAGCTGAGATACGTGGTGAATCACAAATTGTTTCCCTTAGGTCTCTCTTTCTTCCCCTTGTTTTTTTTTCTTTATGGTTCTGACATTACATGAACGGTGGTGAGATTTGTGCAAAATACATATGTATACACACCAAGGTCATCCGTTTTAGGGCACCCTAATCCCTAATGATCTACATTTTTGATGCGCGACCACTACCAACCTCAATCGTTGTAACTGCAAGCAAAAATGGGAAGTTCACTGCGTAACCGTACCAAATGAACTGTCTCGTAGTGTCTAACGCTTCAGACGACGATGAGAGTAAATTAGTGGAGTTGTCCAATTCTTTGAACACCACCGGTTCACTCGGACCAGTGCCCTCATACATGTCCGCAAAGATTGCAGCCATTTTTGATGGGCGTAGCTCTTACATTTCCTCCCATATTTTCTCATCCAGCACTCGTCGCCGTCATGTCTCAAGCTCATAGTCAGCTAACACCACTATATATATATATATATATATATATATATATATATACAAAATGATCAAACTGGACTAAAACTTCACATTAGGTATCAAGATCTCGACAAGAATCGTGTGGCTTACAAAAACCGTTCCATGTTTATTAGACGAGGTAAGATAAATCTGCAACGACAAAACATTAAAATTGTCTGATGGATAAACTGAGACTTACATCCGACAAGCATAACGATAATGGAGAACACTTTCTCAGCATTTGTATTCGGACTAACGTTTCCGAATCCGATGGAAGTAAGACTAGAAAAAGTGAAATACAATGCCGTAATATATTTGGTCGGCAGATTCGGACCAGATTGCGGATCCTCCGTGTAATATTGTTCAGTTTGCACGGCCAAAGTATCAAGCCAACCGATTTTGGGCTCTCGACGTAAGTGTTCCGCGTGGCCGATTGCGTACCTGAAATATCGAGAAGTGTTTACGGATTATAATAAACGACTATTCCTGCGTAGGATATTTAAAAGGCTGATTTTTTCTCGTTTCCGTTTAAATTACAAAGCACAGTGTTTACCGAAAAGTAACTATAGAGTAAATGCAGCATACACTACCACATTACTTATATAACCACTAGCTTTGCACTGAGGTAATTTGAGCGACCTTGCAGCACAGTCTAATGTAGGAACTGTCATAATACACCTGTTCAAACATTTATGACACGTAAAAGTAAGTAAAGTGGAGACAATGCGCCCTTGACACAAGGGCATGCAAACAGGCTTATACCCACCAATATGACCAGTCTTCGTACGAACGTTTGGGGCTCATGTCGCACTCAAAAGATACGGCTATTCGTTTGGTTGACTTTGGTGTGGCTCTCGGTGAGTGCTAGGGGTATAGTCCTTGACTGGATCCCAGTCGACAGTCGGCTATAAGCAAGCAAAACAGCCGTCACTCCGATGCACGTAATTTGAACGCCATCTCAATGCGCATACACACAGATCGAACCCCAGATGTCAACGGCAATCTCTACCTTTCAAAACCTGCACGATCTCCTACGTACGGGAAGACCACAGGACATCCAAAATTTGGCGGGAGACATGAATGCTAGTATAGGTCAGCTGCCCTCGTACGAGACCCCTTTGATCTCGAAGCCTGTCATTCTTAAAACGGGAAACTGCTGTTAGTTGTGTGCTCAGACCTTCGATTGTTACTCACCAGTACGAGCTTTACATGTTCTAATGGCCGCCACGCCACCCGGCGTTCGCCCTCTTCGAGCCAACCATGGACCCAAATCTACCATATAGCTAGTAGCTAAAAATGGCGGCGGCTGTCTACAACAATGCCGGTCGTACTGAAGCACTGTCCTCAACTCCGACCACCTGTTATTTTGCAATAAGCTGTTCGTGCGTTTTGGTGGGCACTCAAAACTTACGCTGCCGCGGCGGTTAAAATGCAACGAGCTATCTAAAGCCACACGCTTATCATTTTCGAAGTACGCCAGCTGAAAAGCTAAAACTGAGCCCCATCTCAAAACATCAATGATCACTGATCCCATATCAATAATGTCTTTCATCCTGCCGGATTGGTGAGTTGTGACCTGACCCGCCGCACTGTGGCACTCTGGATTCCTGAACCCCAGCCCACTTCGGATGGTAGCGAGTATGATGGAGCACGGCTCGTAACGAGTCATGAATTCAACGCAAGCTTGCGTAAGCGTCCCGAGATCTGGTGGCATCAAGGAGCTTTGCGAGAAGAAACACGCTATCGCCATGAGTGATCCCCGCAACCTGTTTCACCTCATCCGAGTTATCGGTAGGAAAGCACTGGGTGTAAGCAAAACGATCTGTGAAGCTGACAGTTCGCCTATTCATGGCCACCAGTGACGTTTCATACATTGATCGGAGTACCTTCAATCACATTTATATGGCTTTCAGATTCATCCTATTTCACAGCTACTCCAGCACGCGTCCCATTAACTGCTATAACGCATTCGTCTTCTGAAGCAGCGATTCGAGAGGAATATCAACTCTCAGAACACTATGCAGCGCCGGGTGTTCATGACGATTCTCCAGCAATCTATAAAGATTATCATCATCATCACCATCATCATTCAGCGTTCAGCGTTAAGCAACAAGGCAAGCCACACTGATTGCTGCCTTTCCCCAAACTTACAAGTTTCTATAAAAAAGTGAATATCCAAGGGAAACAGGGAGTGGATCCACACAGGCAGGAAAAGATAAGACGCTGCCGCAGCCAACACACGGAACACAGTCTAAATGTACAAACG
>LUCM01009719.1:2116-64296 GCA_008360955.1 Fasciolopsis buskii | reverse complement strand
TGGAGACAGAAGAGACAGGTTGAATAAAAGAGAGGGAACTCTGAGCAGTAGCATACTTGTCAGTACCCACCCCACCTGCGCTCGATGCAATGGGCAGCGCGGTCTTGATTATCCTGCGCGACGACCGATGCAGTATGGAATTATTTGTAGGCGTGTAACTCATGGGGAATAATGGACGGGTACTGCTACGGAGTCCAGCCGCTAAGCAGAAGAACGATTAGGGTTCTCAACCAAAGCCTTTGGTTCTGACAACAACCTGACCGCAAGGCAGCGGGGAATAGCTGAGTGGGAGCTCATCTACTTGGATCAATTAGTCTTCCACTCGTTTTTACGACTGAGCTGCTAACTCAGATCAACCCCCAACTTGGAGGACCAGAAGACTACTTCGTTAAGCCTCTACCCATTGACCTTCCAGGCATGATTGGATCTTCGGCTTGAGATAAGCCATCCTGTATAGCTCGTTGGATCATGGAGGCACGCAAGCCGTCACACCACGTCAAGGTGTAGTCTCGTTGTGACAGCAAATAAAACCACAAACTGCGTCATTTACGGGGAGGTCCCGATCAACTGAGAGCCGCCAGATGGAGAATTTTACCGGCGATGGAAACATTCAAAAGCGCAGCCTTCAGGATGAAACGCCGTGATGCTGGCTGCTTCACCAGCGCCGGTCTACTCTACCGCTCGAAAAACGTGACCAAGCTAAATTAAACAGAAAGAGAATGTACGCATAATCAGCAAACAAATGGTTCAGCCTAAGGAACGAGAAAGAGCTGTGACCTGATGATTCAATGGACGGTGGAAACCAAAACAACATCGGAAGTAGATGAGCAATCTTCAGTCGAACAAAGGAATATAAGCAAACGAATGAAAACTCACCATATACAAGCCAACCAGTGGGCAATCAATGCGAATAACGCAGTCAGAAGTAGAAGGATAGAGGCACCGTACTCAGAATAGCGATCCAACTTTCGCACAATTCCAACGAGCCGCAACAACCGGGCTGACTTCAATACGCTCGTTAGAGCAGTTGGCTAGAAAAGTGAGCAAAAGGCGTGTAGATTAAGACTAGATCACTAACACGCACATTTACGAAAGAATGCAATAATGAAGACGTAATAAAAAAACAGATCACAATGCAAGTTTCCGCTTTGAGGTTATTTTGGATGAGTGCAGGCGAAATTCACCAGTAATTTACCCACGTTAGAACTAAGACGAACCGATCGCCCACAATTACAGTAACAGAAATGAATATTCCAGCCACTGGTTAAGAAATGCTAAGAAAGGCGGGTGAATACATCCAATGGACTACTACGAGGTCAACGTGGGATGTATAAAACAGTGCTGGAATCGGGAACAGTATGACTTGCGATAGACCGAAACAGTAGAGCGAATTTCACATAGAGACGAAGTGAAAAATAGTTAAAGAGTAGGAATTGTATGTTTGAGAGGACTTACCTTATCGATAACCAGAGGGTAAAAAGAACCGAATGATGGCATCACTGCCGACAGCAGTCAGTATCGTAGAAGCCGAACTGGTGTCGAACATGCACATATCAACCATACTTTCATCCTGACGGATTGTTTGCAACCGTTCTGCATATTCAGGTGTATATTTGTTAGTCGTATGGCTAAATGCGGTCTTACATTATTAGCGATACCCTATCGTTATCTTACGCACGCCCTGTCCGCATACGTGTTGATCTATGTCTAACGAGCTGTGTCTATGCCTGTCTAACTGTTCCCCAGGCGGTGTTCCAACCACAGACCTCACGATTACTAGGCAAACTACTCCACACCAAAAGGCGCTTCTCACCGCCTGTAAGCTTCACCGTTAACTCCCCCCCTCCTGATCCACGTCTATCGACCTTAATTTCTCGCCGGTGGGCACAAACGCGCGCATTTCGGTTTCCAAACACAGTACAGTACGAGATCTTGTGTTACCATCTGCGTGTCAACCTTCTCACTCACTGAGCTACGGGATCATGAGATCTTTTTCCGTCCTACATTTGCACTCCTCTCTCCCTGGAGGAGCGCTGTCCCGGCACACCGCACAGTCCAGAAACTCTCTCGTTGAAGCCCGACTCTATACGGTCAACGACTATCTAATGTACTCTATGCTGCGAAGAAGGAATGCTTTTTATCAAAAGTGATCTACCAGTACCATCATTATTGATTGTCACCTAACCCTGCTGTCCCAGTAGCCACCGTGCCAGTTTTTTGCCAATCCCCATGTCTCCTGGCGATATAGTTTGAGACTATAAAAGATTTGTGGTTATCTATCAGTAAAATCTTATGCCGTAAGGACTCTACAGATACGATAAAAAATGATGACTTTTTTAGTTGATTAGAGCAAACGATGCATGACACAAACTCCTGCCAATCTTAAATAAGCCCTTGTGCCCCACAGGTAGTTGTGGATAAGCCAAACCTCCAGCTTGACAAATCACTCCGCTCATGTCGAGTATTCACCTAAAAGCGATTTAGATGAGACCAAACGGGTCGAGAGCAACTCCTTATGGTAGAATCACGGCCCATCCCCAATCCATTTGCTGAGAGCCCTGAAATTCGTGACCCCATTTGGGCTCGCGTTGGATGTTGTCAAAAACCATACTTTATCGGTTCGCTACCGACGGGAGGCAGTGGTGTGTGACAAAAGAGCACGAAGACTCGACAGAAATCCGGGATGTCATGACAAAACCGGTAAGGTCATAATTCACCAAGTAAGTAGAATGCAGGGCGTTCCTGACGAGAAGTCAGCGCTAAGTAACGGGTTAGGTGGAATTAACTTCAATTTTGCAACTAGCGCGCTTCGGAGAGCTGGGTGATGGGTCGGCACAAGACAGTCGCTGCATCCATTTCGCAAAGTCCACAGAAGCTATGGGACAAGCTGGCGCAAACGAAAGCATGATAGAAATAAAGGAGAGCGCCGAAATAGAACCGAAAATTTTGTAAGCAATCCCACCATTTTCCATTTATGAGCATGCAATCAACGTGCACCCATAGAAAACAGCTGCCTCTCCCGCGAGCGCAATGTTAGGAGCACGGCCAACAACTGCGGCAGATTCGCAAACGACAGGAATTTAGCCAAAAGATCTTTCTAAGAATGCGTCGTTTAGGGACATTCGAATTAGCGGTCCAGCTAAAACCATAAAACATGCAAGCTTATCTGATTAATTTTCGGTAATCACCCCAGAGGAGATGGCTAAACTCCGATTCCAAACAGATCACGGGGCGGCATACGAATCATACGATCGCATGCTTACTAGGGTACATGGCCGAGAGTCGCACTCGGCATCCAGGATTTCTAGACCCATCCAAAGGGCGCACGAACTGAACACTTAGTCACCGACCTCCAGTCAGTTACGAGACATTCGAATCCCCCAAACGCTTTGTGGGTTGAGTCGTTTTGTCAAAGGCTCGGGGTAGGGCACCTTAAAGCAAACCTCTTCGTCGATTCGAGCAACCCGGTAGTACGCAACTGACAGAGGAATCATGGATTTGGACAGATAACTGATGACGTCGAGGCAGAGGATAGCGAAGTTATCATATGTAGTGAATCGTACAAATTGTTTCTCTTTCCTTCCCTCCTTCTTTAGCCTTGTTTTCGTCCTTTGCCATGTTTTGATGCCGTATGATGTGTGCTAATGGAGTGAAATTTGAGTGCATATGCCAAAATCACAAACGAGTGGTGCATATCTGGATGGAGACTCCCTATTTTGCACGAGAACCTAGGTTTCATTGCGCATAACCGACAGGAATGCAATCAGAAAGTAGAACCCATAAAATGCGCACATTCAAAAGAATGCAAACACTAATCAAAGAAATACTTTATTTGTGTTGCCTAAAATTCAAGGTAACCAGGGTGAATTAGCGCATTCTTTTTGGCCCATCCATTTACTCATCATTTACGACACTTCGGACCATTGCCCCTTAAAAATTTAAATAAAAGAGTGGAAACAAGAACAGTAGACAGTAGCCATGCAAACATGTAAAGACCATTTGATACTTACCTGCTCTCCGGAAGACTGGAAGAATATCAGGTCAAAGGGGATGGCTGCCACTAGATCGATAAAAAACCACCCCTTTATATAGTGTGTCGCAATACGCCGCGGATGTGATACTACCTCATCGTTTTTGTTTACGTAAGTTGTACGGAAATTTATTAATATGTCCACGAAAAACATGATGTCCACCAAGATGTCCACGGTAGAAAGCAAAGCCGAGGAACTGCTGGGATTGGATGTGTACGTTCCATTAAACCCGGCAGCATTCGAATTGACGTAAGAATCCCATTGAGAGTTATTTCGATACTAATAGGGAATTAAAAAGATCAAGGATAGTTCCCATGAGATACATACAGGGGTTTTCAATAGAAGCATGCTGGTGAAAAAGGGAAATTAACACGCACACAAAAGACACGACATAAACTGAAAAAAGAAATCCGAAACTCAGACTGCATAAATCATACTAAAAGGTATATAGAACTGCTAACAAGAATAAACATTATTGGACAACGATATTACTTCTCTTGCCATCAAATTCCAATAACACCTAGGTTATAGTTCCCCATCCTGGAGTCACTGTTGCGCCCTAGATTGTGGTGCAATTTGTAAAGTGGTAAGTTTGCTGTTAGCGTTTTCAGTTAGCTGTATTTAGCGCATCAGAAAAAGCAGTGAAAAGGGAATAGGAACTGTAGCCAAAAACATTACCATTTCGTTTTTACAACACTGAATGGGTGCAAATGAGCGGCAGAATCAAGGCCACTTCAATATTAAGGCTGGTCAGCTCTTGTGAGCCTGACACTTATATAGGACGATAGCGATAGGTGAAAACAGTACGTACGCCTGCTGAAGACCAATCTGAATCAAAGCACTGACAAAGCAAGATGATATGGACGACCATTACATTTATTACAAATTGCCAATTATTACAATCGTTAACGTTACATTAACAAAATTTATCTCAAACGGGTAGAGAGGACGGAAAAAGAAACCATTTGTATGATTCACCACATATGATAACTTCGCTATCCTCTACCTCGACGTCATCAGTTATCTGTCCAAATCCATGATTCCTCTGTCAGTTGCGTACTACCGGGTTGCTCGAATCGACGAAGAGGTTTGCTTTAAGGTGCCCTACCCCGAGCCTTTGACAAAACGACTCAACCCACAAAGCGTTTGGGGGATTCGAATGTCTCGTAACTGACTGGAGGTCGGTGACTAAGTGTTCAGTTCGTGCGCCCTTTGGATGGGTCTAGAAATCCTGGATGCCGAGTGCGACTCTCGGCCATGTACCCTAGTAAGCATGCGATCGTATGATTCGTATGCCGCCCCGTGATCTGTTTGGAATTAAGGTTTAGCCATCTGTTTTTGACTGACTACCAAAGATTACTATAAGCGGCAGAGACGGCAGGGCATCCGCCTTCGTCTTTGCGTTCTTGAGAAAACATTAGACGATAATCTAGAACCATAGACGAAATCCGCTACAAAATGCATCGCCTGCTTGATTCGTTCTCAGTGCTCAACTACATTTATCCTCGTCGGGTTTCTTAACTCATCCGACAGTTTCCGTTCATAATTGGTACGAACAACTGTATTTGACAGAAGTTCTACGGTCAACCGGGCTTGTGGTCTGCATCGATGGTCACTTCGATGAAGCAGAAATCACTAAAATAAATGCATGACCCGGTTCGGCGTACGTGGTCAGTACAATGTGCAATTCTCGAAGGTACTGCGCCAACCGTAGCTTACTCTAATAAGGTGGATCTCACACAGATTGCCTGTCGAGTTAGAGTCACATGCCGCTTGCTGTTTAACGCTGAACGATGATGATGATGATGATGATGATGATGATGATGATGATGATGATGATGATGATGATGATGATGATAAACTAGCCGTATTTAACACTGCTATCCACTCGCGAGCCGACTGACCTCTGCAGTTTCACGGCACACAAGTGACTGCTAACCTAGATCCAGTCTAAAAGGGCCGCTTCAACCCCTCACTTAACACTATTCCTACACCGCGCTGATCCACAGCTTGACCTATTTCGTCTCCTGAAGCGTGCACGAAATACCTTGACGAGATATAAGACGCAGTTAGTTGAATTACTTTACTCTACTAGAATCCTGAATTCGTGTTTCATTCACGCAGCAGATATCAGTCGAAAGTAAGTCCACTATCAGAGCCAAACACGCCTGCTAACCAGCCTGCTTTAGAGTACGCACATTGAAGGAGCCGAGATTTCGAGGCTGATGAAGCTTGGGAAAAGGTGGGCTAGCAGACTGAAAAACACTTACTACGCTACTCGGCAATGGACCGTTGCGAGCATCAGGCGCGTTATCAATGGGGACATCATAGGTAGGCAGAGGGGACACAGAGGTTGAATAAAAGAGAGGAAACTCTGAGCAATAGTATACTTATCATTACCCAATCCGCTCCATGCAAAGGGGAGCGCAGTGCTGATCATCCTGCGGGACGATCGATGGAGTACAGAATTATTTTCAGAGGTGTAAATCATTGAGAATGGTGGGCGGGTTCTGCTAAAGGATCTAGTCACCAGTTTTTTGTTCTAACAAAAACCTCTTGGCAAGGCAGCTGCAATGGTTGAGTTGATCAACTAGATTACGACACATTTCCTCGACTGAGTTCCCAACTCAAATCAACTCACGACCGAGAGACTACTTCGCCATGCATCTATTAATTGACCTCCCAGACATGATTGGATACTCAGCCGGAGGCAAGTCATCCTGTACAGCTCGTTGGGCAATGGAGGCACGCAAGCCGTTACACCACTACGAAGTGCAGTCTCGTTGTGACAGTGAACAATTGACTTTCAACAGGATTATTATTATCTTCGAATGGGGAAAGAAAACATAAAAGACAGAGGATAGACGATAGAAATTTAGGAAAGATTCCAACAGCAGAAAAAGTACTGTTACGGCTCATGACAACAGGGGAAGTACATTGCCAGCAAAATGAGCGATTTCGTTGGGATATCCTACGAGATCGTTTGGCACTCTTACTTTAGATGGACAATACACATAAATAAAGATCACTCGTGTACAAGGTTTTGCTAATCCGCAATACCCATGCGTGATGAAAACATCAGTAGTTGCACTAACCCTAATCACTTTTAAAAAAACCGAAGAATTACCAAGTCTCTATTTCGGTGTTAATCCTAGAGCACACGCAGCAGGTCACATTAAGATTGTCGAAAAATCGGACAAATTTGAAATGGAAAACAAACGAATCACAATACGACGAATTTCTTGTCCTCGATATCCAACTGGCATTCTTAACGCGAGAAATCCTAATGTACATTGGAACATGTGCTGAAACCGCTGGGGCGCCAATACCAATCGGTCCCAATGAACGAGAATCACTAAATTTCCAGTTTTGCACATCTGGTGGGACAAGAGCATACTTAATTGCCGTGAACACGCAGAAAAAACATTTGTCGGATGGTTCCAGGTGTAAAATTGCGTCCATATTTGAAAGACAAACAAAAAGCCGACATTGATAACCGATGGAATCTTGATCCAGAGGAAGACGCAGGTGTATAAAATTTATCTTTGGTGTATCCTGCGGTGACTAAATCCTATCTATTACAACGATTACCTATACCTAGATTCCAGGAAGGTAGTAAGAATTCAAAATCTGGCCACGCGACACGCAGAAAGAAGCCAAGGAAGAATGTTGTTTGGGCTATGAAGAGTGATTATGGAGTTGGAATGTTCAACGAGCGTCTCGTATACGCAGCACGCTTCTATTTCAAAGGTTCTAGGAGTTCCGTATGGAGCTTATCGGCTCAGCTGAAGAACACTGGAGGCAGCCAAGCGACGTGGAAATTTGGGTTCGACTAGCAAGTCCGACTAACTTTCTGCCCTTCCGTCGATACTAAAGAAGACCATCGAGCCACATTTTTGTGACATCTTGCGTAGTCCTTATATCAGAAGAACGAAGCGTGGCAAGATTCCCTCTAAAAAGGACATTGGAGGTGTCTGGGCGAGCGGCACTTCACGGGGACCCAAACCGTAGACAAACAAAACCACACCATACCAATGTAACATTACAAAACAATTGTTTCCTATATCACTTCCCCCTTTAAACAGCAACGACTTTAGATTAAAGCTTATTTCCATTTCGGCATCAGTCTTGTCCCAATATGAATAAAGCCTATTTTCAAAGCTGCTTAGTTTGGGAATGATGAACATGTAGGAATCAAGCCGCTTGTCGACGCAATCGCGGCCGTATCGATCACATATTTATACAGCAGAAATTAGAATACAAACAACTCCTGTAGACCCACGTTCTGAGCCTTTTACTAGATCTGCAAGTTCAGTTCGACTCACTCGATTAAACCGTGCACTTCGCTGGCGCTGCCTCTTACTGAAATGTGACAGGGAAATCTGTTTCTTTCTTCCATTTTCTATGGCAGAAACCGCAGCCGAGTCCCAGCTTAAAACTTTGTAATGGAGATAAAAATGGAAGTCACCTTATTCTCCTGTGAAAATAGTGGCACAGAAGTTTGCTCGAATATGAGAACAAGGCCGTTTCTGAATGAACACCCGGGTAAGTTGCAAGTTTTTCTCGTCCATTTGTACGAGAGTGCAGGTAATGTTTGGGATGCATTGTGTACCTTCGAAGTGTAAAATGCTGTCAAAGGAATGGATTGAGTTAAGGCTGAATCCTGTTCCTGCAACGGAAAATTCGCGTGAAGTAGCTGGCTTTGATTACTCTGATAATTGCACTTAATCAGATGATCGCATAACGGATGAAGTGCCTTCTCGCTAACAGAGGGTTTGATTGGCATTCGTCAATTTGAGCCATCTATGGCATCGACACGACACCAGCTTCCGATTCACAAAACCGATTATTTGTTGGTCTTGCTATAAAAAGGCTCAGGAACATGGCGGCTGTGAACAGATTTGCGAAGGTTGTCTGTGTTTGAACATTGTTACCTTTTTAGTGTTGGTAAACAGAATGGGAGAATCCCCCCAGCAACTCACATGTTAGGAGTTTTGAGTCCTAGAGATCAGTCTTTAGAAGCGATTGAACTCGAGTAGATTAAATTTGTTGGTGCATGTTTGGCGCATGTTCACAAAACGATCACCTTGCCGTACTCTGTTCTTCGAAGCAAACAGAGGCTGGGAAGTGAGTCAGAGTAGTCAGTCGATGCTATGGCAGGAAAACCAGAAAAAGTGGACTGGCTCACCTCTGTCCACTTAAATTACTGGGTTAGGGTCCAGGAGAATCTCAAAAGCGATGGTTGGAGATAACAAGCGTTTTGGCTAATGTCGGACTCAGCGGCGTTCTTGAATTTGAAATATTTCTTCCTTGTGTAGTTTTTCAGAACATCTGGTTTTTCAATATCCATCGTTATTTCGAGGTAGCAAACAAAACCACAGCACATTCGTGTAGTTATTTATAGTGAAGACTGAAGTAAACTGGAGTTTTCATTCAAGACTACCGTTACGTTCTGGTTACTGCTGATCATCAAAATCTACCGAACTTGAGAAATATGAGTCGGGTTCTATGGACAGATCATTGGGGAAAATTCTCACTGACCAAACAATGCAGACTACTGGCTTTAATGGAACAGACCGTCTGACTACGTCTTGATTATTATCGAACCGCAAAATGTTGACAAATTCGCTGCTCTGAAAAACAACGCACCCCATCCTTAAATCGCCGCCTACAGGAATAATAACTCTGTCATCATACTATACAAAAAGTTTAGATTAACCGGAAAATATATTTTTTCACTCCACGTATAGTCATCCGCCAAAACAGAGCATGAGCAGACCACCGACCAGGTTCTCCAAAAACTGCAACCTACTGGTTGCTCCAGAAGCGACCGGTTCACCAGGAAATGCTTAGGCCGATTTCGCATAGACTGCGATCAAGAAAAACAAACGTGTTTTGGAAAGCCGATGAGTAGGCAAACCTCTATTGACCTGCGTGAGCAGGCATGCTGCTTTGTGCCCTTTTGTAGTGGAACTGACATTTAAACAAATGGCGTCAGCCGAACAATGTGCAGTACGTGTCAGAAAATCATGGAACTGGATATTGATCTATAGTTTCGTCAGCGAGACGGAAAACCGATTAGGATGACCACTGCCTAATTCTTTTCTTGATTACGGTAGAGAGAAGCTGAGCTGTTTGTTTGTCAAGGTACAACAGAAATATGAAAAACAGGCGGTGGTTGAGCGATTTCAGGGTCAAGTTTGCTGGTTTCTTCCCTACTCGTAGAATAGACCCTAGGGTCCATGGGTATGCCCGTTTCACCACACTTATGTACCCAGCATGCTGTAAAAAACTTAAAATTCATCAAAATTTGTGCCGCTCTTCACAGTCTTTGAAATAATGGTGTTAAGTGCACCATTTTCGTTGCCTTAAGAGACCATTTCGCGATCATACCTAGTATCTCTTCTTGGTATGAATAAGCAGCCACCTCTGCCGATTGACTCGGTTTTTTCAAAAGCTATTCTATACGCATTTCTTTTCCTCTTGGCGTTAAAATACCCCACTTCCAGAAGCCCGGCAGTTTCAAAAATGTCGATGAAGTTGCTTGTGACTGCTACTGGAAATCTTTATCACATGAACAAACTCAGTGACTGATGTTCACTTCATTTTTTAGCGCCGAACGTTCTCAGGCGTGCTCAGGCTCTCTCCAGTCTTCATCGTAGCCACCGATACTCAGCCCACTTCAATGACCTCCCATCGTCATCAACTACTAATGAAAACCTTCAAAAAGATTTTCCCGTGGAATAATGTGATCTCAGATCTTTCTTGTATCTAACACGTCGAATCTGCGTTCTATGGTCCACGTAGATTCTCCTGTAGTTAGTCAGACTAAGAAAACTAAGAGTACACTTGTTTTTCATTCCATTATTTCATAGATTTTTGGTCTGGCTTCAGCCCCTCCCATACAGTATTTTCCTCCGCCCCCATATATATATATATATATATATGCTGATGAAATAACAGGAATAATTGAGGTAAAAATTCAGATGAAAATAACTAACAGTGAAATACATCAATATTGTCATCGTACTTGTGTATTTCTTCATAGAGATGTGGTGGTCAACAGACGGTCGCACAGCACTTTCACTACTAATTCATACCTAACTGATGACAATCCTTATTACTTAAGTTCCAATCATGAAAGCGGGAAGCACCAACCGAAGCCAAAACCGAATCCGACTCATCTGCATAGCTTGACGGCCGCATCGAATCTTCCGGCTTTAACTAGCACGTACAAAATGGTGGGGAAGTAATCGGTGGGCATGTATATACAACACCCGCCCCAGAAGGTGGCATAGAGCGATTATCCCTGTCAGAGGACGATTGTCTGCATCCAACAAACGACGACCTCTGGTAATTTTTCACTCGGTGTCCCCACTAGACTCGAACAGTGCGGAACACTATCAGTGCGTAGAGGTCAGGTCTCGCAGCCGTAAGAGAACGCTACACAGTGCAGTATCATACATTCTTCTCCTGAAGGAAGCTGGGTGCCACTGCGACGCTATAGGAATCCAAAGTTACCAGAACCAGGTCTGGCCTTTGTTATTTGTAATGTGATCTCCCCAACACAAATACCAGCGTTGATCAAGCTTCTGATGTATTTAGAGCTCACGACTACCTTTCGAAATATTTTTGTTTCTCTATAGTTCGTCTAATTCCCGGTCTTTTGATTTACTTTACCATTAGTCGACGTTGTGAGGCAGCAACCAGACCCAAAGCACGTCAGCGCAATCAATGGCTGTACAAACTGAAATGAACGGATCATAGAGAGCAGGGGCACGCACAGCCTCTTGTCACTACTGAAGAAATACGTTGCACCGTAAAGTCGCAAAGCACAAACCATATCTGGATACTCCAGTTGTCAGTTGTCTGTATACCGTTCCTTGGTAGTTCGATGTTGCCGGCACACTCTGAATAAAAAAACTTTGCTACCTGGGAGGAGACTGGTTTCACCCTCTGAACTAGCCAAAACATTTTAAGGCACCTAGTATGACAAAGATGAAAACAAATCAGGATTATCAGAAACCGTGCGCATTCCACCGGAAATAGCTAAGGGGCCAGGAACCCTAACCCGACCAGAGATACGGCAGTAAAACTACCTGAGTCTAGTTTATTTCGATTTTTGCAACCATCAACGTGCTCTGATTTTTGTTGATACCTCGCAGAAACGAATAATAGTGAACGAAAAATTTTCAACCTATAAGTAAGAAGAACCATGGAGAAATAGAATGATTATGAATTCATTTAGCTACACTACCTAGGGTCTCCAACCGTCCCGATGGGAGACCTTGTGGATTACAGCTCAGTAACCCAAAGTAACCTACTTGAGATAGTCCAAAAGTTGGAGCTTTCATACCGTTTCGCCAAAGAGCGTGACACTGAAGATCGAAACATTCCTCGGGCACACCATTCATCGAGAAACAGAACCACTGCTGTCCCATCGACCGGGTCGATGAATACAATAACAGACGGGGTGTAACAGTTTTATAGCAATTATCAGTAATATTTAATATAAAATTAAAACCCTTTTCTCTCTCCCTGACAAGAATAAAATACCTTTATCCAATCACCAAACTAAAAAATAACCTGCACATTGAAGTGGTATTACCAGCCGAAAATTGAAGTTTGAAAATAGTGACGTTTGTAGCAGACCTTCGAACAATTTGCCACCTCATACTAACCAATCCTAACACAATATTTCTTAACTCTTTTCTTATTCGTCGACTCTTTCGATTTTTCGGCTCCTTCCATTTCACACGTTTCCGTGCAGGAACAACACTGTTTGCGAGTGAATCACTACCTGGTAGGTGAGGTTTGAGCTCAACTCCAGAAGTAGCATTCAAAATTCGCCTGTGCATTTTTCTTCTTGTATCACATTGCTCCGTTTATCATAATGCGTACTTGAATACGTTTACATAATTCGGATATTTCTGTAATATAGTTCAGGTGTTTAACCAAGGAATTCATCCTCACATGGAAACATAAAAGTGGCACTTGAACTGACATGGGCAACATTACCGTCGGATATTATACGTATGGGCATGCCAAGACAAATTCGATATAGCAGCCTGTGGTGGAACGACTGTTTATTACGACCCAAAACTGAGTCTCGAAGAAGGACAAGCATTATGGGCAATCAAGATGCACTGAAAAGGCTGAATTAAAGTTCAGAAAGTAAAAAACCCAATTACCAGAAGAACAGGCTCGAGACTGTCAAAGGACTTACAGCAATGAGCTTAGCATACTTGTTTCCATTTTCGATGAGAAAAACGGCCGTATAAGGGGTCGCAATCGCAGTATAAATGATCAGTGCTAAAATGATCCAGTCCCAGACCGCTTTGAATACGCTGTAGTGCTTGAGTGTAAATTTGTGCATTCGTGGTGACTGGAACCGATGTTCAACGTGGAGGTCTTCATCCATTGAAAGAAACTAAAAGTCCAAAAAAGGACCACTCTGAAGGAACTGTCACAGGACCAGTATCAAGCAAAGTATATCAGAACTAAAGGGAAGGTGATGTGAATGGACAAAACGTTAATTTTATCCCCAACCACTTGCAGCAACATTGAACACACCGCCTATGAGAAATGTTTCGTTTAGCTGAGATTCTTTTTGGCTTTTTATTTTCTATTTGCTTCAACCTGTGCGATGTAGCGGTATGCACAATGCTGCTAAAGTGAAAAGTTAACAACTGTCCCGATGATTTTCAAACTCACCGTAGTAAATACACCAAGGCCTAAACGCGATAAAAATTAACCAAGAGCAATGCGAAATCAATAACCGAGAATTCTTTTGCAACCGGGGTGGCACATGTTGATATCATAAGGCCAAATGCATGAAACGAATTCTATCATTATGCACAGTCTGAAACACTGACTAATCGGGGGACGAGGAATGTCATCTTCTTTTCAAGGCGAACTCCTAGAAGTTGTACAACGTGAACGAGAACTAGAAGTATGAAAAGAACACGGGCGTTTGCGAGTCATTTGATTTTATATAAAGAGAGGAAAGGGGAAAAACCGACGAAAGTCTATCAACTTGAACGTGGATTACGAATAAACATTAAAATACTCGCAGACATAACGACAGCGACTGAGTATATTGCACAAAACACACTAGTGTGAAGCATAAAGAGATCTTTAGATAGTAAACAGTGTTCAACCTACAGTAACTCAACAGTCTTCCACAATTTGCTTATCTGTCTGTTACTCCGAAGGGCATTGAGTGATGACGGAGCCCAGTTAAAGCAAAATTCCCCCGGTGTAACCTTTTCAGATTTGTTTTTTGAAAGGTGGTTTCACCAGAAATATAGTTACATTACAGGAAAACATCCATCACATCTTACATTAGCATGGACTGACATGGTGAGGCAAACCAAGTAGCACTAAGGAGCATGGCAATACGGGGTTACCCAGGTTGATCACATGCAAGCTTTGTGGGTCGTGCTGCTTGGGCTGAAGAGAACAGAGTATCGGATGGGGACCTGGCAGGATTTCACTTACAAATTTATTGTAAAAGGTCAATTTGAACAATTCAATAGCAAGTCAAAAAGAACGAACTTGGGCAAATTTCTCCGTCACCGAAGATTTCGTGGGTTCCGTGTGGCTGCTCAAAACGAGACGAAGTGCTTCTGATTCGGCCATGTTTATGTGCGCCCCGCTTCGACGGCGTGCATTAAATGGACGCAGTAATATAGAATTATTATCTTCTTCGCTGGTAGTTCGAGTCCGATACCACGTAGCAGCACGTGATTTCACAGCCGGAATCTCATTGACCACATTCACCTTACTGTCATTTTCGCGAAGACCCGAATTTCCTGGTAATCTAAGAATTTGATTTGGATCGCTTGTCCGGTCGGAACGATCCGGAAGAAACAGTGATACTGGTCTATGTTTGGGAATGCGGTCACGTGAATCTTGCTGCTGAATGCTGATATCACCATCATCAGCTGGAATATCGTTGTGGATGGAACCCGACGATGAACGCCGCTGAAACCCTGAGGGTGGGACTGAATAAAACATCGCAAGTGTGAATTATCAACCCAAATAAAAGCAAATATGGGAAACCTGGAATTATGCTTCATAATCACCTCCAAACAATCCGTTGAAAACGAAAGCAAAAAACACGACGGATCTACGCAACTATTCTTATTCCTGGTCGAATGACTTTCATATGAGTTTATATAGAAAGACGTACTCAACGAATCATCCTGTACCGGAACAGAAGCTTCAGATGACTTTCTGGAATTGTCTTTTCTTTTTTTTGTCGATGACTTCGATGATTCTGAGAAGCATAAAGCAACGTAATCAACCTACTGGTGTTGTGGGCACGTTTGTGAACATCTGAATTTCGGTTAGACAAGAACTGTTTCAACTGAAGCCGTGACCGGAAGCTGGACCCTGAAACAATTTTTGTGCTGTTATTTATGTCAACTTACTCTTTGTCAACGTATCCTGAGCAACGGAACCACCCGTGTCACGATGGAGGAAAAGCAAGTAGAGTGGCAACTGACCATTCTCATCTCTGACCGGGGTGACGTTAATCCGACAGGGCAGAACGAAACCTTCTGGTAATGTAGAAATCAAGGGATATACCTTCTTTGGAGTACAGGTTCATGGCTATTTCTGTTTCTTTGGTCTCCTCCAGAGCTAGACAAAGAGACTCGATAGACTCGCTTGAGGTCTCCGAACCATAAAGAATTTTTAAGGTCGATGATTTGAGCATCAGCTGTCCTTTTGTATATCCGAGCAATTCGCACAGACCATCGCTGCAGTATATAATTGGTTTCGTGTGAAACATTGCATTAGCTGCCAAGAAGTTGATACCTGAGGAAAAATTAAATGACACATCAACATACACTGAGAGTCGAAACTCCTGATGAGTGTTACAATGTACGTGTTTTGAGGAGCGACATGACCCCTTTTGATAGGCATCTCCGAAACACCTAAGCACTACATACATGTGGTGGATCCTGATTTGCACGCGGGGTAGCGCTTTCAATGGAGCTCACGCAATCTGAAACGGGCAACAGAACAGAGACCGACATGAGCTGAAGCCCAGCAAGCATTTCAACCAGAATCAACACTTATACGATCAAAACATACATAATAGGGAACAAAACCTACCACCTCTCGAGAACGATTCTTGCCGCAAGGGCAAGCCCAAAGGTCCCAATTTTTGCATTGTCGTCTTGCCAGTCGAAGTAAAGGCTGAAATGAGATAAACTTGAGGGAAAACAAAAACGGTATCTACCAATAAGGAAAAAACATCTACTGGTGCCCGACAGAGCGAGAGGAAGGTGCTGCATAATTGGGGGATGGCCGGTGATGAAGATCGAGGGGTGAAGTCTAAGTGGAGGTCAATTCTCCCTTTGAAGATGGCTTTTTCAGCCAGGGTATTCCGGAGAGAAGGCACACTGAGAAATCACCTCTAAGGGAGGTGGAGAGGCGTGGTTTAGACTCTTCTGATGGCCATTGATGGAGGAGGAAGAGGGCTCAATGAGAAATTTACCTACCAGGCCTGACGTAAAAAGGTTGAACAGCAGGAACAAGTCTCTCTGATGCGCCTTACCTTCAAGGTATATGGGTCTCGGGCAAGTAGTCGAGACGGATAGGAGAGATGAGGTCTGCCGCTTTTGCTGGCAATTCCATGTACCCTTTTTAGGCATTGCAGACCGCGAGAGTCCAGAATGCACTATTTGGCTACCGTGCTCCAGCAACAGGCAACTGTACGTGGCATCTAAGTAGGGGAATTCTTCCCACGAGATCCCTGCGAAACATCTTTGGATCATCCATAAGACCCGAAAGGCTGTTTGTCGGTGAGCTGCTGCTGATGAGAGAAGTATATACGGCTGTCTAACCAGAACCCTAACACCCTGTGACGATCTATCTTAGGTATAACAGCACCTTCCTTTATGGAGAACGAATGGTACTACCAAATGACGTCCACGCAGTTGTCATCATTTATGGGAGGGTGCCAGTCAATTGACTGAAGTTTGGTCTTATTTATAGCCAGCTGGAGACTTTTGTCTGTACTCTGCATTGTCACGTCGTCTGCATACATTGCGATGCTGAATGGAAGGGACAGAGGGACGTCACCAACGTAGACAATTAGAGGACCAACAACTGAGCCTTAAGGGACGCCACAAATGATTGGTGGAGGGCTGGAGATGGTGTTACCAATCTTGACGACAAAACTCCGATAGGTAAAAAAGCTAAGCAATAAATCGAATAGAAGGGCTGATCCCATACGTCTCTGCCTTGTATGGTGGAGCATGGAGAATCTCACTGAAGGCTTTCGCAGTCTACGAATGCGGCATATGAAATCTGCCCCACTTCAAAAGCTTTGGTAAATCTATCCATGACAGTCAGCATTTTGGTGATGGAAGGCCTGTCTGAGAGGAAACCGTGGTGAAAGAGGGGAAAATGTCAATTCTTTCTAGATAAAAAAGATAGACTGCTTGAGTATTCGCCCGATTTTGATAGGGGTGATAATGTTAACTGGTCTATAGCTTGTGGTTAGGTGTCTGCTGCTGTTGTAGATGGACGGTGTTAATTGTCCTTTTTTCCAAAATTCGGGGGTAGGTGCTGGTGTTAGCATAAGCCCGAAAAAGAGAAAATGAAGCGGATGGTCACAGCGCTCTTTTAGAAGCTGGTCAGGACCCGTGATGCAGAATTGGTTTAGGCAGCGCGAACGCCTTAGGACTGTGCTAGAGTTGATGGGTAGGTGATAAAGACTAGAGATCAACGGAATCGGATGAAAGATGGGATAGGATGAGGTTGGAGTGGCGCTGAAAGTAGTGCTGGAGTGAGCATAAAAAGCTCTATCTACCGGGTCCGAGAACGATATGGGAGATTCAGCTGGGTATTTTAGGGCTACGGGTGATGTCGTCAACTCCATTGGTGGAGGTAGGTCCTATTTTTTAGAACGCGAGCGAATACAACTTGCTATTCTGCCTTATGGTATGCACTAATCTGGTTCTTGCACCGGTTTCGAAGGACAAACTTCCTTTCGTGCTGAGCAAGACCTGTAAATTCGAACCAGCCATACAGCCGTGACCGCTCATCTAATAGGTGTTCCGCTGGGTGGGGAAATGAACGCTTCCTGCAACTGGGGAGTTAGATCTTTTGGACGAATATGCTGTCAGCCATGAAAATGAGGTTTCCAACTAAAACAGGGATATCCTCGGTAATCGTGTTCTGGATCCCATAGATTAGACGGAGATTCAGGAAGTTGTTGAGGACCTGGAAATTTATCCTTTCAAATGAATGAACTAAGCTGAGTACATTGAGCACAGGTAGCCAGCCGATAGTCAGGGCGGGTAAGTACGGGATTACTCTTGCCTAGTGGAGGTAGATGGTGAATCACAATAACTTGGTGTTTACGTTTCTCGGGAGTAAATTCAACAAGGATGGGTTCTAGGCTTTCCGAAATCTGATGAACAACTTCACTTTTTTGGTCCATGTCATTTCGGTTGTAGGATCTAACAAAGGATTTCCCAGGGTGAGGTCAGGGCAATCACCCCTGGGTCAGTTAATGTTGGGCAATCTGAGGTGGGTGAAGCTTTCCTGGTGATCTAGTGTATCAAGTAAGTTTAGCAACAGCAAGCTGCCCTCTGCTTGAGTCCTGGCTACTAAATGAGGAGCTAGGGATAGTTATTTCCGAGTCACGAATGTCGGGACTAAGTCAGGTTTTTGTGATACCAATTTGCTTGGGCTCATTATTTAGAGCTAGCTGCGGAAGTCCTGGCATCTTGCTGAGCAGACTAAAGCAATTACAGCAAAAACACGCTCAGGAGTTGCTGCAATACTGCAGGGGACATCTGGTTTAAGAGGTGGTGGGAGTGATACTGGGGAGTTAGGTGACAGGAGCACTGAAGTAGCATGATACTGGAGCACAGGAGACCCGTGGTATGGCAAGGGTAGTTGGTGACGCCAAGTAGGAACATCCAGCACTCTGAGGACAGGAAGCCCGGGGGTCGATCTGCTCCTGACATTCTAAGACTAGAGCAATGTGCATGCCTTTTTGAGCTTGCTTTTATTGTACCACCACGGCCTACTCGCTATTTTGGAGCTCATTTTGTCTTTGTGAGGGGACATCCGGTATCGCGGGGTCTCTTTGCTACTTGCCTTGGTAGGAAGCTTCTCATTTGAAACCCCGGGCAAGGTGATACTTCCCAAGCCCACAATGGTCTCGGTGGGAGGTGGTCTAGCTCGTTTAATTAAACCGCTTGGAACAGAAGACACAGCAGTAAGGTGAAAGGGGTGGGAGCTCGGAGTTTTGGTTTTAAGGAGTCTCAACGAGTTTCTGATAGTGGATCTCACTAATTTCCTACTGGTTCGGTCTGGCTTATTTCTGCAGCCGCAGGTGAATGGGTTTGTCCGTTGAGACCAAAAAGGGCCGGACCATTTATTTCCTGTTTCGGCTGCAGCATCATCGAGATGACTTTCATGGCGCAATCCGCGGACCTCATGTTGATTGGAGTATCACGAACTTGAACACTATTTGTGCAGCAGCCAGTGCCCTGGGGCTTAATAGGTTGGGGGTTTGGGAAGGCTGCGAGCCCGCGTGAAAACACCCTTGAAGTGATCCTTATTTATAAAGCGCCCCCAAAGAATCTTTTCCAGTCCACTTTTCACCAATTACTTGCCTGCGTCGGGAGTTTCCAGTTGGGTTCTAAATGTTCGGTCTGCGACCCATCCAGTCGTGAATGGTTTCGAAGTCGATTTCTTGAAGCTGGACGTTACTTCCATCAGTGAAGCTCCTGTTGAACCTGGCCGAGATTTCTGACCCTTGTCTGGACAGGTAGAGACAGCGCAGAATTTCCTCTAGTTTACAAGGCCTTTTACAAGTATAAACATTTGTTTTCCAGGAAGGTCCTTTTACGTACTGAGCTCAGGCTCACGAGATCTGCTCCCCTCTAACTTGAGTATGGGAACATTTGCACTCCCCCTTCCCACACGCGCTTTCACGGTAAACCACATCACCATGGGGAAGGTATTTTCGTAGGATATCACGTTAAGGACGGGTGTCATACAATGAGTTTTACGCGACAGCAGGAAATCGCTATGGAGAAAAACTAGACACTTACTTGGGGAACCTTCGCAGGAGTGGCGGCACAGACACCCATCGACCGCCGCGTAGCGCAGTCAGCCCGTCGGGACCAAACTACCCGCGCCGGATTCGACCTACAGAGAGAAAGTAGGAAGGTGAAAACATCACCAATCGGACAAGGTTTGGCGAGCCTAAGAACAACTAATAAAAAAACAGCTTCAACTGTCAAGGGATAGCTGCAGACTGTTATATATTACTGCGTTATTTTACCTTGGTACCGAATCGACCACGTGCAATTGTAGCTAAAGAGCAGTGAAAAGAATTAAACACTGGATTCCAAATTCAAACCATTCAACCGCAACGGAGCTCTCAAAACAGATTCTCATGTAAGGTTGCAGTTAATTCGAGGATCAAAGTAGCCCGTCCAATATTCAAATACCACCTTAGCTCATAGTGAGACATGGAATTTTTCTCACGGATAGTTTGTCTAAACCATCGTTTTGCACCAAGCGTGACTGCCATTTGCACGTTACTCGCGCACGCCGCGTTTTCACGCTGTCGTTAAATTTAGTTCGCCTCTTATTAATTCTAACTATATTTCTTTTTTCCGGTGTAGTATCTGGGCTTTCCGTATTCCAATCCTCTAGCGCCGAGTGCGTGACGCGCAAGTGGTGCAACAGTTAAAGGTTTGAAGACTTACTGTAGAAACCGCTTCGGGATATTCGTTCCTATGAGGAATCAGAGCATCATCTGGATGCATCAGCACGACCGATGTGCGAATTCTCCGTTAACCAAGATGCCGTACCTCTGTCGCCCTAACCGGCTAAGGGATCTGAAAAGTTGCAGAGCAGCTGGCTTGCTAGGGTTGCAACGGTAGCCGTTTTATTATAGTAGACGATCGGATCAAATCGCATTGGTTGAGAAGAGTCGCACAGTATTCTACTTTCCACTGGTTACATTTACATTCGTCTTACACTTAGTATTCGCGTCTACGTGCTCAGATCACTATCTGTAGCGGAACCTGGATTTGTTCCTCTTGATCGCTTGTTTAACCGAACTTTGACCATCCAGCAGGCCGTCATTTGCACATCGCCCAAGCACTCTCCGATCGCATGCTTCTTTTAAAATACACTCAACCTTCCGCCGCTTCCGACTGTCTTCTCGTTGTACCGGATTGTCAGTGTTGCAGCCATACAGAGCCGAATGAGAGTGACCCGCAAGTGGTTACAACGGGTATAAGAAGCCAAACGTAATCTGAGATCCGCGTTAAGGCGATCGATGGTACCTGCTAACCATTTTCGTTTTCGCACTTTCGGTTCCCTTTGTAGATCACTTGGCTGGTCAGCATAAGTTTTTCCGCTGATTCGCAGCTTCATTTGAAACGTACGGTTTTCTTCTGGGATTTCCTGTCCACGGCATGCCTGAGGCAAGACACTGTCGAGTGGGCATTTGTTATTTAATCTTTTACTGACGCTTTTTGTTATGAATTACCCGTTTAACAGAACAGAAGAAATTGTTTTTCCCTAGTTCATTCGCCTATTGATTCTCGGAGGAGAGAAAAAGCGAAATGCGATACAGTTTTCTTGAACATGTGTAGCCGCTCAGGAAGCCACCACAACATTTGATATCCGAAGAAATTTCAGCTCGTCGACGACTTCATTCGCTGTTCCTCGCAAACAGTTTTGTGACTTTAAAGTCATTTTCCACACCGGTTCTCCTCTGCTGGTGGAATATCGGACATCTATTTCGACCTTGTTTTCTCTTTTTCCTTATTTCGTTCGCGTGAATCTTTTAGCACTGTGTTAGCGACTGTGAATCTGTCAAATTGAAACACCACTAATTGGGCTCCACCTACCAAGAGACATGTGTTCATGCTGGCGGTTTCAAAATGTAACACATCTGGCGTTTACCTTGCCCCCCGCAGGGAACTACTGCTTCGCTCTCAGTCGCAGGAGCTCGCCTAAGGTGCACTTTGGCAACCCATTAACCTCGACGATTTTGATGCCAACGGCAGCCTTTCCTAGCGATGACCACAGGTGCGTCACAAATATCGCGACTGCTTTTTTAAGGCTATACTGATAACAAGCAGGAGTGGGTGAGCTCATCTCCCTTCGTAGCCTCGTCACCAACATACTCATCACTGACATCATCACCACCCACGCTCCAGTTACCAGGCTTTTCCGTCAGCCCTATCTTACACTCTACTCCCTCTAACCAAACCTGTTACCTGCCGAAAATTGCTGGGTCTCTACCAATGACCGGATCACTCAGCCTGGAAGCCACCTCGGTCAGCCAATCTTCGGTTCTTGCTACCAGCATTCTAACACTAAGTCTTCGTCGCTGATCCCTGACTTTCCACCTCCTAGTATACCACCTATCCCGTTTCCCCAACACATGCCAAGCTCCGGTATATACACCCACTAAAAGAGCTCAGGTATAATTGATTGTAATTGTGCTTCGGTTTCCCTGTAATTATTCAACGATCGGTCCTTGTCGAATAAGAAGCTGACGCTACGACTACGTTTGCTTGAATGGCTACTACATCCACATCAATGAAACCTGGCTGCCTGACAGTGCCTCAGACAGCAATGTTGCTACAGTTGGTTAACGTTTTCAAAAACATGGGAGGTGGCGTCGCGTGGGGCTGCGTTGGGTAGGCAGAAGACGGCTTTCTGGAATAATTTCATAACCACCCTACTTCGGACAAGTTTCAAGATTCCACTTGGCTTATTGCGGCATCCGATCGTCAGGAACCTCTGCTAGGATGTTTAACCAACTCTTTAATACCAAATGATCTGACGATTCACCCCTATCTAATACATTAAACTTTGCTGCTGAGTCCACCGGGCCCAAGATGGTGGCGGACGATTTTAACGCCGTCAGTGTATGTTTGCTTTCTCGGCCCTACCCCACGAACCTTCCGCCATTTTTCAAAAGCATATCATTGGGCGGCTGAACCCAGCAAAATGAGCTGACGTCTAGGGAGATAATGAATTAGACCTAATTTTTGCAACAAAACTGACCCAGGCTCGCAGGTCCTTAGAAAATAACATGGCCGGACTGAACTACTCCCAGCTTTGTTGCTATCTTCCTCCACCGCTTTAAACTGTTTCTCCACCAACCCATGATAAACTACAACATTAAGTCTTTTGAAGTCGCATCTACACATTTATGCGCTGCCAAAAATGGGATGCCTTACTTCGGCCGGTGGACCTCGCAATGGCTGCCGGAAACATCTATGGAAAACTTAATTATTGTCTTCATGTGATCACCGCAGCCAAGAACACCATTAGACGGATAAATCAAAAGTATTAGATTTTCTTAAAAACTTTAGGCTGCAGACTTGGTGTCAAAACATAAAGGACTATGCCATTGTCCTGCAGATGAGCCGCCTCCCTTCTACAGTAAATTCTCTTTCCACATTCGCCGGGAGGAGCGTATAGCTGGAGAAACTGCCCTCCGCTAGCAAGTTTGGGGTGTTTTTCAGAATAATGAAAGTTGATTCGCCGCAAAACAATTCACTCATCACTGCAAACACCTATGTGGACAGACAAGTGAGTGGCTCTAAAGTGGTACCCAAGGCATCTCTCACGTACTTTGTCCCTTCTATGAAAGAAGACGGCTTTTCCATTTACTGTCCATTGACCCAGCGTCTCCTGGATCCTTCCCGTGTACTTCATTTTACCCGGAAGACGTCCGGAGACTTCTATCCAAGGTGTAGCCATAATTCCACCATGTCTATAGCTTTAGAGGTATGGATTTTCTATACTTCTGCCTAACTTATTCAACCTCTCCGTGCTGACACTTTCCTCCACAATGGGAGAATGCTGCTTTCGCCACGGTTCACGAAAATAGTGCCGACAGAGTCCTTCCGATTACCGGTCCACTGACCATACCTTGGTTATCTCACGCTTTATAGAAAGTACTATTAAAAAGAAACTGGCATCTTGCCATCCAAACCATGACTCTGTCAAGGCTGATCAATATAATTTTCTTCAAAGCAATGCAAGGACAGCACGAGTAGCTTCCTGAACGTAGCGATAAAGACTACCACTGAAGGCAATGTAATTTCATAAGACCAACGCCTTAGACTGAGTTCAGCCCAGGATTCTACTATGGGAGGCTGAAAGCTATGGGACCTTGGATCAAATACTCGGCTGGTTTTCCTTATACTTCACATCCCGTGGATAAATGGTCCGCGTAAACGAAACCCATTCGACACCCCGTCTGACAACTAGGAGAGCCACCCTGGGGAGTGTATTTAGTCCTCTATTTTACTCACGAATGCTAATAATACATTCCCTGTGAAAAGGATGTACGGATTTCCACTTCTACCCTAAACACATATATTGAAAATTTCGCACCTGTCTTGCTGTCCCTTGCTTCATTACGCAAGCTGGTCTAAGATATCCTTAGCAGACAAAACCGGTTCACTTCAGTATAAATCCCACGTACATACACAGATCTTAAAGATCAGTCTAGAGGCTACCCCGTCATTCCAGATGTTTGAGATTTGATTTAGGCACCCGAAAATTTTCTGAATAAACACTTACTGGGTTTGCGAAAGCTAGAACGTTGGCGGTTTTATTCTTCTGAGACTTCAGTACACCTGAGAACAGGCTCATGGGGTCTAAGACCCGCGTAAGACCAATCTTGGATTAATTCTCCATGGTATTCTGCGATATGCTTCAAGGCGACAGATGCGAGGTTGCGATTGTTTAGCGAGCATTCACCAAAGGCCTACCAAGCTCATCTTTTTTAAACCATATGCAATACCGCAAGTGTTTCATCCCGACTCGCTGCGGCTACGCCGTTTGAATCCAATCGACGGCTGAAACTGCAACTCTGCTCACCCAAATGAAAACCAGTTCCAACAAGGCTCCAAGAGGTCACAAAACTTAATCCGTATCCCGATGTTCATTATTTGAAAAGATCAATTTTTCACTGCGAGGCGCTTTTCTTTGTGGAACAGGCTACCGCCATATGTCGCGTTTCTCTTCCTTCAATCTACAGATTTCAAAAGTGAAATAAACTAGCGCATAAGAGTAAAAAACCCAATTCCAGCGCCACCTTTTCCCGTAGATATTCGGAGAGCATTTGGCGCGGACGATGATTATTCTTGCTTAAGCCAAATTAAAACAGAAGCACTTCGTTAATTTTTCCACAGAATTTCACTCGCCTACGGATTAATCGTCTCATATTCATCTCTAAAGCCCCCAAAATTAACCGCCTCTCCAGTGAGTTACGAGCGAGCAATCTCAACATCCGTGCAATTCTCTCAAACGTCCTTAGTCGAAGCCCTTATCTTGCACCATGTTATATATATTCTTGTGTGGGTGTTTGCACACGTTGATGCTCGAATATAGCTAAATATTCGCACTCATGTTCATGGTCAGACTGGAAACCTTGGAAGCATTTGCGTATGTTGAAATATTTATATATATACGCATTTGCTGGATTTCTGGTCCATTAAACTTCCATGGATTTCTTCATCGTTTTGTCCGCACGCCAAATCTTACGAATAGGTTCAGCTGCTGCCGCATTATCTTAATAAAACCCTCCGTCTCCCTACACCTCAAAACTAGTTTTCTACCCTATCCGTACGTTTTTGTCATTGGCATTTGCTAAGTTTGGCATACACTCATTAATCATTTTCCCTTTCTTTGTCGATCCGTTTTCGCTTGTACTACTCCTCTGATCATTAATGTCAGCAGGAATACCTTTTGACCCCCACTTTTCTCATTTTTATCCCAGATTCATGCGCTTGCAACGCCGCCAAACCAGAGATCCACTTACCAGATTATAACTGCTATCTCGCAAAAGGTGCGTATGTTCCTGTAGACCGGGAATGTAAACTGAACCTAAAATCGGTCATATCGCGTCCGGGTGAACAAAAAGATCTACGTTCGATGTGCTAAAGAAGAACACCGATGCTAGTCCGCTGGATTCGTAAATGACAATCGACGCAACCTGATACATGTTCGTTCGGAACTGAAGGCCGTATAATCTAATTCCAAATACAAACTGCTGCGAACAGAAATATCTTCTTGACCTCACAGCTTGACATTTGAATGTATCTGACTTTAGTGGTGAATATCAAAGGTAACACTCACATATCATACTCACCGTTTTTCTCCATGACTCCGGATTTCCGCTGTAATCCCCCTTTGCAGTTGGTCTTTTTCCTGTGACTGCCAAAAATTTGAAACTGAGCTAGGGGAACGGAACACCACATCCCAATTTCCCATAGGCGTTGGACAACTTATTCAATGAACTGCGTACTATTATTCATTTTCCCTCTTTTTTCATTTCACACGCTGTCAAACGATGTTCTGCTGGGATCTCCATCATCAATTTGCTCTATTTGCTACAGGTCCAAGCGGTCGGTCTTCAATATTTTAGCTGCAAGAATCACTGTAAAGTGCCTAAACTCACTCTTCTGTCCCCAATTTGGGGTTACTCGTCTGTTGTTCTCTCATTTTTCGTCCTATAGTCGTTCTGGCAACATCCGCAATTTTTTCACCCGTCGGTCGTAATAGCATTGACGTTTTTTGGCCGTAGATTGGCCTCCTTGGACATTATGCAGGCTTGTTGAATGCTTAGAACTTCGGCCATATCAACCATTCGTTGCTGTCGTCGAACAAAATTTCACGCCTGTGACATGCTTTGTTGAATAATTCAAACGCTGAAATCTGCGTCGAACATGACCTGTGTAAGTTTCTTTAAGGCCGTCTGATCTACATTGATCCCATTTTTGTATTCATCTTTAATCGAACTCTTTGGTTGATCATGCAAACAGACATGCCTCCCAACGACTTCTAGAAATATGCCTTTGCCAATACTATTTCCGCCTAGAAACTAGTAATGATGCTGTCGCACAAATTCCTTGCGTTGCGTCTTTCCCGACCTCTGAGTATTTGGGTGAACGGCTGTGATATTCAGGATTACGCAGCTTTGAAATTGGTGGTTACTCAGTTAGAGAAAGGGGCCGATGCCGAGATAAAAAGGCTGCGGAGGTCAGATGACGTGCGCCTGCAGCGTTGCGGGATATAGGTTCGCAAATGGTGGGAGATGCGTTTACCCCCAATTAATGGACGTATTTGCGTGGGCCTATCCGTTGTAGAAACCATCTACGCTCCGCTGGTCCTACTGAGACAACAAATGAAACAAATACCAGAAATTCAAACACATGGCGACCAGAGATTTTCAGATTCGATCAACTGCTAACTCGCTTGAGGTACGAAGGTGCAAACCTGATTATTTTGGTGGTCCGCCGGCGCCAATTTATATATTTTGGTGGTATGGATAACAGGTAGAATTACATAAACCTGGCAAAAGACATTGCTTCTTGTTTGGCTTATTACCTTGAAGGCAAGAATGAAAATGTTCTTCAGGCTTGGTCTCCATATCCTTCACAGGAAAAGCAGAAAAAACGAGAGAAATGCAGAAGACCTACTTTGCCAGAAAAAGTTAATCGCGGGAGCGCTTCTAATGGGAGCGAATAAATCATGTCCTATCTTCCTGGAAGGTAGAAAAGTGGTGGCTTACAGTGAAAAATTAAACAGCTTCTCAGACTTTATTGAACGACTGGGGTGAACGGTTAAGCTGAACCCCGTTAGTACCATGGAAAAGAGTCCTCGAAAAATGCCCCGTGTCATTGCTGTAGATTAGGCAGAGAGGCTGCCAGAGAAGTACGATAGCGACTGCAAGTCAACTTACCATGGTGTTTTCTAATCCTTCCGGTCACAAGAATGTCCTCATCAAAATGGCTTCAGTCATCTTTTCTAAACCCGGACGGGTATAGTTAACGGTTCAACGGGTGGTAGTTTCATAATAAAGAGAATGCTTTATTTGTTTGCCAGTAAGAACCGATGTAGAAATTGTGAAAATCAGCAGAAACTCACATGTTTTCTCGAATCTCTAAGGTAGCTAGTCTGAGGTAAATAAGGTGAAACTGCTTTGTTTGCTTCGCTGATAACCTTAGAACCAGGTGTTATACGGATAAAATATTTGCGAGGAGGACGGCAATTGACAGGATGGTCGATCTTCGCATACTATAAAATAACCCGTTGGGCAGTGCATCTTCCCAAATATATTTCAGTGGTCATGGTATTAGTCTGAGCATTTTACAGGAAACAATGGAGGGGTCAAAGGGGATGGTTGTTGCAAACGTGCGTTTTTGATATCGCAGCAGACACCTATATTGTTCATGCTGCTGTGGCAGAAGGAAAGTGCACCAAACCAGTCTCGCAAGTAACCGCGTGCAACGATGTAAAATTGTGGTTCAGCCAGACTTCGGGCGAAAATGAGGAAGTAAATTAGGTACAGAGGAAGGTACTGACAGAGTTGCCGCGAGAGGCAACGCTTACCCGCGGCGAGGGCCCGAATATTGCAAAGGTTTTCGTTAACCAGGACTAAGCTGTCAGATTATTAGTTAGCATAGGCACTCCAGACGGCCATTGGGATTTTAGAGGACGAATAAGAGGAAAAGGTGAACAACACGCGGATCGTCCGTCACCAAGTTTGTTTCTACAAAGGCTCGTAGACGGCCCCTAAAAATGCGTGAATGATTTTGTTTATTGCTCAGCCCTCTATGAAATAGGACAAATCCGGTGCCGCCTTTTGGGATGGGCTTCATAGATAAAGGCCCTCAACAAAATGCTCCGTCTATTGAATAGAGGCACCAGGGGAAAGCACGTGACTATCGATAATTGAGCGGCAAAAACTTTTGTGTAAGTCCAACAATAAAAAGTATATGTAACTAGTAACTGGTCCGTTGCTTTACATCGGCAGGTCTTACTGAGCAAATTTTGGGCACCAACAGACTTCTGAGACATTTATATTCTAAATCAACTCGCGTACATATACGAAGGGTTATCCTATCTCAGGGTTTCCTGCAAAGGAAACTGGTAGTGTGTGGTGGTTTTTTGTTGCATCATTCTCCCATTAACCCAGGGTAAATAGCAGGTTTTGGGAGTATTCTTCGGCTGCCCGGCCAGACGTCCTAGGGAGTATTTGGCTAATCATCCGTTACCGGCACCTAATATAATTTTGGGTCATTATATTCATACCGTTGCAGGTACAGACGGGCCCCTCATCCACACTGTCAGATATCAGAGAGATGATTTCCTTCAGGTGCTCGTGCTCAAGGGATACCGGTAAGTGACAGTTATTGCGGCAGCGGGTTGTGTTCATAAAAGCATACGACTCCCGTTCAAAAAGCCGTAGCGGAAATAGTCCAGGGCCACATGCCTTGGAAGGATTAGGCGCAAACTCGTATCTGTTGGGTCGGCCTATATCAGACACAGTGATTTCGGAAATTCATCACTAAGGATAGTAGGGAGACCAAAAGCTTTTACGCACCATATGAACTGCCTGCCGTTCGATATTACTTCCTTCGCGAGTGTAACATAGGACTTCGTCTTTGGGAACACTTTGGGCACACACAAACAACAGAATCCCACTTCCCAGAAAAAACGGATTTATTCCTCCTTGCAGGTTTTTGATCGTCCGTTCGGCAGTACAGCAAACTGACCTTTCTTTGAGTTGCCTCCCTGGAAAGCTATTTATCTTTACTTCACAGCTTCCAGCATAATCATGCAGAGTTTACACTTTGGGCAGTCAGACGTCGCGAACGTTTGCGACCGAAAAACGGTTTAATCTGATTTCACTCTAGCAGGCAATGACAATCAAGAAACTTGCCTTGCCGGTGAATCACCTAGGCGTCGTGTTATCTGAAGTCCTGAAACTGATACAACGCAATGTGCTTTGGCATTAGGCTGTTTTTTAGGCATGAAAGTTTGAAATACAATGCTCAGGAATGCTAAATATGCTAACAACCCAGGACGGGGGCTAGTTATCCTCGGAGTAAAAAAGAAGGGGCAGCAAGCTGTTTTTTTCTAAAGCTCTTTTCAAATTACAAAACGCTATTGACTTAAACGATGCATTTTTTGAAAGCAATTTGTTTCGTTCTAGGTTAATCCTAGGGCAACACTGATGACAGAGAGTGCTAAGGGGTTTGGAAATTCAAGCGTACACATGCAGAACAGTCAAACGCACGTTTCCCTACTTGACTTTTTGAATAGTGGAACTATTATCTGTCTCGCTGCGGTGTTTACACTCGAAACTGGTGCCCATGTTAGTCCTTCCTGAAGCATTTTGCGGCCGTGCTTACAAAATCTGGACCCAGTTGATAAAACCACCCATCCCACCGGATAACTCCCCTCTCCTCGCTCATGTTTTTGGCTCAACTATCATTTTACATAGACATGTTTTTTATACTTCTTCACTCCAACCGGCTGCTTGGATCGTTTCATTCGGAACCTTTAGCCTTCGGCGGTCTGTCTGCCCACATCCGGATTCTGCATTACCTCACTAATATCTCAGTCATGAGTCTTGCTGAGTTACGCGGTCCATCCCGGAATCTCTCTTTGTTTTTGATATTATTTCATAACCATTGTTCGGACGGGATTTACTCACTGGTCTCGGCAGCTGTTTTCATATAAACGCTGGTCATTAACACCCAACACAGCTGCCTCTGCTGCCACCTTTCCGCTGTCCCCACCTGTTTCATCATCATCGAAACTACTGTACTTTTTGCATTATCTTCGTCTAAAAATCTGCTTCCTTGTCGTTATTTGCTCTGACCTTTATTCACCTCATTCAGTCTGCCTGAAAATGCTTCATCCGCTGCCCTGGTTGATCAGTGGGCCCCAAGGTCACCTCTCGTGTTGCATTCCCGTCACGTCCCAAATGAGGCATTACAAACGCTTGACTGCCCAACTCTCTTCCCATTTTAATCTTCCTCTTTATCATACGTCTAACTGCCATACTTTGACTTGTATCATAGCCATTGTTGCACGCAATTGTTCATTGTAGAACTTTGCTTTCTGTGGTCGCATTATAATTAATTTAATTCACCTTGTCAATGGCAAATTTTAATTATCCACAAAGGATTCACTGGCCGGGGTACAATGTGCTTCATCTGCGAACCAATAAACAGTTGGAAGGAGCTATGCTAGATGTCGTACCTCCAACGTCTGCACGAATTTACTGTCCTCCTTCTTGGATCATTGCGGCTGATTTATGATTTGGAGGTGGCACAAAATTAACTGAAGAATCTCCCAGAAACCAACTTATGGAATTAGGGCGGGCTACAGTTGAAGTTCTCCGTTCTTTCATATTCATTCTTTGTTGCATTTTGTTTGATAATATGGTCTTGGTACTGGCTCTAGCACTAGATAGGAGGCATTTCAAAGATTCAGCTGTAGCCCATAAATTTCTGTCGCTAAACTTTGCCTCTATAAAATATCCAGATTTTCATCATTTTGAAGTTTCCTAAAAAATAATCTTTCGGTCCCCAAACAGTGAAGTCAAACTCCGAAACTTCATGCAAAAATCCTGCTCGCGTTAGGAGTAGAGCCCCAGAACAACGTCTTAATTAAAACCTGGTGCGGTTGCTGCTCCATTTGCAAGGCACTGTCCCCGCGACTATGCCATGCAGAACTGATGCCGCTTCTAAGTGTTAAGTTCTAAGACAGTTTGTCTGATCTCTTACAGAGCACCGGATTATCATTTGGATGAGCCCACACCCCTTGCCGGTGGTTACCAATGCACAGAAGATTGAGAATCAAATTCTCAACACGAACGGTTGTACAATAATGTACAGAACTAGAAAAATGGTAACCAAGTAGATGTGACACTTTTTGGGTAAATATTTGAAGTTATTAAATAGAAAGAGGATGGCGGCCGTGATGTCTTGATCATTTGCTATCGGTCAAGGCTTCTGGCAAGGGCTTAAGCAGTCATATGACTATGCGTAATTCTCTTGAAATAGGAACTATCGCGAAATCCGCTGTTAAGGGGGGAGATCTGCAGTGACTACATGTCCGCAGTTCATTTGCGTGACCAAAATGAGGGCTCTTGTACCACCGATTAGGAATTCAGGGCACTCGCGGTTCGGCATCATTTATAGTGGGAGATCAGGTAACCTACCTTGCTCAAAGGATGGACAGCGGAGAGGATCCGGCAGTTTCTTTGCACGTAAAAAGCGTCTAAATAGGATCGCCGAGAAAGTCCAAAGTGAAACCGGAGCGTACAGCTTCCGAAAGTACAAATTAATAACCTATCATTCACTTTCCTTGCAATTCACCCAACAGTATCCATTGAGTAACGCAGGAGAATATCATTGAACGCTGTTGGGTTGGTTCATGAAGAAACATCGATGTCGCGTCAGGAATCCAGCTTCAACGCCGTTATCACCTCCTTCGTCTCTAAAACTTGGGTCGCTGCTTAATTAACTTCATCTGGTGGGTGATGCCATTCTTTCAATGGACTTAATGGAATATGAGGTCTCGAAAATGGCGCAGTCTGCCAGAAATTTCTGGTAGATTTACCGTTTTCTGCCAAAATACCAGCGGGCCGTCAACCATTGGCGTACCGACCGGACACAAGCTGTATAGAGGCTAAACCCCAAGGAAGACGGTGCATACAGAGGAAGTGGTAGAACTGCACGCAGCAGCATGAATACCTAGATGAGACAGTGGATGAAATGAAACATTCTTTCGCAGTTCCAAAATCAGCGATGTTAATAGTTCAAGCACATCGTCGACACCAAGGAAGAGCAGAGATAAACGCAAGAATCTTTATCGCCGCTAAAAGCAAAAATTTTGAGGCGGCTATGTGTGTGCTGATCGGATTTATAATAACAATAATAATAAAGACAATAATGTATATATTTCTCGATATACAAAAGGCATGCGCAGGGCAAGATCAAAATATATGCAAAGAAGACAGTGCGTACAAGGTAAGCAGAAAGCAGACATCCAATGCAATGTGCTCACAAGATGTGATTTCCTAAGCACGACGTTTCGAGTTTTTAAATCCAGGCTTGATAATAATTCGCCACGAGTTTTCTGTGACTGATTAACAGTCATGCATTGCGAGTGATACTATGCTGGAATGCATTAAAGGTGCTTATTGCGGGCGCAAAATTTGGCCGGAAGGCAGCGATTATCTCCGCCGGTTAGCCGCGGGCTCGAAAATCAGCAGGTTTATATGGTTACCCTGAAGATCCATAATAATGTGATACCGGGATGGAGATGAGTCAAAACCAGACTGGATATCATATGAGGCAGTATAAAACGCAAACATTCGAAAGCACAGTCCGCCGATCGAGGATAGTAGCGACAAGGGATGGGAATCGTGCAATCGTAAGACATACATAGGGTGTGATTTCAGCAATTTTAAGTTCGCAAATTTCAGCTTGGTCTAGAGAAGAAGGTGGCGCTGAAAAAGAAGAAGAACCGGAGTCAAATGAGGCGACATCTCGCGGACTTGTGTGAAGAACTGTTACCAGGAGCATCAGTCTATTGCCAAATTCCGCGGACCAGAATAGAGATTGATGAAAAATGACAGTCCTAATCTGTTTTCGGATATCAAGTTGCATCGGAGAAGTCAGTTTATATCAGATGCCAATAAAAATACTGCCCTTTTTGAGTCCGTTTTGTATTGTTTTGGCAGAATAATTTTGAGAAGGAGCAAGAGGAAGCCCGTACAAATTGATGCAATTGAACGTAGGGGCTAAAATGCTGTTTACTACAACAATGATAGTGGGCGGGGATGATGGAGTGCTCGCCAGCCAACCTGAAAATCACCATACGGAAATGAACGCAGAGGGTGTAATCCGCCAACTTAGCTGCACCCGCACACCGCTGCAACCGAGCTTCGCGCATGATGTCCGCCGGGCAAAGCGGTGGATACGACCGCTGCGCGCACTATTGCGGTAACATCGGTGTCCCCTTGGTGTGAAGGAAGGAGTTCAAATAAAGCATGAGTAGGTTAAGGGAGACGTCGTGTTTTCGGATTGGATAATCGCAGGGGAGCCAAAACCACGGTACTCAGAGTATGGGGGTAAGTTTTTCCACCCAAAGAAAGCTATACGGCTTGAAAGAGAGAAAAATTACGGAAGGCGGTCTGGCCTAGCTGCCAGCTGCAGATCAAAGAGCGATCAATCTTACGAGTGGCTCAGAGAACGAAGTTACTGGAACGCATAGTGCAAATCAAAATTTATGGACGGTGGCTGATAACTTGAGCAGTCCAAGTTTTTTGTAAATAAATGGGTAGGCTGATCTAGTGTGTCGATCGTCCACGCTATGAGTGAAGATAAATAAATCGGTGTGTTATGACGGACGGGGAATAACTGCTGCAGATATGAGTAATGAACGAGCTACGGAAGACAGATGCTCTAGGGACTGACTAAATTCAGCGCAGAAATCAGGGACTATATTCCACTCTATGAGGCTGTGCCTTTCGAAAACAAGGAATGATCACGGCCATCATGTATGTTATACGGAAACGGTCACCAAGAGAAGAGAAGATACCATGTAACACTCTATGTTCGTGGAGACAGTATGAGGTCTCAGTTGTCTAAAATGGGCACAGATATCGATAAGGAATACGAAAGGGAGAATCCAAGATGCTAACCTAATTTTGTCTGAAAGTTACCGTTTGGGTCCGTCAGAAACAAGGTGATTTCAACGGGCCAGATTCATTTGCTTCGAGACAGGAGTTCATGAAATGTAAGGGTGAGGAAGATGGCGAATTTTTATTTTAGAATACGGTGGCCGAGTATGGTTACCAAACCGTTTTGGCTACGGCGTTGGAATTAGTTAGGATGGGAAAGAGTTGCGGGTGGGCAAACCTATACGCAGTTAGAACGATAAGGTTTATGGATATAAAGTCGGACTATTGAGAGATAGGTGCCGCTTTTGCAAGCGGCTGAACGGTGAGAAGCATCCGACGCGGAACTGCATGTATCTAAGTAGCATGCGCTGTTGCCAGAGATTTGTTTGAAGTTGGATAGACTAGGTTGATTCCCATGTGATATGATTAGGTTTATTTAGGTTTACTTTGCATTCCGCAGTGAACGAAAAGACGACATCAATGCGTTTTTCAGAAGCCCAACCCAGTCTCATACACGATCCTCAGGTGAATATGGGTGATAGATATTAATGAGAAAGGGTACAGTAATTACTCTTCGTACTTCGATTTTAAATGCGGTAGATAATGGTGACAAAACGCGCAAGTGTTGAGGGAGTTTTTTCCATACTGATGAATGTCTCACAATAAAGAAGTTGGCTCCAACGGATGTCTTTAGGACTGAAAGAGTTATAGTGTAATTCGCATTTCGGAGAGAGTGTGGGGGAGGGTTTCTAACAATAGACGCAAAGACGCAGCTGTACTAGCAATCTTAAAGAGTACCAGGTTTACTCTTATCCGTCGGAGCCACAGGGGATCTAATTTCATCGCCTCACAGCGTTCCATGTAATTTAAGCTTCCAGAGTAGCCGATCAGCTGCTTGGTAAATGCAAGCTGAACGATTTCAATCACTGCTGTGTCGCATCGGCTCATGTTAGAGCAGACTAGAGAGCAATACTCTAGGATGGGTCTGAGGTATCTCCTAAAAAGATGTGGTTTGCTATCGTTCAACTTCAGAGTTCTGTAAAAACAGCCCCACTAAATTATTTCCTTTCGCCAATTGTGCGAGAGCATGCTCCAAGTAGTTGACGATGCCGGAACAAATCGGGCCGTGGTCACGAACATGGCAGTCAACGGGGATGGTATGGTTTCCGAGTTTGAGTTATCTTGGGGGTTAAACGCGTTTGTAACCAATGATGCTCCTAGAGAACGATGCAAGTTGTCTCATCTTGGTCAACTTTGTCTAGTTCCTGTCAACGCGTATTTCGAACTCCTTTCCAAACAATTTAGCTTGCACACAAAGCAGCCAAAACCTCCATCCGGTTTGCCAAACGGTCTCCCTGGCTCATCAGCAAAAATTTCTCCCTTCGTTTACCACCATCCAAACTTGGTAGTGTAGTTTAGTTAATTAGAAACCTCCCTTGGAACGTCCGTGCGAAGCACTTCGGCTGCCTTGGGTAAAAAGTAATCGGCACAAAGGGGAAAAGTCCTCCCACAAAACGGGCCGTCGGCCATTCGGCAATCATGTTGTTCCATTTACGGGTATCCATGTGTTCGCCGCAGGGATAGGTGGAACCCCGCTGCTCTCATTCAGCTTTGCTTGCGTAGGCAATTCTTCCGCAACCGATGAAACAACCATTTTTGTTCCTTTCGAAACCGCACGTGTATACCCATCAGGTTTGCTGTTGCGCCTGGATCCTGGCAAATGATGTCGTTTGCAACCTTCCACGGAGCCTGGCAGCGCAATCCAGGATAATGCAGGATTCTTCAGTGTTTTGGACTGACTGGTGCAGCAGATTCTACTGAGACCGACTGCCGCGGCCTGGCTGCTGTGCAGTCGTCGATGGTGTTTTTCGTGAATTGCGTGCACTTTGTACGCTAGTTATCGTCCTTTCCCAACGTGCGCCCAAAACTATGTAGCCTCAAGAATGCGGACGCGTGCTAGCCAGGCCCCTTTTCATTTTGTCTTTCCATGGTTTGAGAAAAACCAAATGGCCGATTGCAGACTGATTATCTGGCTCAGGGCCCAGCAACGGCCTTGATTCCCTTCAAATATTCCTTTTTTTACCAAATAAATGTCTTCAAAACCTGTCCTATACACCTTCATTAACCAATTCGTTAACTCGGCATCCACGGTGGGTGTGAAATTGGCCGGCCTAACTACAAAAGACGAACAGCTAAAAGAATCGAATGTGACCAAACCTATCATGATCTGCATGGCGTACGGACCCTTCTAATACTCAACGTTCAGCTCACCATCCAAAGGGCTCGCCTAATGTCACATCCAATGCTTACGGATACAACGCTCATCTTACTATGGGAGCACACTTTCACAAAATACTAGGCGTTTGCAGTGTGCGTGAAATGCCCCTCACATTGAGTTGATCTCCGCTGTCTAATTGACCGTTCTTAATTTCCAAGGGTCGCCTTGAGGCCTTAGGTCAAACCGGACCAGCGGGTACAACTTGATGAGTCTCTGATCATACCGGCCTTCTAAAAATGCGTGGCCTATAACCCCTGACCCGCATTCCCAATGAGATGCATTCGCCTTCGGATCCACTAGCCAAACTGTGCCCTTTACCGAGTATGGGGACTTTGGACATCTACTTACAGCAGCTGATGTCGATGGCCACTGTAGATCATAATGCAGCGCCCTGTATAGTTGCTGCAGTCCCCCAGTCATTGGCTACCTTTCAAGCATGCCTGGTTTATACCGTGTCTTGGGGTCCCTTCCCACCAAGCTGTTGTATCCATTCCTTGGAGTATCAGGCATGCTCCCTCGTGACGCTTTCCAACACATCGCAATTACTGCAACCCGTGGTCCTAGGTGCGTTGCGCTCGAGTTTTAAACTGTGGCTCTGAGCATAGTGACAGAATTTTGCGCCTTGTGAAGTCAAGCCTGAACTGAGGTTCCTTCCGCCAACTGTCCATAACGTATCCGAGCTAGTCTGCTCATTGCTTTAACAAATTCGACAAGTCATGTAAGTCAAGTTTTTCTCTCATTCCGGTTTAGTCTATTTAGGTCCCTGGCTTATTCCGGATGCCGTGGCTGCTTCGCAATTTACTTTGGGGAGACAAGAGACCTGCGGTCGACGGTGTAGCCTTACCGTTCTGCAAAAAACTTAACGTTCTCCATGAGAGCGACATGACCACAGGGGCAGCCAAGTGTGACCAAAAAATGCCGAAGTCCTCAGAAAGTCCATCCACCAGCAGCCGGTCAACATCTTGTGGGCACCCAAAAGGATCCTTCAAAGCTCCGCAAACCTCCTTGTCCCCTACTTCAAGTGGAAGCATAATGCACTTTTATATCGCCTCCCTTCCCTTTCTGGCCGACTTTAAACTCGCAGTTGAATTTCCCCCAAAATGTCAAAGGCCGAATGTAAGCACATACAGACCCATCCGCAATCGGGGTAGCAGATGGCGGCAGTGCGTTGGCACTGGCGACAATGGGCTTTTATAGCGTTCCGGTTAGAATGGCGCATTTAACGTCGAGCAGTCCATTCTGACTGCCCTACAAGAACCTCTAAGACTCATTTATTGATTTCAGCAACCCCTACCGACCAAAAACCACCTTATCCTCCATGTCCTCTACAATGGGTGCTGTCTCAAACTTTTGGCTAACTGCGTGCAACTCCCCCAATCTCTCTTATGCGACACCGTCATTCAGTGTGCCAATCTTTCTTTGCGATAAGTTTCCTTGGCTGGGTTTTAGAAAATATGGTACTAACCTGACTAGACCCAGTACCCCCGGATCCATGAATAGAAGAACATCTGCAATGAATTATAACCGTTTAAAGGGTCACTTCAAGGTCTTTTGTCTGTTCTCTTGTGTCTCCATTCGATATCCCTATGCTCCAGGCAACTATTGTCACAAATTATCGTAAAGTGGCTTGATCTTGACAAGGCAACCCATCCCAGCCAGGCTGGTCTATGATCACACCAAATTTTCATAAAGTACTCCTAACCAAAAGTTATGATCACCGAAAAGTGAGGACAAGTGCATCAGGCAGAAAACTAACAACCACAGAAATCTTCGCTATTACGAGAAGGGCCGACAAGGGTCTTCTAACATTGAATTGAGAAAAGATGGAAGTAAGAAGGCAAGGAACATTTAGTCAATCCTGGTGTCACAAAGAAAATGGGCTTCTCACCGGAAAGCGCAAGATGCAGTAGCTACCTTCTGTTGACAACGGATTACTTAACCAAATACAATGATGGAGCTGCTGTGCTTCTTGCATAAACTGCTACCATCTGAGAAAATCTTTTTCACCGTGGAATGCACTGAAAAACTTACATTTAGATTGCGGTAATCCCCAGAAGAATGCCGTTGTCACCCGGTTATAAAGCGTTCATGCGTTCAGGAATTTGAAAGGACATCCCCGTAGTCACCCACATAATGTCGGTATGAGGCAATCGGATGAATCTCTGTAAGGAAGATCCTCCAAGTTATCCTTCCGCAACAGCGCTGCTTTTGGTTAAAATTTTTTTTCATTATTTATTGCTATACAGGTTGCGGAAGCACATATCATCGGCATTTTGACTAACACTTGGTCACTCACTACTGAGGCCTCTTATTTAATGCTTTTGTGAGTTTATCATGACGCTATTCTAAAATTTGTGAAGATATTGAAACAAAGCTTCCGCCCACGATGTTTGTAAAAGTTTTCTTAGTGGCGTCTTTCGACTTAGCTTCTGTCATATTGTTCTGAGTATATTTTTGTGGATCCTGGACCACCAAATTTCCAAATGCATGATATAAATGAGGTGGAAGCAAAGGCAGATGACACGTAAAAATTTGATAATCTAGAGAAAAAGAGCATATCCCGGAAGACTTTCATAAATGTTGAGTCCAAAACGGCTGCTTAGAAAAGTTTTAGCAAAATATTTTGGGATGAAATAAAGCATTATTGTAATTGCGAATTTTAAAATGACACCCTAAACAATACATTAAACCCGAGCATAACGCGTCCCACTTCTTGGCCGTAATCAACTCCAAGTAGTATTATTCATTAAACATTGTCCGATAGGGTTTCGGAAGAAGACATCTAACTGTTACAAAAACTGAAGAAAAACTCTCCGAAAATAAATCAGTCTATAAGGAGGCTAAATGAGTTGTCTAGAACAATGCAGATACCACTACAAACAACAAAACCAAACCGTCTGGGTCGCGCGCACTTTTGGAGCAGCTGGATGATGTCAAACGGTGCGAAAACTTTATCATTTGGTAGTGAGGATACAGGCCTCTAGATTTTTCCGCTCGCAAGAACAAATAATCGGATTCATCACCGCGAAGCTGTACAGAAAAGCAGCATTTAACTATCGTTTTTGTGAATTCTAGGAATTCGTCTATCTAGCCTTAGGCGAAATGTCGGCGATCCGGTTTCGCAAGAGTTAATGCAGCGTTTGGTGTTCGGACAAATTGGATGAAATTTCCTAACGGCGAAAAAGGATCTATCTATGTTAAATTTGCTAGAATAAGCCGCTTAGTTATTAAAAATGCAGGATTATTAACGTGCAATGAGCAGCTAAAGGATCAAAATGGCAACAAAGCACCGAAACAAGAACCGTATATAAGTAATGCATAATTTATAAACGAGAACAGCTGCTAAGTTGGATAGAAAACTAATCAACAATGCGGAAAGGTAGCACATACTTAAAAACGAGGCACGGGGTGATGAAATAACGGGGCGCTGCTTAAAAGGTTTGTTGAGCCTGCTGCCCACGAGTGATTCCAACAATCAGTAGGAAGGGTGGACATAGCCTGATTTACAAGGAGCCAAGATATCGTATATTTATAACTTAAAGATAGGTTTAACGCATATTCGCAAACCTGTTAAAATAGTTTCCCGGGGTGCAGTCGGCTGCATGCCACCTGCACACTCACACACCATTTCCAGTGTAGCATCCCATCTCTAATCTCCATGCCCAACCTTAGGACACACTGGGATTTCCTGCCAAGTGTGCTTCTCAGCTGTAACTGCTACTACCTTTTCTTATCAGGTGAGGTGCAAATGGCATCTGACAAGCTCTATTCATTCCTGCACGATTGCTTTGATAGTGCTGTACCTGCTCAAACTACCTCAGTGCCCACCAAGTGAATTGTTATTGCCTGATTAAGCTGCATATTCGCCAAGCTTCAGAAAACACTCTTCGAACCGCGGAACTTCCTACGAGTCAGTTGCCTGGCAAAATAATTAGAAAAAATAATAGACTCTCATAGTGGAAAGCAAGAGCTACGTGCACTCAACAAGCTCAAACTGAAAGCCGCTCTGGCACAACTGCCTATATCAAAAGATAGACACAGCATGCTCTCGGCTACTCCTATCCACCGTCTCACTTTTAGTTAGGCAATTCTCAAGGAATAACTGAGGCGTTTAGGAAAATAACTGTCTGATTCTTAACAACTCACAGTTACTTTCCAACCTTGTGTCTCCCATGTCTGATCTCGGAACCATTCTCAGCGTTTTCGTTCCTGCGGAACGAGACATATGCGTCACCGGGGAGTGCAAACTTCAGTCACCACTATGGTCAAGGCTCATTGCCTTAGGCTTTTTTCACACTAGTTGGGGGATATTTCAATACTGTTGCCAAACACATCCAACCACCATGTACAGTGCGGTACTCTTCCCTCCCAATGAAAAATGCCTCTCATAATCCCCACACGCAAGGCAGGCACATGACTTTGCCCAGCCAGTTATGGGCCAATCGATCACAACTTAGCGTCTGTAGAATCATGGACCACCTGATTAAAAAGCAGCTCGTGGCACATCTTACAGACCACAAGCATATCAACACTGGTCACTATGGTTTCCTCTAAAAGAAATCTCGCGCTGCGTATTTCAAGGACTGCTTAACTACAGATACGCCTGGTAATGCCGGAAAGTTTGTGATGGTAGTCCATTCGAATATGACGAGAGCCTTTGGTAAACTATCCCACCGTAGATTGATAAACAAGATGAAATCCTATGGAACTAACGACCCCATACCACAGGAATCACGTCGTATCATTTCTCCAGAAATCAAGCAAGTGAGCTTACGTCAGACCCCAGGCCAGTAACTGGTGTCACAGATAAAACAGTGCAATAAGCCTCTTTCTGAACTTTCCACGTAAATTGTCTTTAGAGTTGTCAGAAACGAGGTTTCTTCCCTGTTCGCCTTTGATATCAAGAGTGCGAGCTGGAAGAAGACGAAGTTTCACTTGATTGTCCGGTGCGCATCGGGATCTTTCCATATTTCACGATTGAGCAAGTGAAAACAGAGGCGACCCTCAGCTTGTTAGCTAGCCGAAAAAAGGTGTTTTCCGCACGGTAGGATGTGCCACAGCTGCGGCAGGAACTCTGTTTCTTGGACAGTTCAGGTTGTGTTCCGATCAACCTTGACATGGATAAGGTGACTGGGAAATCCAGATTGGTTGAAAATTCCCTTCCCTTTTTCTTTTCGTTCATCTCTGCCTACATAACACTTCCCGCCCAACTTGCTAGTAATGACACTGATTTTGGTGGCTGTTTATTTTCAGTTCGATGTATCATCCTTCTTTGTCTAATCATTAAGCTCTTTATTTGGGATTATTTTACGGAAATTTGGTGCAGTCACGAGTCACTTGACTTAAAGCGGCTTGTGTTATCACAGTCCCCTTTCATCTGGTCGCTCTTGTTGGTCGACTGTAGACTGTCCATTTGCTTACAGTGATTTTTAGCTCTCACACTGAGACACGTGTTGTTGGACCTGATCAAGCGCGCAAAATCTTTTGTATCTGATTGAACCACAGGGCAGGTAGTGTCCATTTATTCTCTTTCATCCACTGTTCATTTTGTAAGCAGCTTTTATCCCCTTCTTGGCTACCATTTGCCCGGATAGTGACAGAGGATCACTGTCAAAGTCATAGTAGTTGTGTACATAATCTCACGCTTCTTCTGTCTTTTGTATTTTACTACCTTTAATAATGAAACGACAATGTACATCAGTCACCACGAGGGGGGCCGCGGCCACCAGAGGGCCGTCAAATGGAGTTGACCGGCGGTGGGGGTTCGAACCCGCGACCTTTGGGTCCAAACGCCACGACATTATCCGTTTGGCCACCGCTCAAGAATAGTATCTTATAGTTTACGGAGTAATCTTGTTCTTAATTGGGCCTTGCACCAATTTGAGCTACGCGTTGCTTTGAGGATTCAAAGTGCTATCCAGGGCGTCAGAACGTTAGTGGTTTGCGAACCGCACTGTGAATTGCCGACTGGTTTCATCCGGACCAACATTCGAAAGTTCGGTCCGTTTTGGTGAGTATTATACCCTGTATGTTGTTGCCCGCAAGCTCGATCTAATCTTCAAAATATTTCCCACGAATTCTCTTTGCTTTGGTCTCAACTTCGGCCCTCGTGCACAGTGGCTGGAGTACATCAACTGGTCTTCTTTGGCATGGGGCTCTGATTTTCTTTAACAGCAGCGGCTGAATCGTTACTGGACGACTTTGGATCATCCAATTAAGGACGCACTGTCATTTTAAGTTGTTTTAACACACCCGAGAACGGTCTACCAGCCTCACCATCGGTGCCGGTGAAGTGGCGGAAAAATTCGATTTTTCCTGGGCATGTTTGCTTTTATTCATTTTGCGATGGCTTCAAGGCATGCTGACAAGTTCCAGAAAACTTCAAACTTCATCCTAATCGGCGATTAGACATGAATAGCCAATTGTTGATCGCAAAGTCAACCAACTGTTAGGCCTTTCAACCCGAGGCTGCGGGTGCTACTATCGCCGAAATAACCCGAGACCTGATGTCGCTTTTCACTTGAGGCCAAAAAACAGATGATGAAGTTCTCAGCCGAAAAGTCCGTGTTCCCTACCACAATGCTTAAAATGCGACTCCAATTGATCCTGATTAGCAACAAAGATCGAGCCTTGGGTCTGAAATATTCCCGTAGCTTCTGTATTTCGGAACATCCTCTTACTCAATCCAAGAAAGCCAGTAAGTTAGTTGGGTCACAACATAGAAAATTTGAGCTGAACCAGAGTAAACTGAACCTCTTCAAAATACCCGTTAAACCCGTTCTAGATTGTTGTTCTTCATTCTCCCTCAACATAACGCAATGCAAAGACATTGCAATTAAAAACGTTCACCGTGCAATTACAAAGCAGCTAGTAGGCATTTTGTCAAATGTAAGTTGATAGGAACGATGAACAGTGTTGAATTTTGAACCTTTGTGGCTTCGTCGTGCGCAGCCAAAGTTAATGTTCTTCAAAAGCCATTTCAACGTTGCCACCTGTATTTCAGCCCCTCAGTTCAGAAATCAAACTCTCTACTCTTCGAATCTGTAAACTCACCTTCTTGGCTAACAAAGCAAGAACAGGCATCAGAACGAACTCTTTTATTGTCAAGAAAGGTGAAAATTTTTTCCAGGCGGTGGCCTTCTCAGCCCCAATCAATTCTTTGTCGGTAATGCAGGATATTAGGCGAGTTCTAAACATCCAACTGGTCCGTTTAACCAACGTTGACCATGTTTAGGCCTGGAAAAGGAATGTGTAGAAGGCAACGAGTGAAACAGCACCGAGGGTCTAACAAAGTTATGTGGCCAATTTTCAGCCCCGACTATACAAAAACAGCTTCGTTACCATTTCAGCGTTCCGTCAAACAAGTGATCCAAGTTTGGAGGGCCGTGCGGCATCGCACTTTCACTGGGTCTCCTGACTTTTGTGCTACACACTCTGGCAACGTTCGTTGGCATACGAGTAAACAGTTACTTGCAGTTAATACTTGAAAAGTTTCGCGCTACATTCCACGTCCTAGTTAGGTCATATCGCATGCATCATTGTCCAAGAAGGGAAAAGCCAAAATTGTGTTCTTTCGGAAACCCCTACTCCGTTTGCCATCCGACATATCAGCAGCTAGCTCCTGTATCCTTTCCAAGTAAGCTGAGGTTTCCATACGTGGTGTCCAGGTTTCCAATATGACGATTGATGTGGAATTTTGATGCTGAAATTCCGGGAACAAAGCACTTCAAGTTGTCGTTAGAAAACCGTGACGAATGTCATATATACTCAATGCAAGGTGATGAAACACGCAAATAGATAACGTTTTCAGCGCACCCGAGGTTTACAAAATAAAATCCATGGAAACCACATGGGTCTCGGAAAAAAGGTTTTGTTTGCTGCTTGTTAAATCAGGGACGTCACAGGTACCGGCAGACGCCGGGGAGTCCTGAGCTTTCAGAAACATTGTGCAGAGCAGTCGAACTGCGCTTTCGCCTAGCAGAACCTAAATCGTATTCAAACGCGAACATAGGAGTCACCTGCATGCTAGTGGCATTCAACCGCAAGTAAAGTCCTTAAGGCTGGTTTGCAAAAGGTCATCACTTCTTCAAGTATTCTGGCAAGCCATTCTGCAGCCTCAAACTGGTTCGCTTTGATGTTGCTTCATCCGCCTTGGCAACGTGGATTCCGGTCCGGAACCTTATTCGCCGCGCTTGTGAACCCATTGGAGTTCGAAGTTGACAAGTGTAATTACGCTCATGACTTTGGCGAAGGAAGGCACCCGTGATGTCCTTTGTCCATGTAACTAGCGGTCAGCCATCGACACCTGACCAGGTTAATATGCCGTGCCATGACTGCTTTGATGAGCCACCCATTCTGCGCCCGCCGCTTCAAAATTATCAGCAAAATGATAGTGCGCTTTCCATATGCCCCCGTAATCCGTCATTAAGTTTCGGAAAATGTAGTGCCAATCACACAAATTCGTGCTAACCAGCATGAGATTTCGATGCCGGTTACTCGAGAAACGCACGGGCAAATTAGTGCGAGTCCAAAATCAAAAACTTATTGATCCGAAATTTCCCATGATGCTTACAAAATCATCAATCAGTACAACCATTAAACCGCAGATGTGCTGCCAAAGCAAAATCAAATCCAGAATCGCCTGTTAAGTTCGCCGAAGGAAAACAAAGAGACACACCATGAGCCAGCCATGAAAAAATCGATACCTTCCAAAAAGAATGGCACAAACGGATTGTGGCAAACACGGTACTGGGATAGGACATGTAAGTGGTTGGGTGTGAAATGACTTCAGCCACTGTGCGGTTTTGGTGTCCGAAGGAAGAAGATTTTAGAAATGTTCCTCCACACCGCCAACAGAATCCTTCGAACATGACGGGCCAGAGTATGATTAGAAGCCAGTTTTTCTGTGGTACCTGTTGCTTTTCTACAGCAAAAACTTCCAGTCGTTCTGTATTGTTGTGGCATCAAGTCGCCACCGAAATGACCCCTGATTCTTCGCAGTGGCGCAGGATGGCGTAATTTTCAAGCATATCTAGATACCGTTTAGGGTTGTGCGGCAGCCGGGACTACCGTTTGCGAGTGTTATGGTGAGGTTGGTGAGTTTGCGTGTCAGACCAAGCTTTAGCATGATCGTGTCGTGGTGAATTGCTTGTACTTCAATTTATTTACGCGATTGTGAGTGTGTAACTAGCAAAGTAAGCAACGGTAGAGTTACTCACAAGATCCTCCACTTTGCTTTAGGAAAACAGTGGGTGAGGGCTTAAGCAGTCGTGGCTTTTATAAAAGCAACTGTACACAGCACGATGACACAAAACCCAAGAATTCGGGTTCAGCATTTCGTTACAATGCCTGTTATGCAAGGTGTATCCATTAAAACATAGAAGTGATCATAAGTTTCAATTGTGGAGGATGTATATAATGGCATATGGGAAAAATCTGTCCAATGTTTTGTGAAAGGCAAGTCAGTAAGATAGACGGCGTGGTGGGAAGAAAGCAGTACGCGTTACGCAAATCGTCCTAAGAGTTTGACTTCTCACAATTGTTGTCCGTAGCTTAAATCTCGTTCACAAAACTAACGTTTGTAGCTACTTGGTCCAATCACAAAGTAGGATTCAATTCATTGAGACGTCTGGAAATTCGCAGTTTGGAAGACCGGAAATACTTGCATCAGTATTAAATTTTCATTTACACGCCGGGCACCGAGGGATGAGCCAATTTTCTCAGCTTTTTTAATAGACGATCCACTCCACTTGTCCGGGCGGATAATTTTTCCGGTGTAAGGACACCCAGGAAGCAACAGTCGACCGAATTACAATCAGGTTGTGCATGAAACAACTGGCTCAATTGGATAAGTTCTTGAATCGCCGTCGTTTTTTCCGCCACTCTGTGAATTTCACTAAAGAGTCAGTCAAAAACCCAGCACCTCAGTTTACCTGGTAGCGACATCCATTTGGCAAGTACACCCTTCTGCCCGCCAACGATGGAGCTGTAAACTGCAGTCATGATTGGGAAACCGTCTTCGGAGTGGAGGACTTTGACTTGGAGGAGGGCAGTTCCCTTTGAAGTCGCTCAGCATCCTCAATAACGGCGTTATTCAGCGCCGATAACCCTAGTCGGATTCGTCGAGGGACATTATTAAAAGAGGTTTGCATCTTTTCTTCAATTATACCCTCCTGGTGAGCATTACGTATCCAAAGATGATCCCATGGATTTAACCAACAATGAATGCTCTTCAGTTTCCGGGGATTGCTCGAAGTGTCCTTTAATAGTTTGACATCTACCTGGCCCAGCGGTGCTCACCCAGCCTGACAGTATTGGCTAAACCGTCTATGGTTTCCAGCGCTCATTCCGCGTCGGCAAAGAAAAGTCGGAGGCCTTCAGCTTAACCCATCAAAAAGCAACAAATTAATCCCCGGCGGAACAACGCAGGCCTTATTAGCCTTACTCCGCCCCCACCTTAATCTATCCCATTATTAGTCCCATCACCTCGGTGCCTCAGCCGCCTGGCTGTAAACGCACTGACTTTCTATTGCCCGCCGTTTGTTTCACGGGGACAGGAAGGTCACTGCCGAGAGAAATTCCGAGCCGGAAACAACCGCAGACTCGCACCGTAGATTTAGAAGACCTAGCGATGCACCATCTATTCCCCGGCAAAGTCCTTCGCTGTTGCGACAGATTTCCCAAGATAGCTGTCTACGGCCTCCATTAGGCATACTTCCACCGTCGTAACGGTACTACCACCAAACACCGCTTACCAGGGCCTCGGCCCAAACAAAAGGACCTTACCACATTTCACTAATGTCTCTTTTTCGATCATATCTGCCCAGCCAGAAAAGTCCCTCTTCTTCCCCCCGTCCGGAACCACCACCGCCACCCCTTTTTTCTTACCCAAACCCACTCCCTTTCTGCTTCCCTCCACACTGGTCCCCTCGGGTACTTCGAGTCACCCCCATGCTAGCATGAAAAATGCTATATGCCCTCGTTCTTCCTCATCTCCACCTTCTTCGTATCTAATTCTACCCCCACAAAAATAGAACTAATTCCATCTGCTTACCCAACCATTCCCACTACAATTAACCCTCCACGCACCGTCTCTCTATCTTTGCAACTCACCACTCACCCCGCCTAGATGGCAACATACCCTTCTCTTTAGCGCTAAGTAACTGTCGTTCAATCCTAAATAAATTCACTCACTTAAAAAACTTTGCTGAGTCTTCCAAACCGGATATTATCTTCATCACTGAGTCTTGGCTTACCGAGGATACACCTTTTAGTGCGACTTCTGTTGCAGGATACCAATCCTGTAGAGGTACTAGAAACGAACGCCGTGGTGGCGGTTGCCTTATTTATGTGAGGCTGGGCCTATCAGTCTCTGTTCTCACGCATCCTACACTCGAACTGATCCAAGAATCGGTATGGCTCACTATCAATGTGTCTTCCTGGGTTATCCATACTGCCTGTATCTATCGCCCTCCAGCTCATAATGAAAGTTGGCTCCCCCTCTTAGCAAACGCATTTGGCTACCTTACATCCCTCCCATCAACATCGAAAATCATTACCGGAGACTTTAGTCTCCCTGGCGTAACCTGGTCCACGATTACGGCTCCACCAAGCCTAACATCGTTCGTCTCCCATCTACATCATGGGGGCTGGGTACAGCACGTAGCGTCACCCACCAGAAATAATAATATATTAGATCTCATCTTCACACACACTGATCACCACATCTTGGTTCATGTCAGAAATAAATTTCCAGGGAGCCACCACAGGGTAGTTCACGGTAGAATCCATGCCGCCCTCCCTAACTATTTTATGGACACAACTCGTCCACCCTATCTTAATTGGCAGCAATTTTCCCCCCTAGTAGGCCAAATTGCCTGGGGAAGCTTCTTCCTAGCGACTGACGCACAAACGGCTGCAGATGAATTTTATCGCAACATGGCCAGCTGCATCTTGAAACCGACCATTATAGAACGAATGGACAGAAAAAGGACCTCACAACTTGCCTCCCTGAAAATAAAATATGCTAAGTTGCAACGGCACCTTTCCTTGACACATGACGTTTCCAAGTTTATTCTTTTGCACCATCTGCCCGACACTCTCTCGCCTAAGTGAACCTCTCCTTCAGAACGAAGAAGCTAGGGCACCAAGGCGTAACAATCACCCCATGATACTTTCGAAACTATATAAAGACCCCATGATCGCAAACCATCAGTGAACTTCCTAGTTTTGCCTAATGGTGAGTCTGCGACAACCCCAAAAGACATAGCTGAAGCGTTCAATCAATATTTCGCCTCCTCCATGGCCCCAGCTGCAGTCAGCGACCCACCCAAACTACAGAGTAGGAATAACTCCACCTCATCTTCTGTGTCCTTTGATGTTAAGACTATTGAACGACATTTAACCAATTTCAAACCAGGGTCTTACCAAGGCCCTGATGGCATTCCTCCATCAGCTGTTCTTAGTTGTAGCCCTGACCTACCTTTGCTACTGCTCAACCTCTTCACACTCTCAATTAACTCTGGTGCAGTTCCGGCCAACTGGGAGCACTCTGTGATAACCCCTATCCATGAGAAGTGGTCTCGGCATGATATGTCCAATTACCGTCCCATTAACCACACGCCTGTTATCTCCAGGGTTATGGAGAAGGTGGTAAAACGATCCATCGTGGACTACCTTCTAGCCTCCAACCTCCTTAGCCCGAAACAGCACGGATTTCTCCAATCTTGTTCTTGCTCCACCTGTCAATTTGACTTCTTGAACTTCCTAACTAACCTAGCCGACAGGGGTATGACATTCTCAGTCATCTACCTCGATATGTCTAAGGCCTTTGACCATGTCCCTCATCTGCACCTCTTATCCAAAGTAAGCTCCTTTGGCATCACCGATCCTCTTCTATCCTGACTCTTGTCTTACTTAACCCAAAGATCATAGGTGGTCTCCATTGACGGCATTACCTCCAATCCCAGACCTGTAACTAGTGGCGTCAAACGGGGCAGCGTACTTGGTCCCCTACTATTTTTATGTACATTAACGATGAACTAGATTCAATATCCCACGGCGTCCCTTTCCTGTTTGCTGATGACATAAAAACAGTTTACCCTCTTAAATCGAATGAAGTTAGTATTGCGGTTAGAGACATTTGTGCCGATTTGTCTGCCTTATAGGACTGGTGTGCCTCCTGGATGATGAGCTTCTAACATATAGGTGTATACTACCTAAAGATTCATTTTTGTCACATGGATCTCCTATTGCATGCAAACCCACAATCCGTGACCTTGGTCTCAACTACTCAGCCTCTCTTAATTTCTCAGAGCATGTAGTTATTCAGTCTGCTAAAGCTAGGAGAAATGTAAGTCTAGTTTTTCGCACAATGAAACTATCCGACAGCATCCTCAGCATTTATAAAACACACGTTCGACCACTCCTTGAGTATGGCACTTTGATATACTCCAGTATGTCAAAGTCGGATAGGATCTCCATTGAAAGCATTCAGAAACGCTTCACTAAGCAAGTGATGGGTTGGTCGACGACTCTGAATTACAAGGAACGCTGTCTAGTCCTCAAACTTGAGCCACTTTGGCTACGGCGACTGAAAATTAACCTGGTTTTTCTGCATAACCTGGTGAATAGGCGCTCCTTCTCCACCAACCCACCTATATTCTCCTCTGCCAGCCCCCACCCTCTCCGTCATGGGTCCCTAACCGTACATACGAAAATCGCCAAATCCTCTTTAAGGTCGCATTTCTTTCTTGTTGTTTATGCCAAACTTTGGAACAAACTTCCCATCAGCATTCGGTGCATGCAGAACCAATCTAGTTTTAAGGCGGCCTTAAACACTTACCTAAGTGTCACCCGGGTCCTTCAATTGACCAACATCCCTATCTCGGAAGAGCGTGCCTTTGAGTCAGTCATGGATTTCTAAATACATATCCCTCCCCCTGCTTTCCATGACACTCAATCTGAGTGCGGAAGAGAATCTAGTGTACTAGCGTAATACGGACAACACCACATATATGACCCTTATCTCTCAGAGACTCGGGCGTACGAATTTTGGTTAGGATTATAACAGTTACTACAGTATAGTCTTCACAACCTGGATCTCGGCCAACAACACTAAATAACATTAAGGTCCGTGATAGCGGAAGGATGCTGGATTCTATGACAGCTATAACCGCGATTAATCCTCCTTATATCGGTCTTTTCACTTCGGATTCCTTTCCCCATAGATTTCTCTGCTCCCAATATGCTCTGCCAACATAAAGGATCCTGTCTTTATGCTATGTATTGCCGGAACTAGTTTCTCTCTTCGTAGACATTTAATCAGAGGACATATTCGAGGTTCCTTTTACTCTTCCTATGTATTCATCTTGCTTCCCAGTAACCTGCTAACGCGAACCAGGTAGACTCCTTTCCCGTAAGTACCCAGCCTAGTTTCGCTTATTAAAAAAATCTGTCCACGTCACACAGACGATGTAGTTCGCTCATGCAAAACACAGGTCCACATTAGTAAGTTTCAAGAAGCACTCGTAAATGAAAACAAAACAAGGCGTTGACGATGACGCAGCCATACGTGAAGGTCTGCGTTTTACGGCATAAACTACCATCCTCCGTGTGCTTGCTTATCCCCACTTTCGTTTCTTTAGTCCATGCGAAAACCCAAATGACTGCGACACGTTTGCTTCAGCATCTCCGAACGTGGGGAAAACAGACCACCCCCAGCAGTTGCGAAAAAACAACGCGGAAAATTAAGGTCAGGCGGAGGAACCATAGAAAGTACCTATATGGGCTTAACCATTCCTCTGTTGGAAAAAAGAGAAAAAGTCTCCGCTGGATCAGATTGACCCCAGCAACCAAAGCACACTCGGGCTGCGAATGAATGGGGCACCTTCTACAATGGATATGTATGCCATCAGCCCAGACCTGACCATGCGAAAGGGGAAACCCCACACCGCCCTTGTTCGGTATATAAACGTTTGGCCACTTTGTTGGTCGGTCTGGGGCAGTAGCTCATCGGACTATCCTCTTATGTCTCACCACCCACCCCTCTGTTTTTACCATGCCCCTGTTCCCCCAACCTCACACCTGGTACGTATGCTGCCGTCTATAACATCTGCTGTGCTTCTTCTTTCTTGGTTATTCATAAACGTTTACTGAAACTACTATTTGGTGCAGGTTTCTATCGACTTGTTCAAACACAGATTACTCATCCCAATATTCATATGCTTCTCCCTTCTTTCTTCTCTATGATTTATCGTGGCAAATCCTGTTCTAGAAACCAGCACACACTGCCATCCGCGACCTATTCAGTTATGCCCTTCTCTGGCAACTGGAAGTAGTAAATCTCGGCGGTTGACCACATGACAAGTTATAACTGATTCCCTGTAGCATGTGCACCAGAAGGGTTCCACAAACAGAATAGGGACTTTATTCCCTAACCATTGCGCTAGCTATCCTATCAGACCACCGTAATTTGCATCTGCGAAGATTTTAGAAGATGAAAGAGGAACGCACTACAAACAAGGAACATGCAGCCTCGGACTGACTGTCATACTCCCTATAGGGAGAAGGCAGGCGGCGTTGGTTGCACGCGTCCCTTCAACGGAAAACTACTTCTTGCGCATCTCAAGACAGTCGTCTGGCCCCGGTAATCTTCGTAAAAACTGACTGTTATCGCTGTTTCCATTTTTATGTTTACCCTCCTCAACATCAGCTGGAAGAAATCCCAGACTGCCCTCGCTCTCCGGCTCTTCTCCAGGCTCGCCAATGACCAAAGATGCAACGCAACCTCCCGCCAAAAGCTCCACCCTATCCTTTGCGCTGGTTGCCTATCCCCTTCTATCTGGACCTGACGCTCCAGCAAATGGCCGCGTAACTCTAAGACAAACAAATCAACGCCAATGACTCCCGGGTGCCTAATCTCAGTTGAATCATGACGATTGGCCAAACAGTTTCTAACACTACTGAAATGCCGCACGATCCCTGAAGCTCCCGACCTCTATCGCCAAAAACTCCGTAACCTCCGATATTTAATAAGGACAGCACACGGATCATTCAAGGCAAGTGTATTTAAGGATTGACGATAATTCTCACACCCACCCGTTTTCTTCCCGCCAAACCTCGAATTCCGCTCCCAGCGACATAAGTCCAGTGATCATTTTTGTAAGTTCCATTAAATCTCTATCCACAACTCTTCATATATTTTCGTCCCGTAAATTGTCTGATGCAACCTTGAATGTTTCCTGCTTTTTCATATTATTTTGACTACTGAATGTTGTTAATTACCATTCTCCATCCACCTCATATGATACCCAGTGTGATTTCGACTCTTCTCCATCCCGCTACTGCATCCTCATTGGTCTTCATCTTTACCATTTTACCCTCCTGAATTTCGATGAACCCGGCCGCTTGACAACATGTACCATTTGCTCCCAGCCAAATTATACGCCAGCGATACGTACGTTTGATGCGGTTAAACATGGATTGATTCGCAGTGGGCGACTCATAGTCAGCCCCAGAACGTTTCGGCAATGGATTATCTAGCTCTAATTTAAAGCCCGAAAACTCGAGTTTAGCTTAGCTTATTGCAGGTTGTTTTCACGACAGCACAAACACTGCAACTTTAGGGCTAAATGTTTGTGTCACGATTTTTACTGCGCCATCTTTGTGTAAATTTGATCTCGCCTTGCTCACGACCCTCGAATTTTGAAAAACATGCCCATTGAGCTTAAGTAGCAAAACAGATCGTGAGTTTCTCTGACCAAGGTTCCTAGGGATTCCGTCCTGAACACCTCCTGAAGCTCCGGCATTCATGATGAATTCAGTACTTCCAAAACCTCCTTTCTCTCCATCTCTTTGAAACACTATCCGCGCTCCTTACATGTTTCCTCTGGTTTATCCACTGTAAATTACACACAACCTGTTGCTGTTCTGGGCCATTCTATTATTATTATTATATTATATTATATCTTCAGCATGCTAGTCCTCACACCTGAGCTTCATACTTTGCCCAGCGCAAAGTATGTTTGCTCTTTCAGTCCAGGAGATTATCCACCTCAGCTAATCTTTTATTCTGGGGAACTGAAAACAACTCCGTATCTGGATACCGCTGACACGCGTGAAACGGTGCTTCATATCTTTCGCCTGCTTCTTTTAATCGGATTCAACTGGAGGATATCCGGCAGATCGGCAACCCTTTATTAACACCTATTTTGCGGTCACCGACCAACCGTCGAGCAGTTGCTTTGCTGTCCCTTTCCTGCAGGTATTATTTTGGTCCCTAGTCTCAGAACCTTGTCCCAGAAACTCTTCTCGTCGTGAGGTTTTTCACCTTTCCAGCCTAAATGCAGCCGGCGACCTAATGGATTTTCTGCTGCCCGGTTGCTTACTTCCAATGCTCGGGCTTTGCTGTCGTAAGGATTGAATGCAGGTTTGCGTGTGCGATGTCTGCAGTCTCTAGGAAGCCGGCTGAGAAGAAATCAGTTTAGTCAGTGGTAAGAAATGCGGCCATCATACCAACTGAATTTGCTAATTTTCAGGGGCGTTAAACATCTGAAAATGGCAACATATATTCGGGATCTGGCACAAATATTGAAAAGATCGGGAAGTAGAAATGCGTAGCACTTTTAATGGTGTGAGGTCGGAAGAGAGTTTGGCCGTTGCGGCGCATGCGACATGCTGTATCTTATAACTAAGTTGTACATTGAAACGAAACGCGGCAGAAAAGCTGATTTGGGATTTTGGACTACTCGGGGACAGGAAAAAAGAATATATTGGTGTTACAACCGTTGATTGGCTTTTCTCTGATATGTTTGATTCATAAGCTAGGGTTGACGAAGACTTGTTTGTTAGTAGGACCGATGGTCATCCTACGTTGGTTGGGGAGGGAGGATACCGTGCAACGTTTGTGAAGAGTTGAAGAAAAAACGAATTAAAAGGCGGGGTATCTTGGTAGCTTTTGGAGAAAGTCTGCGGCAGACCGTACAAATTTAGAGGGCCAAACGTTTGTTGGTTTAGATGCGTTGAGATGGGAACTGTAAACGGGATAGGGTGGCTGCACGCCGGTTGGCTTATGCATAGTTTCTTCTGCACGCCCACGCAAACACCACGGTGTGTGTCGTTACCAAAATCAATAATTACCCTCCCCGTCTCAGCGGGATGTCACCACAGTTCAATATGCCCCAATTGCGGTTATCTTTAGGGAATCTTCTTAACAAATTTGTCTTAGATATTTAGAAAAATCCTAAATAGAACGAGAAGCGGAGAGGCGTCAAATGGTATGAACAAAAACAAAAAGATTACACGTACACAAGAGCTCTGGTGGCCAACAATCACCAAACGGAAGGCCGTCGAAATTAGACAAAAGCCGGTTAAAAAAGAAGAAACATTAAATAATCACAAACCGAAAAAGAAATTAAAAGGATCGAAGCATCTGAAACAGGGGCCTGGAATCCAAGGCAGTAAATAATAAAATATAAGTTCGAAATCAGAAAATGAAAATGTGCAGAAAACGCCAAAATCGAGCCCGAAAACGCTTCCACGGAACAACGAAAAAGAACAAGTTCAAGCCCTCCAGAGTGTAAGCGAGGCGGATAAGGCCAGACGGGAACATTTTTGGCTCAGTTTAATGATATCCTCTAGGGAGACGAAGTGTTTGAACCTATGTAAGCGGCTATCGTAAAATCGCACCTGGGATGTTGCGCTCAAGTAGGAGCAGCGTACTCACAAAAGAACATAAATTGGATAGAAAAGGTACAGTAGTTGGACACCAAGATGATGACCGGCTAAAGGCACAAAAGCCCTGGCGGTCTCTCTCACACACCAACGTACACGCAGTGACCCAATTGAGACTTTCACAATATTGAGGGTCTTTCCGGTATGAAATGTAATAAGTTACCCCTTCTTACACCAGACAGGGGCATCAGAGGACATAGTTTAAGACTGGAGCGCAAATTCACAAGGCTTCAGTTAAGGGCTAGGTTCATCACGAATAGGATGATTCCACTGTAGAGACAAATTTCGAAGCACGTTGTTGATAGTTATAGCGTGGATGGATATACATTAGCTGTGGAGGTCTGGTGGGTGGTGGTATCCGCAGAGCTCGAACAGTAAGTTTCAAGTGGGGACTCAAAAGGCATCTGTTGGATCTGATGCTGCACCCAATACAATGCCTTTCAGAAACAAAAAGACATATGCAATGTTGGAAGCCACAGACACCGACCGAAGATACATCAATATGAGCGCTCGAGGCTTTGGATACCAAAGTTTCAGCGTGTGTACGCTGAGCTGAACTGAACCACGCCAGCTTTTTGAGGCGGGCCCCATTACCAGATTCTCAACTTCGCTCCAGAATGTGAAGAGAGCTTGCGCGCTCCTGTTGTCATGGCACGGTCTTACCCGCTGAGCTTTGGGCGCAAGAAGCTAGACGATTATGCACCGCGCCCTACAATTCTTGAATCTAACTGGAAGCAGCACTGGAACCGAAATGAAGTAGACACAGAGCGGACACATTGCAGAATCCAGGAGTGTGATGTGCTTCCCGTTGGCCGCTAGACTGGTGTAACGGTCAAGTTGTGGCTACGATATTGAATATTGTTGAATACACGTTGATGCCGGCAGACAAGCTTGCTGGGCTTCGGCACCCGTTATTGTCTTTTGGCGGTCCGTCTAAGGATGCAGCGCATGTAAACCCCGTCGAAGCACACTTCCCCGTGATCGCTATATTACACCAGTGTAACGGGCGAGTTTTGATGATCCATATTGAATTAGATTGTGCAATTGTTTATGCCAGGTGCTAAACCCACTGGGTTTTGGCTCACGCTGGTCTCTTTTTGTGTTGTATCTTTCAGATTGCTTTGCATATAGACCTCAGTGCACGCGAACGAAAGCCATACCACTTGATAGGTCCACCCTGAAAACAGGGATCAGGAAACCCGTGTTAAAGAGGAGGTAATGAGGTTCGAAATTCAAGGAAGATGGCAAATCAAAGGTCGCTGCGAATGTTTACTTTGAAGCAGAGACGAAAACATCATGCGAATAAAATAGATAACCAATCAATTGGCCTCGCAGCCAAAAGTGACTAAATGTAAAAGCTAGGCGGATGCTGCAGCTAGCCCCTGTTGAACCACGCTACGCCAGTAGTTCCATTTGATTGTAAGATAAACCGGGACGATTCGGATTTTGGGCTGGCTTGCGACGGAATACAACGGGACTTATGGGTGGCAATCACAGGGGCCACATCCGAAACAGATAAACGGATGTCGCCTCGGAAACTGGCTCCGAGGACAGCACAGGAGAAAACACAGCAAGTGAGCAAGGAACGCTCGAAAGCGAACCGTGGATAAAGTACACTGACACTTGTGGCGTTCGATGTAAATAAGGTGGACTAACCAGCAAAACTACGGGGTCCGGTGTAACCGCTGCTGTAGAAATCTGGGGCAAGAACGAGCCCGGGGAAATGCGTTTGGTGAACTATGTGACATACGAACAACATAGAGTGGACGGTAGGCAAAGAGAACAGTCATATTTGTGCACCAGGATCTCGCAAACTGGAACGCATCGTTTACAATGCGATCGGTCTGCGTCTAGGCAACCTTGCACGTTGGTTCTAAATAAAACAGTATTTATTTCGAGAATATGCACAACCTCAACCGCACTCATCCAGAAGGATGCTAAACTATTGGGTTTGGTGGAAGTAGTGTTACCCAGAACTGAGGAGTTTCTAGTATCAAGGAAATTCAAATTTCCGGAAAACAACTGGGAGGACGGCAGTGCTTTGAGGGGAACTCTAGGGAGACAGTCCTGCAATGGCTACTTTTGCATGATCTAACTCAACATTTAAGATGGGATACTAGACATAAAATAGACCAGTGTTTCTCGCTACTGTGATTGGTGATCACCAGGTACCAAGTGGATATAAGAAAACTAACAAACGAGGAGCTCCTAGGTGAAAGTGACCTCGTGGTAATTAAGTTTGTGCTTTTAGTGCCGGAATAACCGTTAGAGAGAGCTTCTGTCAGATGTCATAGTTGGTTGAGGATTAACGAAGTAGGAAGGACTGTGACATCGATACTCTGGTTACCGGGACACGAAATCCCGATCGTAGAATAAAGATAGATAATCGTTAGGGAAGGACTAATCAGGCTGATGGAGGAACTTGTCCCTCTTAAGGTCATAAAAATAACGGTTGCCCATCATAGTGGCATCCAAAAATAGGGCGAGCAATAGGAATTTGAAAGAAGAGATGGGCAACGTACTAACTGTATCATACCCATTAGACGTACAAAAGTCACAGACAGGCGCAGTAAGGATCAAGCGCCCCACGAAAAATACTTTTTGAGCTTAACTTAAAAAGGAATACGGAACTAAATAATGATGCGTTTTAAGAAGACCTGTGAAAATTGGTTAAACAAATTGGTCACGAAAACTGAAGTAGCGGCTGCTTCAGGCAGCAGGCAAAAGTTTTTCCCATCACAATGAAATCGAATCTTGACGTGGTGGGTCGGCTTGCATGTCTTCAAGACCCAACTAGATATCCGGGATGGCTTGTCTCAAGCGGAAGATCCAACCATGCCTGGAAGGTCAATGGATAGAGACCTGCCGAAGTCGTTTGCTAGTCCTCGGGGTTGGATTGATCTGAATTGGAAATAGTCGGAAAATCGAGTGGAAGAATAATCGATCTAAATAGATGGGCTTCCACTCAGTCAGGCCCCGCCGACTTTCGGACAAGTTCTGGCAAGTATCAATGGCTTTAGTTGAGAATCCCAGTTGTCTTCAGGTTTACCGACTAGACTCCTTAGCAGCAGTCATCCAAAATCCCTAATAAATAGTGCAAACAGTGATTTTCCTACTGCATCGGTCGTCACACAAGATAGTCGAGACCGCACTCTCCGTTACCTCTAGCAGTGCTTAGTGATAAGCATGCACCTACTTCGATTTACTCTACGAGTTATCCTCTTACTGCCCCGTGGGCCAGGCGTTTTTGTATCAAAGCCTCCGGTCATGGTCTTCAATGGAAAACCCCTTCTAAAGTATGGGGGCTCGTGAAGTATCGATAGCCGGAATACCTTTAGCAACTTTTCTGCAGGGAACCTCTAATTTTTGTTCTTCCGATATAGGGACTACACAAGATGCCGCGAAGAATTGTTGCTCGATGGATTCATCTGATGGTAACATTAGTGGAAGAAATAGTTTGACCGCATTACTTAAACATAAGTGCTCACTGAATCCCTCAAGTTCCAGAAGCCTAACAAAATCGGACAAAGGGCTGCCCTAAACCAAACTCTTACTGTCTCCAGATCATGTATGCAGAATCTCACTTCTGTAGTCGCTCTAAGTAGTCCAGAAGATTTCATTCCCTCGCTTCACTCTATGCGTGTAAAATGGTCTAGTTTCGAGCGCTGACGGTCAGACGCGTTGGTGTTGCTCTAAGTATGCCAGTGGAATGTTAGACTGGATCTCACTCAACAGCCGTTTGTGTGCATTTCGGTTGAACAGGTTTGTACGTGTCAATAGCAGTCGACTTAAGCTTTGTCGCTTGTTCATCCTATCTATGGATGTGCCCGCAGATTTGAGTTCCCCTGAGGAGAAGGACAAGTTTCACGGGTAGTTATCTCGATTACTGCCAAGTGTGCATCCAACAAACGTGGTCGTTGCTGGCGAGGCAGATTTTCTGTCTCAGCCGATCGGACCGACAACGGAGATCGTCTCATCCAAGTTATTCTGGCCGCAGACTGTTTCTGGCAAACCAGTTGTTGTCAAAAGCCACAATGGCCCACCTGGAGCCCTCTTTCTCCTTTACGGCGTGTACTAAGAAATTGTTATCTGTTGCCAGTGATTTGGATCGTTCTGGGATTGCCGATCATTCTGGTCCATGCCTGTGGACTCAGATCATTCCTTGATCCGTGTTCGTTTTGGTTTGAGCCTAGTGTGTGGTCACATCAGCATGACAACCAAGCGTCCTGTACATCTGCTTCTAAGCTACAATTGCTGACTTTGGTTCCAATTGGGACTTTTAATGCGGTTGTCGTCTCAACAAAATGCCCAGGATCCGGGCGAACAGTGAGAACAGGTCGAAGAAGCCCTTCACTCAGCGGCAACCATCACGTAGGACTCCTTCCCGCGTAAACCTGAAAACCGATGGATATCCTAGACTATCGTTGTTCGGTTTGATGCTTACTAATCCTTCCCTCCGGATGCCAAGTACAATGAGACGTGTAGATCTGTGCGACGTCAGCTGGTCAGAAGTCTGAGAACTGACCTTGAACAGTGTTGGATAGCGAAATGTAGGGAAATGGAAAAGGCTGCAGCTGTCGGCAATATTCCCAACGCTTGTTAGGAACACTAGCCCACAGAAGTCGAGCGTAAGAGAGGTAACTAAGAAATTTGACGGCACAATGATTATCCTCTTTCACGACCGTTGACAATTCAGCTGGCCCACAGCCACGATGGGCCTTCCACTTATGTCTGCAGGCAAATGCCAGTTCTCCATCCGAAATGGAGGTGATCACGGAGATAGCTGAACCAAATAGACTGTCTCCATCCTTCATCTAGGATGTTACCACCGGAGTTACCAAAACTGATGGAATCAACTAGGGGAAGAGAAGAGATTCTTAAGCATTGATATGAATCGGTGATCGTGCCAATTTACAAGAAAGGTGTATTTCATCTTTTAATTTATTAATTAAATAACGTAGTAGATGTTCATGCGAAAACCACAGATAAATTAGTTTTGCAGGCTTTGCATCAGAACTTCTGGCGGGCATTATCCCCTGCAGATCATTTAGTACTTACGAAAAGTGAGTGCGTCAGATCCAAGTCTGTTTCCGTCCTGATCCGGATTGTGTTGATCAAATTTCCACTTTGGGACAGATGCTAGAACATAGGCGCATGTTCCGTAAACTCACAATTTCTGTCTTCGTTGTTCTGGGAACGGTGTTCGACTCAGTCGATCTTGCAGTTCTTTGGCACTACGTCTCATTGAAGGGTGCGTCGGTAAAATTCATTTTACTCGCCCAATCTGTGTATGTTGACATCTGAAACCGATTTCGTGCTTACGGCAATCTTCCACGCGAGTTCACCACGATAAATGACTTTCGTCGGGGTTTCTTCCTTTCGCCTTTTTAATTTTTTCATTGAGACGATTATGGAGATAGACCTATCGTCTTGTGAGAATAGTGACAATAATATTTACCCACACAGGAACCCTTCTGATTTAGGATATGTGGACGACTTTGTGCTACTAAGTGAATATTCAGTTGATTTGCAGATTCTTCCCATTCGTCCAAACGATGCTTTTCGGACCTTCGAAGTGTAAAATGCTGTTTCAGGGCAGGATTGATCCAAAAATGAACCTTGTTCTTGCAGGAGGAACAACTGGATAAGTTGGTCAGGATTAGTTACTTGGGCAGTTGTATCTCACCTGGTGGTCGTGCATAGAATACAGAAGGCTTGATTTGCGTTCACTAATTTGAGGCATTGGTGGCGTTGGTGTGGCATTCGGATTATCGATCAAAGATCGAGTATGTGCAGCAACAGTGAAATATGATCGCTGAGAGCAGTCGTTGTGCGAAGACTTTTAGTGTTTAGACACTTGTGTTGATTGTGTTGGTAGAATATGTTGGGAGGATTTCGTGAGTAACTCAGAGGCTAGGTGTAAGGTACTAGGTCCCAGGGTCCAATCCTTCGAACAGACACAGAATCAGAACAGGTTGAGATATTTGGGACCTGTTTTTTGCAGGTCCGCAGAACGGCCGCTTCGTTGTAGGCTGTTGTACGATACAGGTAGTAGTTGGAGGGGTGTTCGAGATGGTCAGTCGACCATATGGCAGTCTGTTTCTTCTGCCTCCAACCCATTCTCTTTCCGCTCTGCCAGCCCATAATGCCCCCACGGATAACACGCTCGATACTCGAAACGGTTCATCGTCAAATAGTGTAGCAAGTGGTTTTCAGTCTGCTAGCTCACAGGTTATCAAGCATCATTGGCCTCTGAATCTCGGTTCCTTCAGTGTGTGCACTCTCACACAGGCTTTCTAACAGGCGTGTTTGGCCCTGACAATAGACTTACTTTCGATTGATGTCTGCTGCGTGAGTGAAACACGAATTCAAGGTTCGAATAGAGAGTAATTCAACTAACTGCGCCCAATGTTTCGTCAAGATATTTCGTGCACACTTCAGGAGACGAAACAACTCAAGGAATAGTGTTAAATGAGAAGTCTGATGCTGTCCTTTTAGACTGGATCCCGGTTAACAGTCGTTTGTGCGCCGTGAGACTGCAGGGATCAGTTGGCGTTCGGAAGGATAGTTGTGTTAAGTGCAGTTTATTTGTCATCTCGGCATGCGCTCCAACAGACTATAGTAC
>LUCM01009717.1:6215-34147 GCA_008360955.1 Fasciolopsis buskii | reverse complement strand
AAAAGATAAGAATGGTGTTGTAGCCAACATACGGAACACTGTGCAAACGCATGTCTATCAATCATTCCGATTCGATGAAAAATGACAATACGACCGCCACTGTTTACTGCTCATTGTCATATCCTTCAATGTCTCCAGCCCACCAGTTGACGGGTCTTTCAAACTGCAACCCCGAAGACGTGAGACATCTGCCACTTCACGTATCACGTCAAGCTCTGCGTATGCCCAAAGAACGCTTGAATCGTAGTACGCTGTCCTCTTAGCCGGATAGCAATCGGAAGATGAACCAAAGTAGTCAGTCAACGACGCGGCGAAGAGGTACGCTTTACGGTTGCACACACATTAATCAACATGTTTACTTCGGTATGTTCATGATGAATTGAAAAGGCCGACTTACGTTTTTGGATTTTTTGATCGACTACGTTCGTGAACTTTCTGTATCAACTTGTGAAGGAACTCCAACAAAGCTCGAAACTTTGAGAAAAATGGATGGTGAGTTATGATGCACAGAGACGTCAAAGTATGTGTCCGAAGACGACTAACACTTGTTCCCTTTGAGCATTCGTTTGAGATCCTCACTCGTATTCCATCTTCGAAGTGAGCACTATATGAAGTGATGTCCATGTTTGACGCTGGTTTTTGATGTTTGGCTTTTAGCCGATCGTCGACAACCGAGTTACTTTGCTTCCTACTCCCGTTTCGGCGACGAATAGGACGCATAAAGTTGAGACATATCCCGTACCTAGTTTTACTGGAATCCTTATCGGTAATGGTGAAGATGAAGGATACTGGCGAGCGAACGAGCAAGGACTGATGGGATGTTCTTGGGGTTTGAGGACCACAAGAGTTGTAGCATCCATCAGGCTGGCAAAACAAAGCAACATCGGGTGGCAAAACGAAATCTTTGTGATCCAGTGGAGGAAACCTATTTAAGATAACAGGATTCTGTACACAATAACTGGTCCGATTGGAAGAATGAGAGCCCACGAGAACAACATAGTCCACAAGTCGAGGGCAAAAGTCCGTTGAAGCCGACATTTTCAAGGAGGCAGACTCATTTATTCGTCAGTCTAGCTATTTCCCCAAGCTTTTCGTCCAAGAGAGAACCTCGACAGCGGGAGCCCAGTCCACAAATGAGGCCAGCGACAACGGGCCAAGGTCATCCGCGCCGACCTTGGCATTACAGTTCCGGTTCCAGTTGGATTGCAGGACTATACGGCGAGATGCCTGATCGTCCAGATTCTGGCGCCGACAGTTCCCTGTATTTGACGATGTTTCAATAGCTGGATGGTGGAAAACATCCTTTAGTTCCCACAAGGGAGGGAACAATTGATGAGAACCTTTCCTCTCAAACATCTCAGCCCAACATTTCACACACTGGCCTCCCCAAATACAGCGAGCCTTCCTTTGAGTTTGCGCACTGACCCCACCTCTACCGCTTCCTCCGGTGGGTTATTCCAGTGACTCACCACTCGTATGGCAAACGATTTTCCTCTCAACCCGGTGGTGACCTGTTCTCGCACAATCGTTTTCCCTTTCCGTCTTAGTGTATCATTCTCCATCACCTGGAATTGGGCTCCACAATGATCCCGTATCTCGACCAGACCCTTAATGATCTTGAAGACCTGTATTAAATCATCTCTTTCCCTACATCCTTCCAGGGAGTACAAGCTAAGCGCCTTCAGCTCTGCTCATAACCCATGTGCTTCAAATGCCCAAACCAGCGTGCAAAACACGCTGACCCTGTTCCACCATTGTACTGCCCCTTACCAGGAATGACCTTCATGCCTGGACACAGTATTCCAAGTGCGATATGACAAAGGCCTTGAAGGAATTTAGGCCTCCTGGATCCTACGGTCCTCTTAAGTTGGCGGGGACACACCATGCACTCTTGACCACCTTCTGAGATTGAAGACTAAGATTGAATTGCGCACTCACGATTATCCCAAGGTCCCTTGCTCGATGAGTTTGTTCCATCGCGACCTGATGCCCAGGTGTATCCATGTGGATAGGGGAATTGGCATCTCCTCCCCTGAGCTGCTGAGATTTGCCCAAGTCCAACGGAAGATCCATCCTACTGACGACTGGGAAACTTTATCCAGATCCTCCTGGATAACCTTGCTGTTTGCTATTCCTGATAGTTTAGTGCCCTCAGGAAAAATGAGACACGGATTTTTCAATCCATTAGCTATGTCGCTGGTATACATTAGGAAGAGCAGTAGCCCTAGGACGGACTCCTGAGGCATCCCGACACACGGCAATCTTCTCTTCGATATACTCCCCTCGACTCTCGCCCTAAAAGATCTACTTTTCAGACTTTGTTCTATCCAGTTATCCACCTCAGCCTGCACTCCTAAAGCCTTCACTTTATGGTCAAGAAGCCTGTGGTCCACGGAATCAAAACCCCTCCGAAAGTCCAGGTTGCAGACTCCAACTCTTTTGACCCCGTTAAGTCTATTTGTTACTTCGTCTAGGAAGCATACCAAGTTGGTCACACAGGAACGTTTGTGCCCGAAACCGTGCCTTCACAGGACAGTTTTGGCCCTCGCAATTCAAACGTTCCTAATTCTTCCAGTGGTATGCACTCCAGCTATGCGGTTACCTCTTCCAGTTCGACCTCAGTGGGCTCTGCTATGGATAACAACACAGAATGCACCATAGCACCCTGGAGAGTAGCAAGCTTTCGCAGCTCAAGCCAAAAATGTAGAAAGATAAACCCCTTAATGCCTTATCCCCTGTTACACCACATCCCGAATTCAACCCAAATTTTCTCAAACGGAACCAAGTTCTACTCGGTTGCCAAGTTCTCAGGCAGCCAATTCAATATATCTGCTTCCGCAACCTAACCACCAGTCTAGATCGTGCCATTGCAAGGTTTTCTTAGATGTCGCCTGTACGAGAACTATCTTTTTGGTGAAACGGCCCTCTGGGCTAAGATTTAAAATAAGCCACAATCTTAAATCTACCAATTAAGGCGCCTCGGCGTCCCTTTCTGTCAAACGGGAAGAGATCTAAGCCACCGAGTGGTTGACCGCCCCTTCCCCCCCCACGTCAGCCATTCTCATGGCTAATCGTTGCACCCATTCAAGGCAGGCGGCATTTCTGGGAGGAGAGATCAGGTCTGCACATAATAATTCGTGTGAAATCTTACTGTTCCCGCACAGGGGAATGAACACCCGGCTGCGGCAGGACAAGGAGCATTTCCGCCTAAATAGATCACCTCTGGTCTTTTCGGCTTCCGCAGCACACGGGTACATCCGTTCAAAGTTTGGCATGTTGATTATCCCTAGATCGTTCATCTTGCTAAATGGGTCCACGGGACACAATCCCCGGTCATGCGGAACTCTGAGGCTTCAAGTGTTCGGTATAACAAATTACGTCTTCTCTCCTTTAGGGGCGAGTTCTAATTGCCCGCCCAAACTAGGACAGCCCTTACATCGCCGCGGAGGACTTGCCTGTCTGTAGACCGTACCATCTTCACGTCGTCGGCGAAAAAAAGGCTGAGTGAATTTAGCGCCGGCGCTAGATCGGCATGAAGAGTAGAAACAACATCGGTCCCAACATAGACCGTTGCGCAACGCTGCTTGTGACGTCAAGCTTGGTTAAGAACTTACCCCGATTCTATCATAAATTGTCATCCTGTTTAGATACCTCTCGTCCACTGGGATACCTGTCAACAGATACCAGATGAATCCAACTCATTTGGGAGTATTTGATGATTCACCGATCCGAACGCTTTACTAAAATCTGTTTACCATAACTCAGGCTAGGCACACTCATCTACTGCATGAGTAACTTCATCCGAAAGGCACAGGAGATTATTTGGATAATCTTTATTTTACCTTAGGACGTGGTAAAATTGGCGGTGCATTATATGCTGAGCTAGGCGCTGACAGATGTGGGCCCCGGTCTAATCTGCAATCACCTTGAACATAAATCTAGTGATTTTGGATGGTCTGAAGTTTTCTGCGACACAGCTCCGGCCTCACTTGCACATAGCTGCAACCGCAACGGTACTCCAATCGTCTGATATTTTGCCTTGGCTTTGGCCGGCCTAAGATAGCTTTCACACAGAGCCAACGATAATGTGGAAGAGCGGCTTGACGATGGCCTGGTGTGCATCACCTGGCCCAGCATATATTTTTTCTTCAACCTCTCCAGTTGCCTACGCACACCTTCCTCTGTTATCAACAAGCTGTCAGTAAACTGCTGTGAGGTAGCTAGCACCAAATCTCCGGGGACATTTCTGTCAACTCTGTCGACGCTACCGAAGTTCTTATCCCGTGCGTTTGCTCGTGTCGTTTGCGATGCCTTGGTCTCCAAACATTAACTGACCGACACCGCCCCTAAGTGAGCTTTACGATTGCACCAATGCGTGGTAGATTTTCGTTGCCAGTTGGCACGCTGGGTCAGATTGGGTTCTAACTCATGCTTTTTGCCTCGGGTCCGTCTAACTTTTGTTCCTGAGTTTTGCGCACTATATCCAATTTTGGTTTTCGCACGCATTTTTGCGTACCTCCGGCATCAATTTCGCTACCCAGTGGCCTTTGTGACGCCTGCCCCCCACTAAGGCTGTTCGACATAGCGATTCCTATTTGCCAATGTCAGATTCATTCTAAATTTTTGTACGGACCCGATGATTATCCTCCATTATTTCCCACCTCAATTACATCTGTTTTGTCTCAGACTAATGAAGTTGCTCTGGCATAAAGGTTAACCAAGCCCATTTTAATGAAGCAGCTTGGCCACTCTTGGGCAATCCCAGGCTGACTCAAACACGAACTGATTTTTACTGTTGCTGGGATAGATACTAGAATTTCCTGACGTCATTTACCTGACTTGTAATTGCATGGTCCAGTAATGAAAACTCCAGGCCAGATCCGTGCCTGGTATCGTCTCTAACGTACTGACGCAACGGATCCAAGTGAATCCGTTTGAGAAGGCCTAGTTTTGTCCCACCGAATGGGCGCCTTTCTGAGGTTTGATCCGTGCCTGGCAGAATATTATCCTCCACGGTGAGGACATCGTTGACGGCCCTAACTTCATTTTTCCTGCATTTTAGAGTCGATGATTCCTCTTCCCGGCTAACACCCACGGCCCTCTACACACAAGCGTTGTTGGCTCCCCCTTGACGGATTTGCTAGCGTGGCTCCACACAGTTGGATATTGCGATTGCATAACCCCTTTGGGTTTACTTACCACCGTACCCCTCCGGTAACCCAACAGAAAATCTTAGGTAAACTGGTTTCGGTGGCTCCGTAATTTCTTGAAGAAATCTTTAGTGAAAGAACCACATTCTTCGGCAATTGTAACCCTCTGAGTTTTTCGAATGCAGGTGGCTTTCCTCTGTGACAATTGGTTCGCTTCTTGTTTAGTAATGATACTATATTACTGCCTGGAGCATCAACTCCGTCCGGCACAACCAATTGGCCGGAGCGCGATAGATAAATAATTTACGAGCAACAAAACCACAGTGGCCCTGGCGAGGATCCCTGAGACACTGCTCAAGTGACCAAGTTCGATCCAGATCTGTATTCTCACACTTTTCAACTGAGAAGTCCTAGTGTTTAAAGATTTACTTATCTACTTTAGTAGCCTATTACATATATTAAGGGCTCGTAAGTTCAGCTGCAGAATGTGAGAATCTACCGATTCAAATGTATTACTCGAGTTGCAATTGGGAATTTCTACCAACCTCTCTTTACCCAGTCGACATGCTTCTTCGTCTATGAAAAACCGGAAGTTCATTTTGTAGTACCTGTTTAAGAAAACCATGGCGGGCGGGACATAGATTGGATTGCTGCTTCACATGCGGACACGTGTTCCCCGATGATGCGCTTTACAAAGGACACTTGCCGGAATGAGCAGTCTGTGGTCTCATGCATAAAAGACTGGGCCACTACCGTGGATAGCCAATGCGACTGCCGATTCGCAGACGTTTGAGAAGATGCATTCTGCATAATAGCCTTATTCAGACTGCTCTCAGCCGTATCGAGAAGTGGACCCGTGACTTGATTCCTTCCATCTCTTCTCGACCTTTCGGTTCAAAAGTCATTCTCTTAATAAGCAAACTCACCCCGTCGGTTATTGGAACTTCTGTCAACCGAGGCCGTTTTACATGGGTTTTTGCCCAAATCAAGGCCAACGGTCATTAATGTTGCATCTCTCGCTGGCAGCGGAGTGATGTTAGATCAAAATGACCATACGGTACTGCTTTTTCTTTGCCATAATCTAGCTTAGTGGGGATATTTTCAGACCCCACGAGAGGCTCCGGCCGCATTTTGAAAATTAACTTGACTACAAATGTAGCTTTGTTTCACAGTTCACTAACGTAACACATCACGCGGAGAAAAGAATCGTGTGCAGTACGCATGCTTCTCTGGCAAAATCATCTGCAGCCACGGTTCAACAGTGGAACTTCTCGCCGAGTGTATATTTCTGCAAAGTTGAGTAGAGGAAGTTTAAGCCATTTCCGTAATCAGATTACATATATCAGTAAATTTTCTCTCGCCTGTTTGTGGTGGTTGCTTGCTCAAGCAGCCCAGATCTGTTAGTCGACTTTGCCCAATTGGCAAAACTAACGGCGTTGCCGTGTCACCGTCTCTTGAGCTCGATACGGGCAAGAGGCAGTTTCTAAGTATGGTTCCTCTAAGTTTTTCAGAGGCAAGGGTCATATTTCTATCGATATTGATGGGGCGTTATGTTTCATCGATTGCATTAATGTGCGCTGCTGTTCCAGCAAATTTACACTGCCGTCAACATGGTATGGAAAATTGAAATTCTAGTCTCACTTAACATGTTGATGGCCCGAACTCCGCAACGATTTATGACAGGTAGCCAAAAGCTGCCAATTCCAGGCTTCCAAACGGACTCCCTGGCCTTTAGATAGTGGGGGTCTGACGGCTTTTTCGTAGTGATTATCGCGGACCATTTGAACATATATTGCGCTTGGGTAGCAACTACCTCGTAGTCCCGAGATCCGGAGGCCTACTTCACCAAGTTGCCCAACTCAACTTTCACACCTGTCGCTCTACGCAAGATTTTTAGCCTTGAGGGTGTGCCGCATGCTCTGGCCACGGATTAAATGGTTGACATGACTGCTCCAACTGCAGACCATGAATTGAAACCCGTAGGGTCTCATCATGTATTAACTTCTTCACGGTACCCCAGTCTGACGTCACAGCCGAGAATTTCTAGTCCACGTCTAAAGGTGCCACCAATTCAATTGCCGCTTGCACATTCGACGAACTTGGTGGATGAGTTGAAAGGTCCCTTATGCAATACCACAGTTAGGTCCACGTTATAGCCGGCAGCAATCTAGAAAATTTATTCAATTTTAAGTAATTTACTACAGCTGCAGCACCCAGAAGTTAACTTCCATCGCGGTAGGTTATTAAAACTTGTAAAAGTCATCGTAGTAAACAGCTCAGGCAAAAGGCTCTGTTACACTATTGACCTTGCCAGTGATTCATCGAATGTGTCAATTAACTCGTTTTCAATTTTTGCGTTTTCATGCGAAGACACTGAGCTTCATGCTTCCGCGTTCCCTTCACATTTGACTGGTCCTCTGAAGAACCCGCACCGGCAGAGCAAATCCGAAAACGCTAACGACTGTAGAACTAAGAAGGACTTGACTACAAATGCCCAGAAAATCACTGAGGGTGCAGCAGAAGTGGCGAGTTCAAAAGACAACAAACTGCTTGCTGCCCCACGAAATTGGGAGCCAATCGCACGTTCAGTTTGTGTTTGCATTTGGCACTTTCCATTTTGTTCTTGCAGCAATGAGTTACAGTTCGGTAGAGCCAGTGCAACCGGTTCTCAAGCTAGCGTTATCTAGGTGGAACCACACCTGTCATCTGCAGCTCACAAATTTCTGTTTGCGGGAGTGAGGGATCCAGGTCTCCGTCAAAACCCGCTTATATCCTACTTGTTCTGTTGAAGGAGTAGCTTGGTGTTTCGCCCAAAATCTGTCATCCGATGCATCAAATTTTATTCGCTGTTACTAAGCCGACGCACACGGCATTTCATATTTATGAGCGTACTTGTGCACAGTACATCGAAGGCATTGTCATAAACTAACTAGCTAAATTGGTTTCGCAATCCTGCCTGGCATTTCTCAATAGCCTTTTAGCGTCGCGTTTGCTTATGGCATAATTAAACCACTTTTGACAACCCTCTTGCGTTTGACGTAGGCAACACATTTGGCTCGAAAAATAAATAGGCCGCGGATTTCCGTTTTACCTCACAATACCGTGTTATTCGTCTCACCGACGCCTTTTCCTACCAATAACCTCAACCGTCTCGCACATACCTCAATCTATATACGCCTTTACGCAATTCTTCGTCCTTCTCTCCAACAGCAGAATGGCACCCAGGCAAAATCAGTTGAATTCCACGGGAAACGTATGCTGGTCACCTATCCGGTTAACCCTGCAGCGCACACACCAATACCAACTACGCTAATCCACTTAGCCGGCCTGCGTATATACCTCGACTGTCTGGCACCCTCGGCACATTCAACTCCAGTAAACCATCTCGGCATGGGCTTCACCAATTCGGATGGCCGGCAGGCACACGGCATCAAAATGACCGCCGCTTACATTCACGAATTGACTGGCCCGCCGTACCCATGCCTTCAACCTACATCGGGAAAACGGTTGCTAGCTTCCGGTATGACTCCAATGCCCCTCCATATTTAGAGCCTTATCTCCCGCTTACTGGGAAACCTTATTTAGATGCGTTTCCGCCACTCCAATGCCCTTTACCTGCTCCCGTAATCCTAAGCGCTCACCCCGACTACCTGTATCCTAACAAATGCGCGACTTGGCTCTGTCTTCCTCAGTGGAGCTGGCAACCTCTAGGCGCTCGTATTTTACCCTCTGATCCACAATGTATCATGAGAATCCTTTCTGAACGCAATCTTTTGAGGCATTTACCTCAATTGCTCCACCTAACAAAATCAGCAGTCCTCAATCCCGGGAGTTCAGAAAGTAATTCTTATTTTAATAAACATCTGCAAGTACCTGATAACCGGCTTTTATCCGGTATTGCCAATTCCTCTATGACAATTTCGCCAATCGACCGTCTAAGGCTCTTTCCCTCCACTGATACCATATCTTCCTTACCGAAATTCTCTGAAACTTGGTTTACTGACTTCCAGGCTTTTATCACCATGCGTCTCGGTCCACAAATCTTTTAGCATAGACAGTCCCTCGTCAGCCAGTATATTGAACTCTACTAGATTTACTCCCTCATCACAGCTATGTACTATTCAAAACCATGTACCGGTTCATTGTTCTGACCTTAGAGAACACACCTCTCGGATGCCAAATGGACTTATATGTTCCGGTGAATTTACTCTACATGTCCTGAACTTCCGATCCATTTTTCGTAAAATATAGGAGTCAAGACTGGTGATAGCCAAAAAACCTACCATATTGTCCTGATAACAGAAAATTGCCTAGCAGAACGCAGCTCCAATATTACTCTTTCGTAGAAGTCAAAGTTTCTTCCAAATCAAAATATGTCTGACAAACTTTGGCTTCACATGTAACCGCCCGCCCACCCAGTCCACATAGTATATATATACCAATCACCAAACTGGAATAATTCCGCTATCTCTTCTCATCCAGGCCTTCCTTTGGACTTCTTGTCTCCCTCCAGCCTTCGAATAATTACAGCCGAATTTACTCCTCCTTAAATTTGCTGGCCCTCTTTATCCATCTCACCATCCACACTCGAATGGAATCTTTAGACACACGTTGAAGGTTTGACTCAGTATGTGACCACGCCCACAAGGAATCGTAGTGTTTTAGACCTAGTTTTTACGCATATACCTCAAGGTTATGGCTTCAGTGCTAAAAACCTACCCTGGGATTGAGCATAAGATGGCTACGTGTAGCGTTCCCCTCGTGACAAACCCTCTTTACTCATGTGTACCAACCATACTAACCATTCCCATATGCTGAAGCTTCAAGTTGACGTTCCTGACGCATTGCAAACCTTTAACTGGTCCAGGTTATATTTTCCACCGGGACCGCAGATGGCATTTGCGCAAAGCTTCTGTTTACCACTAATCGTCTAGCCACCCTGATCACTCAACACAAGCCCAAGAAGCTTAGTAAGATTTGTTAGTTCCAGTTGAAACTTCTGAAGGCTCAGACAATCTTCAGTGAAACAGGAGACTTCCGGCCCTTAGTGAAAGCTAACCGCTTGCACATTTTCAACGCTCGTTCGCACTCTAACTCGATGGTTATTCTGAACTTCATTATATTCAGCAGTTTGTGCATAGAGTCACTTGTAGACATTGCGGACTCATTCAAAATTCGACATTCACTCTACTCTTATCAATTACAACCTGCTACATTCCGAAGTCCAACGCATGCTGACTTCGACTTTTCATTCGTCGTTGCTGGCATGAAAACAGTGATGAAACGTGCCAAGCCAGGCCGGGGCCTGATGATATCCCACCAGTCTTATTTCGCACGGATTTTACAGATCTTCCTCTGCTCATTCTATATCTGTTCTTACTCTCCGAGTTTTGCGCCAATTCTACGTCACGGTGGAAGACAGGCAGTAATGTTCCACACCACAAAACGGTTCCATGCATGACCTACCTTGGTTATCATTCTATCTTTCTGTTTGCTTTTAGGTTGTCAATCTAAGCAATTGTTTTTGCCAGTACTGTGTTATTATCACTAGGGTTATTCAGGGAAGCGTCCTTGGTCCCTTCCCATTCCTGCTATATCTTATTGATATCTTTAAAGTTATTCTTCATGGGATACCTTCGCGTTTGCCGCTGACATTACTAAAGTCTTTCCCTCTGAAGCTTGTTCATTTAATTTCACGCTTGCATTTATTCATGAATACCTAACTTATTTCGATAACTGAAGTTCCCAGTGGCTTATGAAGTTCTCCGCTGACAAAAGTTCTCTGGTAGCATTTAAATGCCGCGTTACCTCGGCTCGATCTCCATAAATGGCTTACCCACCTCTGTATCCCAAACGGTTAAGGATTAAGGCCTACAGTACTTCTGATCTTTCAGCTTCCATGAGAAAGCCCACCACTTGACCGCTGCAGCTAAAAGAACCACCCCAATGATCGTAAGAGAATTCCGCACTCAGAGTTGCAGGATGATCGGAGTTAGGTCCCACTTCAGGCCTTACCTCGATTATTGCCCGACTGACTTCAAGCATATGCGTTAAGTTGATCGAATTGCGATGGAGAATGTCTTCGTCTTAATAATGCAAGTTCCACTGCAACCGTCAGAGATGACGCTGACAGTCCCACTTATCCACTTGGCAGTAGATAATACTCGTTATAAATACCCCTGACCTGAATAAAATCAGGCTCCCTGCGGTCAAGCTAAAATTTAACCTTGTTCAAAGCCCAGCTGACAAATTTACTGGATGTCTCGCTTTTAATTATTCTGACAATAGTCAACGTTAGACAAAATGAGGCCTACGAACATGGCTTAGAATTCTAGCTCATGACTGGGTCTTCACGGCGCACACTATCTGGGATTCTAGTACTTCGGCTTCACCTTTCCTTGCCTTTCTTTCTCGCACATTCACGCCACGACATTCTCTGGCCTTCTCTCATTCCTCTATTGAATGTACACTCGTTATCATTGGCATGGGTGACACACAAATGAGCCGTTCACAATGTGGGTTTACTATGACGCCAACATGCAATTGGACGGATCACTGCTGTCATTACATCCCGTGAATTTAAACAGTTATGTGCTCCTCGCTTTTCATGTCATTTTATCCTTGTTACTTCCTTGGTGGTGCTGAACAGGCCATTATTGTTACCGTTATTGTTACCACTACTATGGCTCCGGCCTAGTTACTCGATTTTGCGCAAAAGAACCATGATTTTGCAGGTCCGCTGTCTTCGGTTCTATAATCACCATAACTCCAAGTTGACGCACATGCGGGAATACTTCACTCTTTTTGGTTGTGGGTCCCATACACAGGCTGGACTCTCTATTGCTGGCTCCGCCCTCGTAAGGGCAACCCCAAAATCTGCTAGCTTTGCATTCCCACTGGGATGCTGGTAGTCATACCTGGCGCTTGAATGCTGATCCGTTCAACGGAAATCACGCCGCTGATCGACTTGGAAAACCCTTCTCCGATGGCTCTTTAGACTTCGGGGAAACCACGTTTACTGTTGCTGCTACTGGAGTGGCCAGCTGAGCCCCTCGAATTTACGACCCTTACTGCCGACTAAGATCGAAATTTGGGGCAAAACTGACAACATATGGGACGTTCTTTGTTAGTGCATTTAGGAAATGTTTTTACTTCTTACAGAAGTTTTTTCTCCTATATTTCACGTCTCAGTCCAGCTTACTGCCAGCTGCATATGAACGTAATCCGTATTCTAGGGGGTTATATATTCTTTCTGTGCAAAACGCATCAAAAATTTCGTCCTCCGATAGTTTAGCATGTTCATGACGGTATTCATTCGCCTTATGCAGCATTTTATTGATAGTTTATTGTTGGTACACTTGATTATGTTATCCACCGCACACGACTTTCCTTTGGGTTTTGACCAACATCCATGCAATTATCATATTGTTAGTGACCTTCAGCTCCTCTCGACGTTTCCGCCCATTGCTTGACATACTTCGGCTTCCACCATTGGGCTCTGGTCAAGTTTTGCGCCAGCAATATGCAGATTTGGTGCATTTATACGTGAACTGACTCGTAGTCTGCTCCTAAAACAATCCCGGAAATATTTGTATACGGTTGTGAAATAGTTTTCCCACTTTCAATTTCGGACTGGCATACTTTTGTCTTGAGAAATCTGGTTGTTCCTTCTAGTATAGTTCCCGAGTAATCCAAGGTTGCAATCTTCCCCCTTGTTCTTTCGATTTTCGTTATTGCTCTTCATCATCCTTGTAAAAATTTGATCCTTCGTTGCGCATGCCTCTCGCAAATCGAGAATTGAAAACATTAACACTATTACTATTGGTAGTTACTGTTTTAAGTCGGATCATTCTTTTCTATTTTTGAAGTCATGCAAGAATGGTGCACATCTGATGCTGTGCACGGCGCTTCTTTTCCTTTATGGTGCAAAGCATTTTCGCGCAGCGGGATTTTAAAATTTTTGTTTCAAAATTCCTTAATTAACGTTCTAACTTGCCAGTTTGTGTGCGGTACCTAAAATTTTCTCACTATCATATCTTAGCGAGAAAGATTACCATGTTCTTCAAGGTTCGGAAAGGTTGACTGTATTTTCACTGCTCGAACGCAAGTAGCAATGAACGCAGAACTGGTTTACCACCTTCCATGTTCGGGTGCTTGTACTGGTACGTGATTAGACATTCCCTGTACGTAATTCAGTATCCTGTCGTAGGTGGATAATGCCTTCTCCAAGAGAGATGACTACCTCCTCCTCCCTGTCTTGCCTACATACAGAAAACGTATTTGGGATCAGTGGGCCTACATGGCCTGGGTTACCAAATCCACTCAACGACGTCAGGCGACGCATTTTAGCCGAGGGCGAGCACAAACGAATCCAACCAGTTGTTGAATATACTGGGCGTGTTTGGCTAGACTGTCATCTTTGAGCGCATCGCCCTTGGCCCAGAGTATACAATGACCCATTTGTGTTCATTGTCATCATGAGGCTCGGTAAATCTTGAGCTCCATCGTATGTTTACCAATTTCTTACTGTGAATTAAGACTCAGACGAAGTATCCAAAGGAAGGCCCTGTTTTATGTCCATAATCGTTGGCTTACCCTAGTAACCATTTCAGTCCAGTGGCCACAAGTTGGGATTGATCAGAAGAGCCAACCAAGCATGCAGAATTATACTGGTGTCGCGCACAAGAACTGACATCCACCTCCGCAAGTATCAGTCTTTGCTCGCTTATCTTGACTTTCAGGCGAGACCCGATGTCTACCCCGGAGAAAAGGTTAAAAGACTAATTTCACTCAAAAGTCGACGGATCTTTACTACTTCTTCTTAGCACATGCACATCACAATATATGGTTCTCGCACAAAGTCTGACTCTTTTCGGCCGTCTACTTCGTACTTGCCATTTTATAACACCGGTAGCCCACCTCAAGAAATAAATCATTCAGCTTCGTTCCTGGTAGATTTTTGGAAGGGTCTGCAGATTGCATGCCGGAAACATCTTTGTTTATTCACTTCCTCAGGACAACTAACACGCTGCGGAAGAAATGCATAATCACCAAATTTGTTTTGTTACTTTCAAGGTGTTGGATCGTTTTCTCCATTTGCAGTACGACGGAGTCCAGAAGCACGGCGTCGCCATTCAGTCCAAGTTAGTTCCTATAGACATTTGAAGGTTTTAATGATAGTATGCGTTAACCTGCGTTTCCGTAAGGGCATTTCTTTCCTGGTTGTTCACGAGTAACATGGAGGATTAATCTGCTGTTCTGTTCTAAACAGGTTGAGTTCGCACTATGAATCGATGCTAGGATCTACACAGTTATCCAGGTTAGATGGGGTTACTGCTTTATGTGGCAGCATGAAAGATTCTAAGGCCTGGTCTAATGAAAACATTCTGCCCTATAGCCTTGACAGCAGTCTACCCACGCTGTTTTAGCCATTTTGGACTGCATTCTTCCTTGGTCCCAGAAATCGAGCCAAGCTGAACCATTATGCCCCAGAATAATTTGAAGATGATGAATTGTGCTTTTGCTCACCAACATGATCCACTGTACAGCAATAAGTGTCATTCTTTTGGGCCTCCTAACAAAATTGTTTTATTACTATCTTCTACGATGCTCAAAAGTTTTTAAAAAAGGAAACGCCATCAATTCACCTGCATAGAAGAACAGCAGATATCTTGAGGCTGATCGCTGAAAAGCTCCGTTTTGCACTCTCCGCTGCGCATAGTTCTAGTTTCCTTCACTAACGCTAAACTTCCAGGCACCTAAAACACCTTCCATTCACTGTTGCAGTTTCACGGATGTCATTGCTTTGGGTATTATTTTGTTGACCGGTTCATACTTGTTTACATAATTTGGCATCAATCACTTAACAATCTTCGTCATCCATTGCAGTTGTTACTTTGTCCAAGAAACCAACTGGATTCGACGGACTGGCTCAGCTGTTGAAGGACCAACCTAGAATCCTGTGCATTTATTCAGGACCTTCCAGTTTTATGCTTATTTTCACTGGCTATCACAGATGCCTCAAATCACGTGGGCCGGCTGGCTGATGGTCAATCAATAAAAGGCCACATCGAGCCACGCCCTGTCAGGTTTGAGTGTCTTCCATGAGACAAACTGAAAACCAGTCTATGCCGTGTTAATTAAAGATGCTTTACGGTGTTCCAACCTCCGGATGATATGATTTTAGTTCGACTTCACTGGTGGCGGGCATCAAGCACTGTGATCACGGTGCACTTCGTTGTTGCCTTTTTAACTTAGGTCTAGTAGTTCGATGTATTTTTGGTGCAATACATTTTGGAAATTTGGCCCTAGAGCTGCCGTTCATGCCGGGGAAACCTACCAATCGTAATGGCTAAAGTGACTGAGCACAGTGCTGGACTTTTGGTCTCGCAAACGGCCATTTAAATAATTGATTCAAGCAAAGCAGACACGGCTCCTCTAACAGGACTCTGAAATGGCTTTCGCATTGCGACTAGAAGATGGTGTCTGACATGCAGGGTATTTTTTTGACTGGTGCCAATCCATTAAGAATGGAAGGGGGTAGGCGCCGGTCATTCAGAGCGGAACAGGATTCAGAGCATCAAAAGTGGTCATGACCAACAGACATTCAGGCAGGCATTGGGAAAGGCCAAGGCAGTAGGCGATACCATGTAGTCGAGCCGTTTCTTCCAGTAGTTTCCCGATCTGTGAGATAAGTTCATTTCCATGAATTTTTGGCTCCAAGCCCAGACCGTTTTATTTCCTCAACATCCAAGTTTTGTAAAAGGATTTTGTGCACAACCTCCGGCTGCCTTTTGTCGTAAGGGACGCACACAGGTTTGTTTGAAGAATAAGTTCCCGCAAATTGCGTTCTGTGTTCTTTCTGCTGACGTGCAGTAAACTAGGTAACCAAATTGACAACCCCAAGACTTCGAAAAACATTGACAGATGCAGTCAAATTTTAGTGAGAAAAAGGGGACTACTACGGAGAAGGGCTGCCTACTTGGATGGCTCCAGACTGGTGCCAAATAGAATGGTCCACCTTATTTAGCCCCTGTTTACTTCGCCCATCCAATTAATTCTTCCTTCCAACGATATATTTCGTCTAGGAATTCTGAAAGGTACACCTTCTTTATATTTAATTTGGATACCGACATTTTTCTCTCACTAACAGATTAATTCGTCAGATCTGAAAACGCACCCGGCCTTGAGGGTAGCAGGCTTAGTTCTGAAATCAGGATTCTTGGTTTCGCAACTTCAGACAGCGCTGTGCTTACCCAGAGGGTGACTGTTTCAATTTCTTAAAAATGCCTTCCCAAAATCTCTGATTTCTTTTGCTTCGTTTAGTTTTGACCAATGATCATCCTAGAACTCAGTCACTGAAAACGGATGCGCACTCAGTCATATGAACAACTCTAGTGTTTTCCCGTGCGCTTATATCAGTCTCCCTTATATTAATTCTCGGTTGAGGTCGACCATTTGGTTTTGGGGCCTTGTTGTGTTGGGCCTAGAAAACGGGTGATGACCACACTTTCCTTTCAAGTGCCTTGCTGCTTCTGTTCTGGCACTGTCACACAAAACAGACTTAACTTTTCCCCGACTTGTTTGCTCTTGATTCACTGATCTATCTGATTGCTCTCTCAGCATTTCAGCTGAAAAATGGGCAGATCATGGGACTTTCGTGAACTGATATTTGGTAATTGGTTGAAATTCTGGCCTTACCGCACATTTTCAGTAGGTTTTTGTGCAATACTCTGGCCTGTCTGAAAAACGAAATCCCAAGATCTATTTACTTGTATTCTTGAAATATCTGCTGTGTCCTTGTGGGCCCTTCAAGAAACAATTGAGGAGACAGGCTCAATGTAAACTGGATCTATTCAGCTATAAACCATGCCAGTAAAATGCCGCCACATTAAGTAATGAGAACAAGTTGCATTTACTAGTTTCCCTAATGATTTCATTAATAATTTACAAATTTTGGGCCTCGAAGATTTCCAAACGCCATATTCGACTAGTCGGAGTTAAGGAGGTAGATGCTGCAAATCAAAGTAGATGGATCTGAAAGTCTCTGCGACTGTATATGCAAGCTCCATGAGATTGTAGAGGTAATAAAAGTGTTTGCTTTACAGCCGTCGGACTGGTACGACAAAAACAGTCCGTCGCAATCCTCATAGAGGATTAAGCAAGGTTAGGCCCCGCTGGCAAAAACAAGATGCTATTGGTGGTTAACAATAGTCCATGTGGGTTCACAATGTGTTTTCACAGGGTACAAAAAGAGTTAATTCAACATATACTGCTTTCCTCATGCCATTGAGAGGGGTGAATGTGACAACTTAATACGAAGAACACGAGCCGCGCGCAGGGTGACGTCCACCGAGGAATCACGATCGAGTTAGCCTAACGATAAACCTCACAGGTACTGGATAGCGCTACGGAGCCTCAATGTAGCGCGTAGACCAGGTTGGTGCGCAATTGAGGTCTGAAGTAGATTACTTTGCAAGTACTGCGGTACGATCTATGGGTGGAAAATTATACGCACATCAATCACATTTGCATGTGAAATTCAGTCAGTATGCAGCCAAAACCCAATGAAAAAATGGGGCAAAACGTTTGTTGTAAGGTTAACGCCTGATGAAAAACTAATATGTCGAAAAGCACTTCATCCGTGGTTCAAGCAAATGCAAGTTTGCTACTCAGAATCGTTCGCCCCGTGTCGCGTCCCAGTTCGGGCGCGGTGGATATGCACTGCTGATGAATCCTAATGAGGATGAAGCAACTGAACTGTGCTTCCATAATTTCCTTATGGTCAGTTGAGCGACGATATCACATGGAGAATTATTTCATAGAGACATTCAATCTCCTACTACTAAAATGTATCAAGTAATCAAGCTGTGTAGGTCATATCCAAAGCCTTCGTCGTACTTAGACTACGTGCAGAGAAGTGACCTATCAGTACGGGTCGATCGCTCTGAGCTAGCGGACAGTAACCGTGCAAATCATTGATGGATATGTGGAACACCATGTGGTGAAGTTGAACGAAACCGTTCAGAGCCTACCCGGTAGCGTAATGGTTTAGGCGTTCGACTCAGAATCGTTCACACCGGGTTCTTTCCCAAGTTCGGGTGCAGTGGATGTGCAATGCTAATGATTACTAACAAGAATGAAACAGTTATACAGTGCTTCCATTGACTCTCAATAGTAAGTTCAGCAATATTACGTGGTGAATTATTTCGCAAACTGTCAATCGCCTACTACTAACACATACCAACTGCTACAGCTTCTGTAAGCTTGGGCAGGAAGTAAACACATTTTACTGAGTGCGGCAGCCAAAGGTCAGTTTAAACGAACTGAATATCTTAGCTGTACTAGTAGGGGCGATAAAAAAAATTGATCGTAGAAAAGCAAACGGCTCTAAACTAGAGTGACAGGTGACCAAGGCAAGGATCCACAGATTAATTTCAACCAAAGTACGTCAGAGCGAAAAAGGTGAATACATCGACCAGAGAATAAACGAAGCCCAAGCTTAACTTCTTTATGAGCAATTTCGGTAAGAACAGTCTGATATCGGAAAGGGAAAGAACAGAAGAAAAGAGGCTGTGAGGTTCCAACCAATCCATATGTTGCATCAAGGATTGTTGTAACTGCTTCAAATGAATGAAAATTAGCTAGAACAAATAAGGCGATACAAAACAATGATTGGATTTAATGTCCTGTTTACTCAAAGAAGGAGAAAAAGATGCAAAATGGCATCTGTTTTCACGAGCTATTTGAATGCTGATCAATTATTAATTGAGGCGACCACTAAGGCAAGCAAAACGACAGAAAATCTACTGATAACCGAAGCGGTGTAAAATAGAACATCGTCAGAAAAAGGAGGCTTGGGAAAAAATTAGATGATAGTGTTGAAAAACAAAGAAATTTTATCGAATAAGCGATGGGGTATGAGGACGCATGAAGCGGATGACTTCTGGAAACGTCGTCAGTTGGTGGCGGGAAAGACTAACGATGACAAACCGTTACCATAAATACATTTCAGTTGACATGTTGCCGAAATTTTGAGTCATATGGAACAGGAGAGGATAAAAAGCCGGACGTTGAGTGAAAAAACTCTGTTTATTCGGGTGCAGGATGCGGAAGCACGAGATCAGCAGAGGCTTGCTTTTGTCAGGGGAACGACAAAAGAAGACACAGACAACGAGCCAAAATTTCGATGGCGTTGCGCATCAGCCGGAATTAAGAATGGTACTGGGGTATTTATTGATGTACAAAAAGGTACGGCGGACATTGCTAAATCAACTTATTTCAGGTATTCTAACCGCGAGACCGACTACGTAGGACCCTAGTAAAGAGCAAAATAGGTGAAAATAAACATATTGGGAACAAACGAGTGGCTGGAACCAGTGAGCCGTTAGGTGCGAAGTCGATTTTGGGAGGGATTGACCGAGATCCGGATACCCGACTTGAAAACCTTGAAGGCTTTAACTTTGCTGTCTTCCGAACCGCAATTAAATCTGTGCGAGATATTTTCTTGGGTTAGAAATGTGCCAAAATCATAGACCATCCGGCTCAAATCTCCGTGCCTGACCTCAAAGGAAATCCGAAATGGTCCAAAAAGGCTGAATGACTGTCATTGTGGCTGCCATTTAGTGGCATCACTTGGGATTGCTAGTCATTTCAGAGATGATGCAAAGTTGATTTGTTCTTCTATGGATCAGCATAAGTGAATAGCATCTTGGGCACAGACAATAGAAAATGCTCGAGTTGAGAGACGCCTGGTATGCACCGACTGGAATCGTTTTTTGCCTCCAATCAACCAAAAGCAGGTGCTTCTGTGTGAAATGCAGAGTCGCGAACTTTGATTGTCACAAAGCGCATTAGCCTCACTGACATTATATTGTTCACAAGCTATAGTTTCTTTTATTTCACTCAATAAAGAAATAAAAGATGCACATTATTTTCAAGAAAGGTGAAGCTGAACATGGAACTGCTCCTCCGGATTGCTTGTTTAACCGAACGTTGACCACCCAGCGCGGTCGCCACTCGCGCGCTGCTCACGCATGCTTCGCTCGTACGCTCCTGTTAAAAATATACTCGACCTTCCACCACTTCCGAATGTCTTAACGTTGTACCGGTCGGGTGTCATGGTTGCCAGTACTGCAACCGAAAAGCACAACAATTCGCAGTCAAAACCACAAATAGGAAAAAATAACCCGCATCTCACTCCTAAGGTCCCCACGGACACCACAACCCTGATCTCGGACCCAAAACTAGCAGGCCAATCACAACACGCGTAGTCCGTGAGTCAGCATTGGAATTAACCTGCCTTTGTTCGCTCATGTCATGCATAAACATTTCTGTCGAATCTTCCGAATTATCCAAAATTTCCATGATTTTCTTGATCATCGTTCCTCACATACAAATACGTCAAACATTCACACCATTTACATGATTGAAAAATATGTTCCTTTACCAATGACTTTTGTGAAGTTCGAAGAGTTTTCCATTCTTGCTTTCAGTATTCATTTTTCTCCATTTATTTCATCTTCCCAATGTCCGTACTTGGCCTATTTGTCTACTAGCGTGATCAGCAACGGTTCTGCCTTCGTTCTGTTGAATTTGTGATAATTCCACAATCACCAACAAGCTTTTTTCCGATGTTTTTGATCTTGGCAAACGCTGCTGGAGCACGCTTTTTATCCGGTTTACTCGAAACGTTTTCTCTGAAATTCCCAGTCAGACTTCAACCAGACCGCTGTCACACATAAGTACAAATCTGGTTTTCTCGTCCTTGTCTCCTAACAAAATTACCCATATTGATATATACTGTTCCCGATCAGTGTGCCCTGATGCACCCAAACAAACTGCTCTCTTCGATACTGTGCCTTTTTGCCCTACGCCATTATCATTGAATTTTCCTAAATTACTAACTGTTTCTAATTACAGTTACACGGCGTGCCGCCTGATCTCATCCTCACCCATCCCGCTCTGATGCATCTGTGATCTTGTTACGATTTGTTAACTTGATTCCATGTTGTTCCCGTCCGAAAAAATCTTATATTGCCCCAGTGCATATTCGCAAAACCAGAGGTATGGATATTATGAAGCTTAATGGCCACGGCCATAAAATAGATCTGAAAGAAGAGCAATGAATCAACTTCGTGCAAACTACCTAAACTTGGGTTTGAATTCTATCGTTGCAATTTTCTCTCCACGGGAAGCCTTGTGGGATTGGAATTCACATTGCTTCGTTTTCCTTTTGAAGATTTAGCTCCCTTATTTGGTCCCCTGAACAAACATTCGGATTCAATTTTGGTTCATTGTGTACAAATAGTTACACGCATGTGCATCTTCACGTTTGCTTATTTGCGCAGTTCTTGTCGGTTCTTAATGATTCAGGAGATATTTTGGCGATAAACCCGTCTATTTTCAAAGGGTTTTTGCTGGAAATTACCAGGCCTACTTTCATTTTTACAGAAACAAAATAAATTGGACAACTTGTCAGCATTTCAGTGTATCATTATTCACACAAAACGCCAGCAAATACATGGTAATTTGACTCCGGAAGAAAATAACTGGAAGGAATGTTGTACGCGGCAGGTTGGCATGGGACCCTTGGTAGAAATTGCAGAATGCGTGACCATAGAAATTCAAGTACAGAACCCCATTGTGCTAATCGGCGTGCATATTTTTTATCCTTAAGACCGCAGTTGGTAATCTCGCTGACATCACCGAATAAGGGAGAGAACATCAACCTCGCCAGAGGCGGCGGACGACTGAAAGCGCATCCTGTCGTGTTGTTGGCGGCGGTGCATGCGGTGATTCCAAATACGGGTAGATAACCTGAAAAATTTAGTTTGTCCACCATCGGCAAAGGTTTTATAAGCGCCGTGGCTGTGTAGAAAAATTGAATTGTCAAACAGCCTCTACAATGGTCCTGAAATTTCACGCAACTGCTCGAAAGCTAAAATCGATCTAAATACTTTAACAGGCTGCTCGTACTACTTTGATTTCGTGTTGCGAAACACATAGGTTTGCATAACAGTGGATTCTATCCAATCGACGTCGCATTTCATGCAGAACCACGTCGATCATCTGTCCATGCAATTCAAAGAACACAGTGAATACCTTGTAATCCGTACTTGCGTGAGATGACCTATGTTCGGTGAAGCATGCGCATCGATGCAGAGCTGCAGGAGCTACATCGTCGGATTGTTTCAAGTTGTCTTCCTCTTCGTTAATGCTCTATCTGCTGAATGCACAATGGTAACCTGGATCATTCTCATTCTTGTAGCAGAAGTAGATGCCGTTTTACTTGTATACCATCAAAAAATCGCCGAACGCTCGGTTGATGTTTTTGGCCACATCTTTCCTATGCCCATCAAACTGAACTAAACTTTGTCGTGTCCCCGACAACTTAACTGCAATACGCCGTCAGTTCTCTTCGGAAGTTGGCAATTGACAACGGATTAGTTTTAGTTGGACACCATATGCTTTGTAAAGCTTAGAATATTCGGCAGTATATCTCACCCGATACAATAAATAGTACCAGTAACTACTGCATCCGATTCAGATTTATCGCGCTCGTCCGCAGCTGAATGTATGCAAGAAATTCTCCAGAAATAACAATATAAGAATAAAGCTCAGCGAAGAACCCGCTAAGTGTAGTATAGATCCATGTCATGTTAGTGGAAACAACCAGTTAGCTCTTAGGTCCAACTTGGCACCCTGCGGAGCTAGCCACAGACTCTTTGCGGAAAACGACTGTGTTGTTTCTCTTCTATCAGTGTTTTCAAGCAAGGCATCGCCTCTCAGGTTGCCCGGCAATGTAGAATTTACCCCGACGCTCTGGTCAGTTACTGTAGGTCACTGGTATGGGAATCGGCAAAACGTTTTCAGATATATAGAGTAGTTGAAGGTTCCACCTAATATAGATGAAATGTGGCGTTTCACCAATCTACGTATTTTCCTTCTGCGCAGTCAGTGTACAAATTTGTGCTTGATTCCGTTTGCTCCCTTGATACGTTTGACGGCCTGCTTACAGTACTTCAAGTTTTTCAAAGGACATGTGATGTTAAATTGCCCCAAATACCAACAATTCCGCAGTCTTCTTGCCTAGATGCTTCCTAATACAAAACCGAACTCCTTTGCGTGCTTTAAAATTTCATTACGTCCAATGAAAAAGCCTGATTTTTGGTTGCTGCACTGGTTTTGAACTTCGCTTGTGGCTGGCGACTGGATTTGTACACACAAAATAACGACCTCCTTTGAAGCCAGTTAAGATGAATCATTCCCGAGTGATTCGTGATTGTTCTCAAACGACGTTCTGGAAACGTCGTCATTTTGTTGTCAAAAAATTAAGTAATGCCGTAGAAAGCCAGTGTGTATTGATGTTCATCGACGAGATATACAAAGATGGCAATGCCATTGGTTGGAAATCCCATTAACTTGTTCTTGGCAGATCTTAAATTCTAAGGTTCCCCACCCGGACCTCAGCTAATTGTTAGACGAGAAAGCAAAACATAACTATGACGTTCAAAGCTATGAAAGTGATGAAAAGTTTGAGCGGGCAGTGACCACGTTGGATTTACCGTTTGGCAGCACTGGGCAATATTTTCAGTTGATGTTCATGAGCGTGAAATTGAGGAGCCCTATAAAAGCGGCTGGATTCTTCATTTTTGGGGTTACGCTCCACAGTCTAGCATGAAAGTACACAACAAAATGTTAATTGCATAGAAGAGGTTGCATTTTACTGCGATGAAAGACACAGAGAAGACGGCCAAAACTGTCATCATGGAATGTCGTTGGCCAGCCAGCCATCCAGCTGCGGTTGTCCATGGCACGAACACCGAAGTCGTCAAATGTCTCTCGGCTGCTGCATCTAGATTTAACAGTGAATCCCATCAGGCTGTTGATAACACCACGCAGCATATCCAAACGAATCCTGTCCGGGGGGATTTATATACGTGTTGGTTTGGATGCAGGCATTCGCTGATCATTGAAGTCCGCTGGGTCAGCTGAAAACCGCAAAAAGAATTATGTACCTATTTTAGCTCAGTCGAAGGTGTTTGCCAATAAGGTAATCCGTACATCTGCCACTAGTCATCCGCCGGTCCGTTAAAAAGAACTTTCTGGCCCTCAAAAATATATGGAATTAATTACGCATCACATATCAGTGAAAACAACCCATGCTCTGCGGTTCTCGATGGCCACAGATCAATGCCAGTCAGCGCATGGGAAGGCCACCGATGACATCAGACTTTAAGGAGAAAGTTCGACCATTCATTTGCACTATTATACATTTAGCCTCAGATAGTGTCCGAAAGCCCCCGAGCTATTGAAAACGGAAAGGTTATTCTAGGCCACGGTCGCGAAGGTTAGCTTGTGAGGAGTGAATGGCCGGACGTTAAATGCAAGCACCAAATCAGCCAGCACCATCAATGGCAATTTTTCGGCATGTAAGAACTTCTCCTTATAAAATACAGATGAAAAAGTCTTCTCAGACACTACTGTGAGGGTAATTAAGGGGAAGTTTCAGAAATGGATTCAGATGATCGCATCTGGGGTGAAGTTGGTCGAAACCCAGTGAGTTCACGAGAATTACCAGGTGAAGTGAACATCAGACAATCCATGCAGCTAAGGTCTTTTAAAAAGCTTACTCTTAAAATATGAAACTATTACGCCAACCAAAAAACAGTTGCTTAACCGCAAAAAGGCCAAGTACCAACATTTCCATTTTTCACTTCAGACCCAAGAAACAGAAGTCTGAACCCGCCGGTAATGGATTAATACAATGTACAATCACTAACTGACTGTTCTAAACACACAGCTTTTAACAATTCCAGGTGCTTATTTATTTCCTGCATGATAATCTTGTGTTTGCTATTAGCGCTTCAGTTAAGTCGCTGACGTAGACCGTACTTTAGATGATGCTGAAACGAAACAATCACGTTATTTATGTGCCATATTATATGGTGGTTTTCAGGCGCTTATGGCGTGATAGTCAACGAGTATCATGAGGCTAGTAAACGGAGATTCGAGACGATTGTAAAACGGCAAGTTATCTGCAGCACATTTTCGAGTCAGGACAATCTAGATGTGGTGTTTTGCTTTCCCAAATTAAACAGGTACTCTTTGGCATATCAGAAGAATTTTAGATCCCTCTTGGAACAAACCGTCTAACTGGCCACAAATGTCTACATCTGTGGCCATAACTAGTGAGAATATAAATCAGTCATTCAGTAGACGACCTAGATTCTTTGTCTTCGCTGACTGAAGCGCAGTCTATCCTTTATCTTCAAATGAATCACAAATTTGATGTTATTCTCCCGCTTCCAATCTTCGAAACTCTGTTCATATCGTCAATAGGTATGCAGAGCTGTTGGTTTAAACGGCCTTTGAATGGTAGATGGTGATGCCCAAAAGAGAGCACCCTAGTTCCCTAATTTCTGCGGGGTTACCCACGTATTCACATCAGTTATATGGTTACTTTGGAAATGACTTCCTCCAAACTCTCTCAAATGTTTACAACCACCGACTTTTACTAAGCGGCATTCTCCAACATTGACTATTAGTTTGAACTTAGTCGCATCATTTCCAACCGACTGGTATCCCATATCTCTTGGTTATTCCGTACCATAGACCGCTTCAACAGAAATCCCGCTCTCGCCAACCCTCTTTCTGACTCTTGGGCTTCAATGTGCACTTAAACCTCATGATTTGAAGGCTGAGACAGAGCATCGAATGCCACCTACGCAACTGTCTTTCCGTTTAACAGTTCAAATGACATCTACCTACACTGCTCTGTCTTTCATCTCTTCAGTTCATCAAAATAAAGTCTAAGTAAGGCAATTAGGTGTGAATATGGAAAGCCTCCGAATTCCGTGAAGTAGGATTGGGAAATAAGAGAGGCGGTTAGCCGCCGCTAAGGAGCAAGCTGAGAGAGCAGAGAGACAAGACGCAGGAGACAAAGTGATTTTCTGTTGAAGATCAATCAGAGGACATGAGTCGAATAGATAGCAAAGGTCTCTGTTCAAGGAACTGATTCCTTTAACTCAGTCGACATTCAAATTACACAGGATGGACATGTTGATGTTCGACTGGCACCCGATCAGAACCTCAAGTTGATCAGTCAGATCGTTCATTTCATTGAATCTAAGATATTGTTCTCGTAGGTAGACACTATTGTGCCTTACATAATACTGTCGAAGACGAGCAAAGGAAGCTATTTACGAATGCCCCATGTTGGAGGCTTACCAAAGATATGTTATGATGGGGACAACAATGAGGAAGTTGTTTAGACAGCCTTTGAAATTTGCCCGAAATCAGACTGGCCGTAGCAATACTCGCAACAGGTTCAAGAACTTCCGGTGGAGAGCACTGAATAGTGCTTTCCGTTCCACGCAGTCGAATGAGCCTTCCAAGTTGAGAAAAATTACGATCGTAGGGCGCCGGTGCGTGTGGCGCGTTTCGACTATCAGAGAGTGAATATCTGGTCGATGCAACCTCGACCTGGCCGAAATCCGGATTTTAGTTCGGGGATATTACTCTTGCGAATCGGTGTCAAATGGCGCAGCATTATCGAAGCAAGCACCTTAGTAACTATCGGAATTAAACTAATCACACGATGATTGCTGCAGTCGCCTCGTGTGTTTCTCTTGAACATAGGTACGATCAGTGACTCACCCCACGATACCGGAATGCGCTCCTTGTTCCAAACATCATGAAGCAAGGAGGTAAGTGATTTTTTCAGAGTTTCCTCACCCAATTTAAAGAGAATTGTGGGGGAAGGTCGTGGTGGACGCCTGCTTTTCCCCTCTTCTGAAGCCGAATATTCGACTGCACTTCCAATTCCGTTGGGGATCAAGTGACACCTCCCAAGGATTCGCAGCTGCAGACGTCGGCCTAAATACGTTAGCGTTTGGCCAGCTAAACCGATCCTTGCACTGTTCTGCCCAACAGTCCAGTATTTGCTGACTACCATAGATGAGCTCTCCATTCCTATTGCACACGACTTCACTAACCGAAGTTCTCCGCCCCCCACGCCTGTCGCGTGTAAGTATACCTGGAGCGGCCGCTTCCTCCACCACTTCGGCTACCTTAACCCACCAGTTTTAACAGTCACCCTCAAGGCTTATCGTCAACTGACGCAGCGACCGTCAACTCACCTTATTCACCTTTTTGCAGTTAGGAAGCTGGCGTTTTTGCTCCATTAGACCCAGCGACCCTTGCAAGATCCATTATATTTGATGAACACCAGATCTAGGACAACAGGCGAAATATGCTGCCAAATGCACGACCTGCTTAATTTGGTCTTATTGCTGGTCTACATTGTTGCTCGTCGGACTTCTTAGTTCCTCGGATAGTTTCTGTTCATAGCTATTGCGAACAGCCGGATCAGATGGACTTTCGACAGCCCATCGGGTTTGTGGCCTTCGTCGATGGCCGTTGAACTGTAGCAAAAACCGCATTGAAACTGACGTATGGTTCGATTCGACGTACGTGGTCCAGTACGACTACAGCTCTGGACAGAACCGCGTCAACGGTAGCTAACTGCGATATGGTCAATCTGACTCAGACTACCCGTCGAGTTAGAGCGCCATGTCGCAGTGCGACGCGAACTGTGTCGGAGATTCGTGCTAGACAAGAACAATCGATTGTCTAGATAAAACTGGAGAAGTCTTTCCTCGTTATCTGTTCGCTGAGTAGGCAGGGCACACCGACCACTCAAACGGGATTCCGGTGCACTAGTGTATTAAAATCACTTGCCACCACTGTGATGTCAGAGCGTTTGCTCCTCCGAACAAG
>LUCM01009715.1:27166-37495 GCA_008360955.1 Fasciolopsis buskii | reverse complement strand
GGCTCTTGATGAATGGTTTTCCAAGTGGCACATGAAGTGCTTTGCTGACGAAATTTCTCTAATAACATAAATGCCATGTTCCTCCGGGCTCCCTCTCCATAAATGGCATGCCCATTTTTGTATCACACACGGATAAGAACTCAGGGTTACAGTAAATACCAAGAGGAAGCCCACCATCAGAGCGTTGTTGCTCAGATAACCATCACAATTATCCTAAGGTCGTCTTGCACTTAGGATTGCAGGAGGAACACCTCCAAGTCCCACTCTAGGCCCTACCTCGAATACTTTCCGATTACCTTCTTGCATTTGCGTATATTTGACCCAATCGCAAGCGGTAATGTGCAGCGGGTGTCGACCAAAATTCTCCTAGGTCCGTCGTTTAGCTTTAACCATGGGTCTAGATTTGAACCATTTGGACTTGGAGCACTATGGCTTCTTCGAGTCAACTATAACCTTGTATTTCTCTCTAATCTTTATCGCAACAATGTTCACCCTGCTACAAACGTCATACATGACGCAGGTAGCCACCAGTAGGAAGTTTGCAATAGATATTACTCGTTAAGAATACCTTTTACTCGATTATCTATCGGGGCAAAATTGTTCACAGTTGCTTACTCTAAACTGTGGAAAAACTCCCTCGTTCCATGCTATTGTGTTAAAATTTGGTTTAGTTCAAATTTCAGCTGGAAGATTCGCTTTTTGTCCCGCTGTTAAGTAATCTAACGCAGGCTAACGCTGGAGTAGATGAAGCCCGCGAAAATGGGTCTTTGCTGAAATCATCATCTGGGATTTTTGGGATTCAGCATCGCTTCTTAATTCTCTAATTCCTCGCACGCCCACGCTAATGCATCCTTTGGCCTCCCCTGTAGTGGATGCAAGCTCTTTACCGTTGGCTTAGGTGACAATCCATTCACGATGCAGTTTGAGCAAAATGTCATCGCACTTTTTCATGGATCGGTGCTTTCCACATATTCCGTGGTTTGAAACACCTTAAGCTTGTGTACTCCTCGCTTCTCACGTCATCCTCTTTATTGCCATGTCAGGGCTAAACAGGTCACTTTTGGCAGCTCCGAACCTGAATCCAGCCCCATAACTATTGTCATAGCTCAGTTCTAGTTATCTAAACTTACGCAAGAGAGGCACTACATTGCAAGTCTGTTGCCTTCGATCCAATAATCGCCATAACCCCAAGCCGGATAACTTCCCTTCTTTGCTTTTCAGAGCCCACATCCGAAGTAGACACGCTGTCACCGGTCCCGTTTTTGCAAATGCGATTTCAAATCTGCTTTCCTATCACCCCTGCTAAGGACATGGTAGCTAGAGCTGCCGCTCGGGTACCGGACCGTTCAAACGAAATTAGGCCGCTCATCACCATGGATACCTTAATTCGGATCTTTGCGGCTGGGCAAAAGAACGGTTGCTATTACCTCTGGAAAGACTCGCACACCTCATATTTCCCACTCGAACTGCTGACTAACAGAAAAAATTTGCGATAACGAAAATGATAGCACAGGGCAAATTATTGGCTAGTGTTTTTAATAAATGTTCTTTCACAAAATTTTCCTTATCCGATGCACCTCTCAGTAAAGCTTAACGCCAACCGCATGTAAATACAATCAATAGTATCGAGAGTTTCGTATCCCAATTTCCACAAAATATCCTCGAGAAGGATGAAAATCTTGACGGTCTTCTCCACCTTCAACATCTTATTGGCCGTTTATTGTTGTCGAATGCGATTGTCTTACCCAATTTGTATGACTTTCTGCTTGGTTTTCACTGCTTGCGTTCAACTATGGATTAACCATCGCTTCCCCTCTCCTCAGCTAAACGTTTCCGTCTATTAGGCAACGTTTCTGTCATTTGGGGACGCCGGCCATATCTCGACATCCGCGGCTGAGCTACGACCATGTTTTGTGCCAGTGATGCGCACATTTAGTGCGCTTAAACAGGAAATAACTCGTAGTCCACCACTTGCAAACAACCTTAAGAAACCCTGCACAATCTTGTAAAATTGGCTCTCTAGTATTCATTTCTCACTGGCATCCTTGTACTTTCCGTATTGATTTCCAGCATCTCATTCCACTTTCCATTATGCTTCTCCAATAATTGAAGTTTGCACTTATCTCCTACCTTTTGAATCCTGTTTCTGCCTTTCTGGTGCATCATCCTTGCGAAAAGTTGATCGTTCCTCACGCATGGTTTTCACAAGTCTAGAAATATAAATTATAATTAATATTAGTGTCGCCACATCTGGCTCGCTGACTTGACCAGCGAGTCGTTTCAACTTTCGTTGGAAATCTGGAGTTCAGGGGGAAAACTGGTGAATTATTATGGGGTGTGACGACAGTGATAATGAAATACTGCAGAGACAAAGAATTTCTAGCGTTGAGTTTGACGCACTGAATCGGGGGAAGTGTTATAATATCAGGAACGTTCATGCTGACTAAGGTTTGGGCGCTGGTAATGCCCATAAGTATTTCTCCTGCAACAAAATTAGACATCCGCTCAGCGGCATATGGACTGTACGGTTGGCATTTTTAACAGGTATGTGAAGACAGGTGATGGAACAGCCCTGATTCTGTTCCTTTACTTCTTTGAATCTCGTATTGCAATTGTGATATTTTCCGCAAACTGCTTTTAGCTTTCCTAGTACACAGGTTAAATAACTTGATCATAAGAACCCAGCAGGAATCAAAAATCAAGATCTGTTATGAGCAGTATGCCAAATTTTTAAAGTTGGCGCTTTCCATTTCCTTGAATTTACTAGAAAGGCAGGTCTCGTAATGGCCTAATGCAGTAGTTGCGCATTCTGGTTTCAAAGGTGTTATGGAAGTCTGGTAGTGTGATGAAGACTTAGATGATGTGCATGCTGCAACTGGTTTCCTTGGGCGTCCGATTCCAGAGGGTAAGGTTATGGTAACCGAATGAATTGCATACAATATGGAACTTCTCAAACGGTTGTGAGATCTGTTCCATTTAGGCCGGCTATCCAAGAAACAAGGGTTACGACCAGTTCGGTTGTCAGGTACGAGTAATGGGAACATAGATAGAGGTGGAAAGCTATGTGCTTAGTTTGGAAATGCGCAGATGCTGACGACAGGATAACTGAAGAGCAGAAGATTACTGAAAGAGCAAGGCTTGTTGCTCTCGGGATCGTTGCCGATACACTGGGGGAGGAGACGGAGAATTTACCGAATTAATCCAAGTGATGACGACGTCTTCAGGATCACTGAAAACCTAAACATTTGACAAACTTTGAAAGAATTTTATTGAACGCAGCGCAGAATACGAAACAATCTAACCTATTGGATCCTGCGTCGCGTGAATCGCTGAAAATCTATGTATCTCATCAGTAACATAAGGCACAGTAGGAAGTGATAATTAGTTCACCGCATTTGATGGGATTGTCCTTGCAATGTGGCGAGTCATGTGCAAGTGTCGATCGTTAAGTGCCCAATTTTCGACTGCATACGCAATCCGGATAAAGGGTTACATGGTTCTCTAAAAGGGCCCTCTAGAGGATGGTCAAAGGCCTCCGACTAAGGCTATGTAGAAAGAACCGGAATCTTGTAATTGTTCTATTTACCTGGAATGGTTTGCGAATCGTTTTTTTGTTTGCTTGCTATCCTGTGGTTAATGGTCGTCTCAAGCTGACCATACGCTAAACATCCAGTCCGGAGAGCATCCTTAAGTGGTGAAGGCAAGAGGTGTGACCTAACAGTTTAGCTGCTGCTTTTCGCCGATGCTTTCCAGCGGCCCGCCCAATGTGTGCTGATGGAAAAACTGGATCTCACCAATTCAGGTAATCGAAGGCCTTGCTCGCCCGTCATGAACATCCAAAGGTAGACTGGCGAAACACGGGCATCCGGTCCTGGGTTCTTTGCATCCTATGCTATATAAATGATAATGGAGATGGAGTCAATGGGGCTGCTATTGTTCCATGACTTTACTGCAAGAAGGTAAGGAAAACGGTGACGGGGAGATATTCCAAAGCATGAGCGAATGTTTGGCTTGGTAACGGGGACAACAGTATAGTTGCATTCGTCGATGCAACACTAATAAGGTATATCTTTATTCGGCGTTTAGGTGACAGGCATCCACAGTGGAAACCCAAATCGGGAATGCAATTTATTCGAAAATTTTAAATACTGGACTATAAGAACAATCCGTTAACTAGCATGGGCAGATCTCAGATAAGCGGTCATAAGAACTGGAAACGAAAACAGAAGTATGTGCAAGGAAATACTCATGTGGTCCAAGTAGGGCCCAACAGAGCGACAAAACCTGGTTTGTTGACGGCAGACTAACAAGTTCAGTCAAACGGAAAAAGGCATAAGATAAAGCGGAAATGCCGCCTGCAAGGTAGTGCTTCCATGGATTTTAATGTAAGAGCACTTTCTGGAGAATTTGTTATGGCACTGGTTCACAGTGTACATCGGCGCGCAAACTATGCGAAACTAGAGATGTCATCTTGTTAGGAATATCTGTGCCCTTGTGGACGGGACATAAATATGTAATCTGTTGTCAGAGGAGTAGCAAAGCTGGAAAACGGACGGCCCACTTCAATTCGGGGCCAGTATGGCAGTTTCGTGTAACTGGTATTTCTGAGACAAGAAACGACGTCCTCTTTTCAATCTGTGGTCCCCGTGAGCAGCGCCCGAAGCAGTTTGAATTGAACGGGGTGCCCTGGCTCATAGAGCAAAGGACGTAGGCCTATCGGTTTGCATTCCTTGTCGGGAGGTTAGAAGTGATCAGTGGACACCGCGTCGGGTCAGTCTTCGACGTCGGAAACTAACACATAGGACCATGGTTTATCATACAGAATGGAATTGCAAACGGCAGCTGCAGTGGGTATTGACCTCTGTCATTGCGGACCAAACGGGGACTGTGGTGCCCAACCCGGTGAAATCTTAAAGTGAGGATTGTTGATCACAAGAGGGACCTGTTTAAAGCGTTCGCATAAAGTATAGGAGGTGTGTTTAATATTCATCGCAATCAAAATGCTTGGGCCAAGGCAGCCCAATCAACTCCTCAAGGAAAACAGGCGCACAGACAAGCACCGGCCTATTCGTTGTGGCCCAAGTTTCTGTGGGGTTGCTTTGCACGCGTAAGCGTGGGAGAGCTGGTGCTTTGCTCAAATAAAGAATGCCTTCGGACAAACAAACCATTAAACTGCAGATGAGAGGAAATCGTTCTATGTTTACAGCCCAATGGTATAATTAAAACTGGAAATGCTTCATTGAAATGTGAGCAAAGCCGACAGACCAAGCAAGCTAAAGCTACCGGCCATGAAGGACTTTGCAGCCTCTTCTGAAACAGAACTAGAGACTAGAATATGACCTGTGATTAGCAGTTGAAGCGCTTTTCGGACGACACTTTGACTCGGGATTGAGGTGACGGCAGTGAACCTATGTGGTTGACATTGTGATGAAAAATTGCCCATGAAACTGGGACTTTGGCTGATAAAGCGTCGTTATGGCGAAGAAATGTTGACCCCTGGCACTGTATGGGTCGCTAAACCACTGCAGCGCATCACGCAAGAAACGCTGCACCAACAGCCCCACACATGAAGCGATACCGAGTGACAAGTTTGAGGAAGCCAAAAGACTTGGAACTACGGTGAACTCTGAGTACCAGTGGCCTATCACAGCCGTTCGGATATGATAAATGCAGCCGCTAATCCCAATTGATTTTCCCACCAAAGATGAACAGCAGCGCGTTCAGTCACCCGGACCTGTGCCAGTGCGTCTAGGTTCACGCCGAGTGTCGGTGACAAACTAAGCATTTGTACACCGGAAAAAACTGGTGAAGCACTTGTCTGCCCCGCAAATGTCGTTTATCGACACTGGGATCTGTGAAATTGCCAACCGGGGGCTGAGCGTGACGTGTACTGAGAGCCTTCCATCAGTTAAAACCTTCATATGGGAATCTGCCTTGCGCTTAGTGCCCAACAGCTTAGCAGACAGCTACCAACTCTTTACTATTTTTGCTTCACCTAAGCTCCGGCGGCCAGAACCACTTGGAATAGAATGGCATAAGCTACCTTGAACTTTCGGCGTGCTGCTGAAATATGACACTTGCTGCACTGATCAAAGCGTCGGTTGTTAGAGTTATAGGTTTCGAAGGTCGGATTGCACCAGTAGCGCCACTTTAGCGATGGCGTTCTCAGAGAAAGCGAGGGAATTCTGTGCCTCAGGACAGGTGAAACCAACCTTCACTTCTTTTAAAGTGCCTGTAATGGGGCAATGTTCCTGCAAAGTTTGGAAAGAAAGAATCACTTAAATTAAGGAGGCCACCAATCTTTGTCCATTGTGGGCATGACCTAGACTATGGACATGCCCAAATGACACTGACCTTAGTCAGCCTCAAAGTAACGTATATTTCTCGAATACTTCCGGAGGCATGCTTGGTTGCATGATCAAATGTGACGCGGCTATTGCAAGTTGCAGGTAATAAAAGCAGTGCAAAGGCGGGAATATAACGGAGGGGAAAACAAATGGTGTTCTGCGAGCAACGAGCTGTTTTCGCACCAATGGTACTTATCACAGTGAAAAATTTTAATTGGGAATTGAGGCGGATGCCAAGATATGACAACAGTAATCGGATTTAACGAGTTTGTAAAATGGAAACTGCCGTTAAACCGCAATGAAGCAGTTCAGCAAAACCCAGAGAAGAAAATCGTCAATACGGACCAACACAGGCGGACAACAGATGCCCACTGTTAAAATTTGGGTGATGAGAGACGTCAGTACATTTCCCGTGGTACCTACCGCCGAGAAAAAATTACAAATCTGCACATGCCCAAAAACCCGGTTTTCTGACAACGTCAGCCACTACCCCTATATTTTGCGTTGTGCTATACGCTCTAGAACTTTCTTTTTCTGGGCTTCTCGTAAGGTTAATCACTTCACAATCCGCAGCTGGCAGCTAGGCCAGACGGCCGCTCTTTTTTCATTTTCAGGCCGTTCCATCTTGTTCAGATGAAACTAATCGCTTTACACCGCGGTTTCGGCTCACCTGGGATTATCAAGTCCCAGAAACAAGATGAATGGCTTTCCTATATAAACCACATTCCTATTCCCTCACTTACCTCCAGAGTGCATCAGCGACATCTCAGTAGCGCGGAGCGCGGTCAGATCCATCGCTGCAACCGACGCACATCGAGTGACCAGCTCGGCTGCAGCGGTGTGCAGGTCCAAATACGTAGGGGGAATACACCTCCTGCGATCGCCCCTAAAAGGTGTTTTTCAGGTTGCACGTCAAGCACTCAATCAGCCCCACCCACTGTCACTGTTGTGGTAAATAGCATTCTAATCGCTGTTTGCATGCTGGCTTTTTCTTTATCATTCCAAAATATCTTCCCAAAACCGCACAAGAGAGCTCACTGGGAAATGCTTTTTATTGGCATTTTATGAGTTGACTTTCTTCGTACATCTCAACTTTACTAATGAAAGCGGCTAAGGACTACCATTTCCCATGCAACTCTATTCTGGTCTGCCAAATTCATCAACAGACTGTCGCTCCTGGCAGCTGTTCTTCACAAGAGCGCACTAGAAGTTGCTCAAATTCAATCCGATATCCCTCCATTTTTCCGCTCCAACATCACCACTGAATCTAGATGAAATCCTGCACATCAAAATTACCCAAAACCAACCTCATGATCGAGACAAAAGATTGCACAATTTCTATTCTATGTCGCTGCCCCTGCCTGCCCAAAGAGCTAGGCTTCTGATATTCCACCATTTGTGCTGTTAGTGCACGTTAATACACGGCCCAACAGACGACGCGTCCCGTTAGAAACTGCCTCCAAGTGTCCCCTACCCTGATTTAGCGCGCTTTTCTTGCCACGCGTCATCAACTCTACCTGGTCCAATTCGTTTCTGTTCCCATCATTTAGGAATCCGCCTTGAGGGACTTACAAGTGACGTTACCGACCTATCTCGGGTCTGCCGATTGCACGTTGTGGCTTACGGGGAGTGCATCAGAGACACCAAGCGGTACGGACGAGAAGTCCCCGTTGAACTCAAATCTGTTGTGAAGAAATCCGCTACCATTTATGCACTTAGCACACAGATATGACCTACCGTACGCACCGTTGGTTACTGCATAAGCCTTTCATCCTTTGTTCGTGAGCGTTTTTTTCCTATAATTTATTTCCTCTTTTGTTACCATCTTCGCACGCCATGATCATACGCATTGCATGTGTTGGCGCTGTCTAAGAGATGTGTTATCATTATTATTATTATTATTATGAAAAACCGTTCGGAAATGCGAAAAGAAGAATAACAGTGATAAAAATTATGGCAAAACATTGTTTGAGGACATGAAGAGGGGAAACACCATCTCTGAGGAAAGAGAGTGGCAATTAATATCATGTGCGTACAATAATATATCTGATGCTGGTAATCCCGGGTGAAAAAACATTCCGTCATTTTGCCTCCGTTTTGCGTTGTGGGGCCAGAGCGATTGCAGTCATTGGTGCACTGATAGCCGCGGAAACTGGTGTTGATGTTCGGAGGTAGAGAGCAATGGGCGCTGTCTCTCTGGATTTCTTATTACTGATTGACTATCAATCTCTTGGGCGTTTCCCCATGACCGGCTATTTCCTGCAGTAAGGCTGTGCAGCTGTAATGACTTGTCTCCTCGTAACTCAATCGCTGGGGATCAAATTATGTGGCTTGGACCCAGACTCACCGCAGGGGCGTCGGTTTGAGCTGGTGGACCAAGCAGGTTAACAGTACTGTTCTTCGTTGAGGCGGGTGAAGCAGATCGTAACTTCTCGTCCTGGTATAGTTGATCTAAGTCCCAGGGCAGTTTGATTTAAGGCTTGTGAGAAAGGGCGAGAATGGGGCCAGAAGCTGGATAGTAGACTATTGGTGAGACAGGTGCAAAGTTATGTTAGCTGCGCGTGGTCGCTTGCGGCATGCCGTGTTGCGTTAAGGCAGCGGCAGCAACGTGCCCATCTGAAAGGCTCTGCTCAGGAGACGCAGTTTCCAGCACACACGGCAAAATATCATAAATTGACTGTTACAACTTGGAAGTATAAATTCGGCACTTAAACCACCTCTTACCCAAAATAAAATCACGTGGAGTGTAAAAACGAAACGTTACCCCAGGAATAATATACTAAATCCAAAAGAAAAGAACGGGATTGGAAAAGTAGAAAGAAATGGACGGAGAAGGGAGAGAAAAGAAGAAGCGAATCCCACAGGGGAAACGTAGCCAGGACTGCACTATCCGAACTGTGTTTCAGCAATAAAATATGCCGGGATGACAAGTGAAGTAAGCAGTGGAAGAATGGCCAAATTAAACGAGATGGCAGATCCCAAATAAAAGCAAGGGTAGAAAAGTTGTGGTAGAAGGGAGTTATGTTCATAAAGAGAAATAAAAATCATTACTGATTAAGACAGTCCACTAAAGAAAAAACGGAAACACTGGTGAGTTTAAAGGGACAAAGTGAACGAAAAAGAAAAAGATGGACAAAAATAGAGGAGAGAAAAACAGAGCAAAGTACTGTCGGATAACAGGAAAAGAAAACATGCGGAGGGCAAAGTCAAGCACAATTCTTAAACAAGCATCGCGTAACTGAGCTGGCCTATATACTACTCATCAGATACAGGTCTGATCTAATTTCTTCCTTTCATCCGGCTCACAAGAATCTGTCAGCATCTCATACGTATAACTCGATTCCGTTATTGAATAACTTAGCCTTTGCGTGGTTCAAATTTGTGCAATAAAAATAAGCAACATTGACAAGTAAGGAAGACTCAAAGATTGCAGAATATCCACGAGCAAACCTTATATTTCTCCAAATTGCAGAGAGTAGATCGCTTCAGCATGAGCCACTTCCGGCTTCAAAGAATCTACTTTGCAAACCATAAAGAACCCATCTCCGACTCCCACATCCTGGTCTGCATGTGCCCAGAATTCGGCCGCTTCCCACTGTTTGCAATAAATCAGTTACCCCTAAATACACCATTCACAACGGTCGGAAGCTGGATGATGCCAAGAAAATTGTTGAGGCTTTGGCTCCTACGTCTCGTCTACTCCCATCACTGACCGCACCACACATTTGCCCATCCTCTTTAGGTTAAGTGGCCAAATGCTGGCTTCTATCGCATTTTACACAAAACTCTCGCCCTGGTCAAACGATCGTGCTAGCCAGGCTCAGACAGCTTCCCCCATTCCCGTTCCGCTTCGGCGAACCAGACATGACACTTCGGTTGTTAAACACGTTCACTGTCTCAAAGCCAACCGCAGCGTTTTATGCTCAGTGGAAAATCACCGTTATTCCTCTCCACAAAAAGGATCATTATAGGATCCACGAAC
>LUCM01009715.1:8723-24204 GCA_008360955.1 Fasciolopsis buskii | reverse complement strand
TTCTCCTACTTTTATACCCATAATTGCCCGTTTAAACAATGGTCATGTTCTCCAGATTACTATTTTCTTAATTTCCGAAAAATGCCCTATAACATATTCAGTCCATTTCCATAGCAATTCTTTTTTAGCTTCACAGGAGCGACTTTTCAAGGTGGAAGTTCAGTCACTAACCCTTTTTGCATCCCCGAGCTTGCAAGCACACAGGTTTGGAAAACCTATTTGGTATGCTGAACAGTGTTGCTGCACCTTCAGCTAGCCATTCTTTACAATTACTGCCCTGCCTTATGAAATGGGCTGTCAGACACTCTCTGTTCCTGCCAGACTGCGTTACAATTCATCAGCGCCTTGGTCCAACTTCTAGACTCCTCTATCAAATCAGTTGGGGCCAGTATCATTCCTGGCCAAGCTATGGAACGCTACTGAGTCTTGCAGCTCTATCTGAAATAAGGGAAGCGAAACTATATCATTTACCTTCTGCTTAGATTTGGCCCTGTAGCCAAATCCCTATAAACCATCACCATCATTCTCTTTTATCCACTGGACCGCCGTTACCTGGAACAACTTTTTCATGTCCCCAAACAACTAAGCATAACTGTATTGGTTTGGCATTAATTAAACTGGAATGATAAGTAAATAAAGTGCATAAACTCACTTTCTGAGGCCTCACTTTTGTCCTCTACGAAAAAATCTAGCATAGCTCTCTGTGAACTTCGACCAAGTTACTCAGGCATCCATACCGCTGTGAGTTTTTTAATTTCACACCAGCTAATTTTTTCAAAATTCACTTGACTTTTAGCCTAATAACCAGTAACTTACCACGCATGTGCTTCCATTTTAGTACTTACGCTGATGATCTGTTCCGAAATCAGCTGGTAAACTAGCCTTGATGCTTTGTTCCAGCCCACTTCCGGAAATATCACACATTGCTGCAGCAAACTTCGTTGCCTTAGTGCGGTATTAATTCACTAGTCCGTACTCCAAACTGGTCCCGAGATTAGATTGCGATCCTAGGGTTCCAAGCAGAAGAATGCATGAATGCGCTCTCGTCTTTTTGTGCATCTCCCACTCAGCTCCGTAAGTCTTTTGTAGCTGTGAAATGGAGTATAGGTAACGAGTGCATTGCCGTGATCCTCATGTTTACTCAGGCTGTCATACACAACTCTTATCATATTGTTTTTGTAGTGACACTTGAAGACTAGTAAGCATAAACAGCCAAAACCCAGCTAGCCAAATTGTTTGAGACAAATACCGTAAGAAGCGAGTAAATATGCTTTGCATTACCATTCTTGTTGTCAAATAACCTCGAATTTGGCTCTCGGCCACTGAAGGGATAATCCAACAATCACGTGAGTGTCGACAATATTGCCTTGTGTTGTTTGCCGTGTTATGAAAAAACAGAACTGTTGAGTAACGGGGCGTGCAAACCTATACAGATGGCCGCATGCACTGATCGTTTTCACCTAGTTCAATTTTCTTATGCGTGTCGTCGCCTCATCTGCATGGCCTAACTGTGACAGTATCCTGCAAAATAGTTTAATTATGTTTGCTGATACGCATCATAAAAAACTGGCACACAACTAATAACCACGGAGCCATGCGATTTCTCAATCTTTTCAACTCCGACAGTTGCCCCACAAAAGATTTCACATCATTTTTTAAAGCGCATGCAGTCTTATATGGAAATTTTTGATTTTCTGGCAACCATGAAAATGGCCTTTAGAGCTAACAAAATGTTTCTCTTCACCAGCGCGCGGGATTTGGTCATTACAGGCGGTCTAGACTCATCCTCGAATTCAAGCTATCTATGCCACCCAAACTTAGACTATATCCTTAGCAGCCCGCCGAGTAGTACAGCAAAATTTGTGTGCCTCAAACTAGTCCGCTTATTTGCTGTATCCCATTGGTGATATAAAATGATATGGTGCCAAATATATAGTGGTGGGGCTGCACCACGTGATTTCTGTAAAATATACCAGTTCCCGGAATCTCGAGCTCGTAACTAAGCCCGTCAAATACCCAGCGGTCTCCAGAAAACACATCTTCCTATCCTAAACGCCAGCCAGGAACCTACAAGGCACATCCCACGGCTATGATTCTGTCAGACATCCAGGGGCACTACAGCCCAGCTCTCGGGCGCACAACCAGTATGTGGAACACAAAATGTACCTCACTTGGGCTGCTGATTCAAGCAATCTGTCATTATTATTATTTTGCATGATAGAAAGTTTCTGCCGCCAAACGCTCTAACTGGGCGCCCTCTTCCCAGCGCACTGACACACCAAGATAGGCCATGGTCACCGATCTATAGTATTTACTTAAGAACCCATGTCATTCTAATGTTTCCCGCATATACTTATCAACCATTTGTCTATATGATCAAAATGGTTTCTTCCTCCAGGTCGCCAGCATCCATATCCATTTTCAGTTGTTTCAACTTTCGACACGTCTCACACCTAGATTAATTGTCCTAGATATTTTCTAGCCGCTTAATCAGTAGTGGTGACCGCTTTGTCTGATCAGATAATGACCTCTCTTTTCCACATCAACTTCCAGTTCCTAGGTTTTCTCGACCGTTACAGTTGCCTCGTGGAGCATCCCACCAATCGTAAAGGCCATTAGATGGCACTCGTCATTCTTTTGATTCGTGACATCTCTCCATTTTCTATTCAGCCTCCTACCCGGCCACTGCCGCGTTTAAACTCGGTAGTGAATTCTTTCGGCCTGAGTTCTTCTTTGACTTCTACTCTCAATCATGCGCCGATTTATTTAAACAAACTGTACGCCTGCTTTTGCAGTCATTTTCCTTTGGTGCAGTTTTCTGTGATTTTTCTCCGAATAACCATGGTCTTCGCCCAGTCTCATCAAGGTGGATTAACGCTGCCTTTCCACATTCATTCGGGTTCCACACGGATGTTCTCCTCTTATTATTTAGCCATACTCTTCGTGCATCTCACATTTTGATCATAACTCATTGCATGCTCCCAGTAAATCAAGAAAAATAAGGGTTGTTATGGTTGGTCAGGGAGTGCTAGTCTACAGAATCCATGATTAAGCCAGATTGAAGAATCTCTCAGCCTACCGGTTCACGCTCTTGACCCAGAGTCCTGGAGTTGCACGGAACACACCAGAAAGCAGCTTTGTCGAACTCCCGAATAACCAGTTTTAAGTGCTCCGATAATCTCTTGATGCATTTCGATTTTGTTCATATTTACAAAACAATGAGCACATCTGGTGTTTTGCTTTTGAGCTCGATTATGATGAAGTGCGAGATTTAAGTACGAAAACGCCTAAACCACGCAGTGTAATTTGGCAGTACACCGCCACAGTGGGCTTTTCGCTACAGGTAGATCAAAGCCCTCAGTTCGAAAAAACGATCGGGAAGGTGGGCTTGCAAGAACGATTGCCATAACGCGGATCTCGTGTTAGGTTTTCTTGCCCTTAACCGTTGTGACCACTCGTGCGGCATGCGTCACCTTTACTCGGCTCTGTATGGTTGCGATACTGACAACCCTGATAATTGATTGGTAAAGGGAAAAGAGAGACAGAAGGGATAGCATGCTGAGTATATTTTGACGGGAGCGTGCGAGCGGGGCCTGCGTGAGCACAAGCGGCGACCGCGCTGGGCGGTCAGCGTTTGGTTAAACAAGCGATCCGGAGGAACAAATCCGTGTTCCGCTACACTCCGTCTGACAGGGTCATATATTAACAAGGAAGATTAAAATTAATCAGCATGAAGTTCCTTCCAGTTTACCCGTGCTGTAGAGAACAAATGTCTTGAAATTTTGACCTTTTTGGATGCTGGGTCACCGAGTAACTACTGACAAACATCCATCGATATTTTAACCCTTGCTGACCAGCATGCAAACTAGAAGTCACGGGAATGAAGCCTCCTTTTCTCGTCGCAAGAAAAAATGCCCATAAACACGGATAGAATAAGCAAACAACCAAACGTTATTTATTAGATGCAACTTCCAGGCCACAAGGACAACAATCCTGGTACGGGAAGGCACTCGACGCTCAATCTTGTTTGCTGTCATAGCTCTAAAATTGGGATAAGTTGCAGCACACGACTTGCGTTTTTCACTTTGTAGCTATTCTGGTCTCCTTACCTGTAGTTTCATAATTTTTTATGCTTATGTAATCTTCATACGGGCATCCGTAACTCAGAACCAAATCGCATCAAGAATAGCAGGGATTGTTTGCGCTTGGTGCGCTGATCTCCACATGAAAATGCAACTGTTCTGTGTGATAGGTACTCCGGGCAGCGGCCTTCATTTTATTTGCCTTCCAATCTATTCTTTTAGTCTTATTTTCTCTCCTGAATGGCAACGTTAGTTTGGCTTCAAATTATTATTTCTTTACAATTCTTCTCCCTACTACTGCGTAGACAAACCCTCCAAAACATACCAATTGAAAATCGAATCGGTCACCGAAGAGGAATTTTCAACCTTGGGAACAGCATCCCACCCAAACCCGTTGGGTTTCGTCATAGTAACAAAGAATTCAATGCATTCAGCTTCCCCAAATCGTTTGCGTCTTCTTTCTCATTAGCAACATGTTACATATTTCTTCCGCGTTTGTTGGGAAAGATAACTAAACTAAATCCGCCCTCTGGTGGCTGTTTGCTTTGGGACGGGGTAGACAGTTTTCAAACAGATGAAAATATTCTTCCTAGAATGCAACAAATGGAGGTCTGGAGCAATTTGCTTCATGCTTCGAGAACATTTTTTAATCATCAGCTATTTTGATTGAAGAGCGGACAAGCAAGACCCTTTAGAGAATTGTGTCGCGGCTAATGAATTGCGGCTTTCGGTTAGAGCTTCCAATGAAAAGCCGTAGAAAAGAAGCAGCATGAAATTCCGCGGAGCTTGCTTTTCGTCAAAACATCGGGATGGCTAGCTGCCATTGTCGACTCGTCCCACATTACATTCACCGGATGTTAAATATGGACAGATACAGTTAACTCACGGAGAAGGTCCGGTGAAATGATTATGGGATACAACCTCGTTTAATGAAATAGACGATATTTGACGCCCTATGTGTTACTAGTTCGTTTTGATTCCACAACCAATTTAAACACTTTTTATCATGAAGATTATTTAATTCGAGATATTATTAGGAAGTCACGTAGCGCATTAGTTCCCCTATGTAGATAAAGCAGTATGCATAATAGGGGTGTCAAGTGTACACGAGATTATAAGTTGAGCTACATCAACGCTCGAATCACTGCTGACAACTCGTGACAAGGAAGGTACAGTGTTTGCACGGTTTCCTAATGGCGAGCTGGGCGTTGCCTGTTTATGTTGAGTCAATGCGGCCCCTAGACTCCCAGAACCTGCGTTGGCTAACTGGTTGCTGAAGTTTCAGATAGGGTTATTAAAATAATGCCTTGTCAGTGGCCCCCCGTCAAAATGCCGATGACCTACCGTGCAGGACTGGTCTCAGTGCTTCTTGGTTCCAAGATCTTGAGTCAGTTCAGTTGTTTATGCAACCATTAACCTAGCACTAATGTGTTCTTTTTCTAGTTAACCCTTCACAAAATCGTCTACTGCAAATAAGGTAAGAGCGAGAATTAGAAAAAAAGATAGACGGCTAAGTATCTGGCTGAAGAACTGAACAATTGCGGATGTTTTGAATACAAGATCTACATGGACCACGCCGCTAACATCATGTCGCGCTTTGGGATGAGTCACTTGGATCATAACTTGGTAACCAAACCGTGAGGATAAGAGCTGACGAAACAGATAAGTTTTTCACACATTTTTGGCATGTCACCGACTCGACTATTTGCCTCGGAGAACAGTGTTTAACAAAGAAGTCGCTTTGCGGATTTGCGCAACGCCGGACCCAGTGACCTTGATTTGTGGAAATTCAGTACCAGCTCCAAAAATTGAACCGCATGGCCCTGCACCTCAAGCCTAAAATCTGAGCTATTCTCATAATTCTCGTGCCATACGCTACCAATGTTTCAGTGTTCAACTATTAAAAGTCTTCGCGCACCTGTCCTCTACAGTCATGGTTTTGAGTCGCACAATAGCGCCCATCTATATGTTGCTGTGTATACCCTACCATTGTTATAATAAAAGACAACAGCATTCAAACACCGAAATTCACCGCATATCTGCTCTGAACCGTAGAGAAACACCATTCTTACTGTTGCTGCTAACACACGACCACTGATCGATAACCGGATGTAGCGCCGACCTCACAGATGCCTCAGATTAGCAAAGGCCAATCGGGCCTTTTGTATGCGAGAAGACACTTCATCCGATGTACCACCACCAGGTGAGATACAACTACCCAAATAACCAAATCCATAAATCTCACTCAGTTGTTCTCCTGCAAGAACAAGGTTCAGCTTCGAGCCAATCCCGCCTTGTACCAGCATTTCAGACTTTGAAGGTGCACAATATTCAAAGTAATGTTGTCTTCTCATCACGAACATCAAGAAAATCTTCCAAACTATTTGGTTATCACTCTGAAGAAAAACATTGTAAGCATATTTTAAGTAAAAATTTTTTTTATCTGAACAAATATCAACGCAACTATTTTCGAAATCATTATAATTGGGAAGTTGTAAAGGAGGGAGGAGGAGAGGCAGTTCTGATCAATATCTGCCGTGGTGAACTTGAATGGAAGATCACCATAAGCACGAACTGGACTTCGGCTGCTCCCTACAGGCCAGAAAACAAATGAATTTCTTTCGTGCACCGGTCGAAGCAGCAGCACAGAATTTCACCAATTGGGTGGAGCGACGCTCCTAGATCGAGGAAGACAGAGACTGCAAGCTTTTCAAAGCCATGTGTATTCCAGGATTGGTTTCAGGGTGAAGATCTGGTCAATAAAACTAAGGGCGGGTTGAAAATGGATTTGATTCTCGCGTGGACACTCCTCAAGATCGCCAGTAAATCTGTTTGTATGCAATATCTAATAGCGATTTCCCCGTGATCTTTAGAGGAGGGCCCATTGTCATTATTGTTAATCAGTACAGCTAATTATTCACATTGTTTCTTAGGATTTTGATCTCTTGCCCAGACTGGCCGTAGTTTGTTAAGTCCGATGTTAAGATTTTCCTACCGTCTTTGAAAAAGGACGAAGGCAGTCCGTCCGGTGCAGTCAGGCTGAGTCGAACTTACATCTGCTTATTGCCACGCGAACTTCAGTCGTGCACGGTACAGCGTCTGGGCTCACAATTTTGATCTTAAGTTGCAGCCTCCGAGAGTTAGATAATTAATTAGTTTTGATTTCCCATGAAGCTCTCTCCGCTACGGATAAGTTGTTCCGCTACCACTACGTCCATAAGCATGGCATGAATATAAAAATTTACTGTAATCTAGGATGAAACTAATTGTCGTCGTCTAACAACTGAAATAAAAATTAATTCCTCAACTAAGAGAAAATCAAGGAAAACTAATTTCTTCTAATAAAGAAATCCGTCCACGTTTGGCAATTAAAGAGTTACTATGGCATTTGAATGCAAATAAACGGAGAACAACCGTAATCCGGGACAGCTAGGAGTCAGACGAAATCGGAATACCAAACTTGAAGAACATTAAAACCTCCATGTTCAAAACTGATGTGCTGTGTCAACGAATACTGAAAATGGACGTTACGGGATGCAAATGAGTAAATAAATTTCGCCACCTACTACCTTACCAATTTTAATTACATCGCAGCCGATTAGATACCAACAGAGAAAGTCTTGAACGTAAACTACGGGCCAGCATTCCATATTACAGCTTTTCTGATCATCCCTCAGCCGCTTCACACAGTTCCTCGTCCGTGTCTGACAACCTCCATTCCTGTGGCAGTTCCACACTCCTATATGGCCATTGTGCTCTGGGCACCGATTTCCTCCGTGGTTTCCATTCTATTATACATTATCTTCTTACCAAAAATACACTGGATTCCAAACCTACTAAACCCAACTCACCTTCCAACGAGTGGTCTTGGTGTCTGGCGGCGTGAAAACTGACGGTTATAATCAATCCCTAACAAGAATAAGCTCTACTGAGATTATGCTGACCTGGGAAGAGTAAATTAACATTACGAACCTCGATGCTCATCCTAATAAGTGGAACCCAACAGAATGGGGTGAGCACAAATTGGTCACAAGTGGACACAGTTGAAAGCATCCACGTGAACCCATCCGCGCATCTCAGCTTGTTTTTGGTAGAATCCTAATTAAATTGCAGGCCATGAAAGAAAATTAACTTCACACAGAAATCATGCGTGAAAACTGATCGGTGGTTTGGACCACGATAGTCGGGGAAGGTAGGCAGGGATCAGACAATTAGCAGTACGTACCTTATGTTGCAGTCACGTTTGCGTACACAGGTTTCCGCATTTCAGTCAAAAAGGATGCCATAGCAGAATATAAATCAAAAAAAGATGAAACGAAGAATAAGGCATTCAAAATCACGGGAGGCTGTGTACAAAATCATTCTCGACCTGCTCCCGATTGATGAGAATTCGAGCTAGGGAGGAAGCAGCGGAGTCCTATTGATATTTATGTGAGAGCGCATTGAGCGGAAGGTAAGGTGTCCTGGCATGAGGACGACATTTAGAAAATCTGTTATGTGGGGGATGAGCCGTATCCGAAAGAATTTTCTGTGCAAATTTTTCTCACACGGGGAGATGGACATCACAGTGGGGTACACAGTACTTTTAGTGGTATGTAAGATACACCACTGATAGTTGACAAACCACGGCGAAGCGTTCTGGAGTCTCTTTAACAAACCATCAGTTATGGCGGGCGAACGATAGGGGAGAGCAGGAAAAGCAGACAAACTAATGGTTTTGGTTAATCTGGAGATGTTACAGTCTTACTATGTATTAATGGAAGAAGAGTCAGCCGGGCAAGCAGACCAGTCAAAAGTAAACAAACATTCCGACATTTTGTCAAACTGGAGATTTAGAGCGGACAGAGGAATGATGAATGACATATAAGCTGTGGAAATCTTCGGTTCCAGATATAGACTGAGAGAGCTACGTCATTCTATGAGTAATTAACCAGGGGAACTAGCGTGCAGGTCCCTGATGTATGTTGAAAAAAATATGGGGAAAGAACAACTCACCGGGGGACTGCAGAATTATTTACCAACCACGTAGATTTTTGTCGTCCCAGTCTTGATACAGAGTTCTGTTGGTGGAGTAGTCTGATAGCCATGCCGAGAGCAGCTTGGGACAGCCAAACTGTTCTAGTTTGCGAAGAAGTAAAGACCGTGGAAGAGAACTGAACGCAGAGGGAATATCTACGGAAGCGCGTTTGACAGATTAGGCGCAAGGATCCAAGGATTTGGTGGTAAATGAACCAGGGAAGCCACAGCGTCCAAAGTGGACCTGTTTGGTTTGTGCGCAAGCTGAAAGGGTCATCGGGCACATTAACAGAAGTCAGATGTTCCGTTAGTTTAAGACCGCGTGAAGGGTTTGTGTGCTTACGGACGCATTAAGAAAGGAAGCAAATGAGTGAAGCCGCACCGAACTCTAGAAGTGGATATATCGTCAGGATCCATACCTATAGTAATCTGGGTCAAGCGAAGTTTGAATAATTCTTCTTTCGAAAAGGATGCTACATCCGGGAACCAAGAAACTGCAGAGACGTTATGTGGGTAGGTAAGCGCCCGGTTCATACTGCCTGCAGCTTCAGTAGGGCTTATTGGCTTCCCATACAAAATTATTTTTCCCTTGCCAGATGCACCTAATGTTGCAGCTGATCAGGAGTTGCTTTGCATAAGACTAGTCGATTCGCTTTACTTTCTTTGATATTGGGAATGAAAGGAACCTAACTCACTGGGAATCTCGTAATCTATGGGTTTGCATGGAAGAGATCTTTGAAGAATGTTTTTACCGAAAAATTACGTTATCGTAATTTGATTTCGTTAGCCACCTTGAAAAATTGGAAAGCTCTTCGGGAATAAACTTTGGGTTTCAATAGTAACCGACAATGATCACTGGACAGGGTAGTTTAAGACAGAATGATTGGTAATAATTTCATCCAGAGTGGAGCTATTTCCGGTTGGGGAAATAGATCAGTCAAATCAAACACATTAAGGGGAAATGCCGAAGTGTGATTAAAATCACCTACGACGGTGTGTAGGTTATCATCTAGCAAGGGGACCAGGGAGGATAGAAAAGAATCGAAGAAAAGACGAAACAGCAGTTTGTATGCAAAAAGGGTCTACGTACAGGTCCATTGAGATTGTGCTGTTATGCAGAGAAAACTTGGGGTGACGGTGAATAACTAGACAGCCAATACCAGAAAATCAATACGAATAAGTTGGTTCACACTTGTTTGACCAAGAAGAATTGATGTGTGATCAAGCCACCTCCAGTTTGCCTGGGGCTGTATTGTATGTCCACTCGGTGTACATCAAAGTCTTGGATGGATATTAGGGCATTCGCAACACGTGAGTTCAGCCATGAATCCTGAATGCAAATCACAAGTATGAACATGTGTCCGAGAGCAAGGAACGAGAGACAAATCCGGAAAGTATGTTACTAAGTGAGAACGGGACAGGCATTTTGGCTAGCGGATTGCACTTAAGAGAACTCTGCCAACCGGCACAAAAGCGTCTTTCTGGTTTAGTAGGGAATCCGTGATGTACATACGCAGTTAAGTCCAAGCGAAGAGAAATCTCGGGAATGTTTCAGTAGGAGTAAATCCGACCGTGAATAACAAAGCTCATAATGAAAAACAAACGGCACGACGGATGAGTGATCTACGCCATCACTTTTCCCGTGTGATGCGTTACATGCAAGATACGTTGGACTTCCAACCAACAACCATTTCGGTTACCTAGAGAATCAAGTGCCCTCACTTTCATCTAGTGGCACACGTATTCCACAAGCACATTCAACAGGCTTGGTTAGTATAACTTTCGTCCACCCTCAAACATCGCACCAAAGGAGTCTTTCGAAATTTACCAATGACCTTAAACATCTCCGGTGGTGGCAGCACAAGTTGTTTTGGGTTACAACTGGCACTCCGTTTTTTTTCAAATCCCATAAACAGCATCAAGAGCCAAAATTTGCGGCAAAAATTCAACTCCACGGGCTTGGGGATAAACATCTCCGGTGCACAGAACACCTATCCGCCAAAGAGGGCGGTGAGCATACAGCCCCATGATGCTGTGACTGGTTTGGGATCAGCGTTTAGCTACCTTCCCGAAGCTGAGTACCAAAGATTAATCAAGCCGGTGTGTAGCACCAGATATTCATCTTCTTTCTCGTACATTGGCGAAAAACACTGATATGGGGCGGTGTGCAGAACTTGCTAAGCAGAAATTATTTGAGATAACGACCATGTGGGAGCGTTTCGCGAGTATCCATCTCAGCCTGAAAATACCCACCCCACATATACCAACTAATCTGGAGGCTGTGAGGATTAGTTTGAGCTCTCGTACCACAACCTGTACTATGAACGCAAATGCAGGAGTACTGAGCAGTAAGTACGTTTGGCGAGCACCAATCAGCCCTTGGGAACAAACTGAGACATACAAAACTGATATTTTCTAGCTGCCATGTTCAGCTTAGATCAGCGTTTCAAACTAAAGCATGAGTCCGGACCAAACGACGTAAGGAGTGTATCGAAAAATCGATGCGCCATGTATTGGTTTTTTTTTATTGTGAATGATATAATATTAATAACACAGCGTTGTTGGTAGATGTAATGCGCCAACGTTTCGACTACCGTGGGTAGTCTTTCTCAAGGCAAGTTTTACAATCAAATGCATTTGATTGTAAAACTTGCCTTGAGAAAGACTACCCACGGTAGTCGAAACGTTGGCGCATTACATCTACCAACAACGCTGTGTTATTAATATTATATCATTCACAATAAAAAATAAAGCATGAGTCCTATGTTCATTCAATTTTGGTGTTCTCGCGCATGCAGTTTCCCGTCTCGATCATAACTTCGACTAAGAAAACAACATACACAACAGTTGTGATCGTGGATAGCCAAAAACTAATTTGCAACAAAACCATTCACGAAGGAAAAAATGAAGATCGTGCAGTGGCACAGAAGAGATTCCCTCGAAAAAGCTAGGAATTATTACTGACTTGCATAAGTGCGGCTGTAATTGATACAGAAATGTCTGGAAAAAGACGATGTGACAAGAATATTCCCAGACGACATGAAATATTGCTTGGTAAGCAAAAATGTCAACATACTCTATGTCAAATGAAAGTTCACATAGACGAGGATCACACACAATGATCGATGAGTTTTTCCACCAGCCAACCGACTATTCGACAAACATCGCTACATACTGAAAAAGAGACAAATCGATCTATGAAGACAGAAACACTGATCCAGTTAAGACGAAAAAAGCAGAATATGCCGGCCGGTTGCAAACTATTGGGTCTAGGTCACTGATGGAGCGAATTATGATGCTCGTTGCAGTAGAACCTACGGAGGATTAAAGTCCGAGGGCTGCCGTAATCAAGTCGCTTCATAAAATAAGCGCAATCTTGAATATAGCGGACTGCATCCTAAAACAGTTTCAAGCTAAATTGATACCTGGGAGCATCCAGAGAAACCGAAAAATGAACAATAAAAATATTCATCTTGTGTTTGATCTTGGCAATGCCTGTGGCTATAGCCGTATCTCATGCTGAGCTCCGTAAGTTCCATGTAATATTTTTCGCTGTACAGCCCATTTCACAATCAAATCGAGGTTTTCGGCAAATTCACACAGATAAATGCAAATGAAAATTTATTCCTGAGAATTAGGTGCATAAAAAAACTGGCCTGCTAAAAAGTCTTGGTTGCGTAAGTTCCTGACGGATTCTCGATTAAAAGTTACAGGTATGGACTTTGGAGTTGTCTGGACTAGCCCTCAACGGAGGCATTTATGAACTGCACCCGATATAACCAATATTCACTCACAATTGTCAATTTGGAAAATGTGTCATTCTATCTTAAATAAGTACCTACTGTTGGTTTCTGCTAAAATTATCAGATCATCTTGACTCAAAGAGAGCAATCGCACACAAAAATACAGCACTTCAATGATGTCCCCCGGGGTTTGATACACTACAAGGAATAGATAAGTTGTTTAAAGACAGGTTAGGAAAGTTTGAGTGGACGAGGTTATGAGGGCAATCGATGTCTCACTACAGAATTACCACATACGGGCAAGGCATTCTGCAACAAGGATGGAGGTTATCAAACACGGATGAGAAAATAGAGGTGAGCAACGGTGGAAAAACTCGGGTCTTGAGCTGGAATCTGTACGGAATTTTTAAGATTTCAGCCGCAGTGCCACTCCCAAGTTCTTGACGAGTTAATGATTATTCTTCCCCAACCCTTCATCGTTTAAGTCGGGAATCGACGTATTTAACGCCAGGAACATCATTCGGGTATCATGAAGTAACAAGATGCAACCGAATCAGCGGGCTAAAATCTACCAGGAGAGTTTGCCGGTCATAGGAGAAAACGAAAGTCAAAATACATTGGTTTCTTAGTAAACATTTCGGCACGATCAAAGCCCGGATGGGAAAAAAATTTTCAGCAGTTGCCACTATGGACACGACGTTTGATACAAAGTTGTTTCGCTAATAGATTGCTATGTATTTCACAGGATGAGAAAGACGCCAGCCGCAACCAAACAACTAAGACCAATTCTCCGAATTGGATAGGGGGAGGAGTTTGCTGACAACACCATATCCGATGGTGGATCCAGTTGAGCGCATTGTGAACCGTTGACCTGGCTCCAGGACCTAACACGAACGAGTGCATGGAGGTTAAGGAATAAATGAAAAGGAATACTAACAAATAAAAAACAGCAATTCGGGAATATATACCGAAAGCGGTTTTTAATGAACAGAACTCAGAAGTACAGGTTCGAAAACCAACAAACGGCTTATTGTACAGCACATCGAAGCAGACAAGATAACCGTTAAAACAATACTAGACATATCTAGCTGGTAACTTTTTGTACAATTCTCCAGTACTCGAGTACTGCGGTTGTGTGAAGTGGAGTTTCTTTTACCACCGTTTTTCTTTTGGATCCGGATCAAGGAAGAGCCGTTAGGCCGACTATTATTTCCTCCCTTAAATTCTAATCGGAAAACTTTGGCGCACACTCAGGGAGCTGCCTAGTTTTCACTTTTCTGCTTTTATCATTTTTCGCCTCTGCACCAAAGAACTGGGTTCAAAAGTTTCTCTTTTCATGACTTTCTCTCGTCTTTCTCGAATCCAATAAGTTGCTTTTACCTAATCATCATACCTAGATGTCGAACTATGTTACATTAACCATTTTTACTAAAAAGCTTACGAACTCCCCGTCTTTCCCCGTTTCTAGCAATATACTAAATTTGTTTTCAAAAGCAGGCTCAACAAATTGAATCTTCCATGCATTCACCTCCGGGCTATGGGATTTACCTTTTTCACTGCGAGTCATCTTGTGTAAAGAAAGTCCTACGGATTATACGGCACATGACTTCCCTCCAGTGGGCTGGAATTCTTTTAGTCAGACAACTTAATACAGCCTCAAATCTAGGTGACGAGACTTGATAACATTTCAATGACCACGTTATAGTGATATTCTCAGTTTAAATCAGTTGCATTTTGGAAACACGATACTTGTGACTGCGCAAGGTAAGCAGAATATAAATCTGGAAAAACCAACTAATAAATCCCCAGACATGTTTCCAATGTTGGAATTTTCAAAGCGAGCTGATATGATACTTTGCAAGCTGCGTCACTTATCTTCACTAGTATAGGACTGATGAGAATGATATCGGGCACTTCGTGAGTTGCAATTAGACTGCCGAGCCAAGATTTAACGGCTGGTCAATTAAGTCCGTTGACAACGAACTTGACGAATGACACGTGAGGATAGTCACGGTGTTTCACATTTTTTCACAAATGAACAGATAACCACTAGGAAACATATGATCGAATAACAAAAATGCTCACAGACCTGATTTTCAAGACAAAAATAGTTTAATCTGTCAGCATACTCAACCAAATAGCAGGAAAATTCAAGTTTACTCACTAACACTTTGACTCTTAGATATATTTAGGATCAGACTTCAAACAGTTGGACCTAAGATATTCCCTAAACGGTTGCATGATCAAGAAAAGATCTACACATTCATTATGAGCACTATTAGGCGGTGTGAACGTACCATTTTTTTCTGAAAATCTAGTGTGATTGTGGTATCCTCACCAGGCATGACCATTTCCTTGTTTTCAGACAGAATAATGAAAGCAGGACAATCCCATGATTTGCTGAACACTTGCAACTGAAATTTGTTCAAGAAGGGCTTTGCTCGACCACCTTCTTTCTTAGATAACATGTACACCTGCGAGAAGGAAGACCGTAGGTATTAGGAAGAAAGTAATTTACGGGATAAAAACTGATTTTACGAGTGGAAGACTAATTGATCCAAGTAGATGGGCGCCCACTCAGCTGTACACCGCTGCCTTGCGATCAGGTTCTTGTCAGAACCAAAAGCTTTGGTTGAGAGC
>LUCM01009712.1:225012-347381 GCA_008360955.1 Fasciolopsis buskii | reverse complement strand
TGGCAGGTGGAATTACGTTGAAACTGGTCCGGAAGATCAAAACTCATCTATCCACAACGTCGAGTTTAGTTGTTTGAGACGCTGGCATGAATCGAACTAACGTTGTCTATCAAATCAGCTGCAAATGGCTGTGGAAAACACTACACGGTGAAAACCGGGAAGCAACTCGGGACACGGATCCATGAGCACCAGTTGACAACAAAAAGGCACGATCCACTCTCCCCAATTACAGTTCATGAAGACCGGGAACGTCACAAGTTCATTTTCGAAAACGTAGAGATCGTCGTCCACGGCAGAACAAAACTCGGGGGAATTTCTCTAAGCTTGGCACTCCTCGGAAAGAGCGACAAGCACATGTGGATCTGGACTATGCATACTTATCTATCCGATCAAAGGAGTGATCACTACAAGCCAGTAGAAACGAGCACTGATTAAGCCCATAACATGTCAACAGTAAGAAAAGATGAACAAAGCAACTTGCCAGATCTGCCCGACCAATTCACCAGGTGCAACCAATCGAAAGGGACCAAAGACTAGGTTACCCATTTAGGCGTCGACCAGCACGACCAATCAGAGGTAGTTTATGTGATTCCATGCCTCGGATACGACAAACTATGTCGGTGAGACAGGCGAACAATTACGCACACGCTTGCACGAATATTGACTAGCCCTACGGCGCGCTGACCCAAGCTCGCAGGTCTGGAACCGCCGTGTACAAACAGACCATGAGGTCAACAACAACAACGCAAAGGTAATCAGCCGGGCAAACAGAAAGAGGGAACGGCTGATTCTCGGGGCTCTACACTAGAATATATATATATGTATAAGCAGGAAGTAGTATCTGGATGCGTAAACAAAATTAGCCCGGGAGCACACGACCGGTTTGGCGGTTATTGTCGCTCGTCAGGTATGCGTACCCGATGCTCTCTTGTCTAAACATTCATATATATATATATATATATATATATATATATATATATGATTGCACGAGACGTCTCTTGTTATTGTGCGCTGTCCTAGATAAAATATTTACTTTCACTTCTACAATCCTTGGTCACATTGCAATATCATCTACCATGATTTTTGTCATCCGCGCCCCACTCATGATCCGTTCGGCGCGTGAGGTCAGGCGATTTCTCTGATGTCCGAATCCATGCATTGATTCCCCGAGAAGTCGATGCGAATCCACTTGTTTATTGTCGCTCGAGCTAACTACAATCTGTCCGCGTGACACTTCGTCGCTTTTCACGCTGCGTATCTGTAATTTAGGCTCTTTCATTGGCAGCATGATGCAAACGGGTGAGATGAGAGAATCTAGCACGCACAATTTCATTAATATATTCACGAACAAGTGAAACTCTTTCGACCTCCAACATATTTTGCCAGCGCAAGCAATGAGAATGAGGCAAGTGTCTTGTAACCTGTTAATTGATTCTTTCAAGTTTGCACTTTTCTACTCCACGTCTGTAAGTTTTTTGAGCGAAACCTATCGATCTGACCCGCAGTTGATATGTCATGCCTGTGGTGAGCCTACGTATCTTATGTGAACACTATTTATTGTCGTTTGATTTTGCGATTGTCGGCTCCTTCCAGAACCCGGTGGAATCGCCTGGTCAACATCTGTTCCTCTTTTATCATCATGGTGATCAGTGGACACGTTCTAAACGGGTCAACAAAATGTGAATATTGACTAACAACTCATGTCTCTGTGTTAACATTTAGGCCATTTGGTGAACAACGTCACTTTCACTTAATTTTCTCCAATACGAAACAATGTGCGAGCATTATCTGGACAGTCATGCCACCACCACGAGGGAAATTCATCGAAGGTTAATGCTGGGCTCTCGAAATCTGATCCATGCGTTTAGGGTGAAGTCGTCCCGGGGAATTCGAGGACAGTTAACATTTCGATGATCCGATTTTCAACATCGTGGCCCGTTACGGATTCTCTCAACGTCGCTCACTTTTCCATTCGGAAACCTATAACTGGCTAACGATAGCTCCCGGGGTTCAAATATCTAAAAGATATATAAGAAACGACAAACATTGCCGCTTCTTTATAACTGCGGTTTACCGTATCATTTGTCCGCATGATCAGAATAAAAACAAGCAGTGACAAATATTGGAACATCTAAAGGTTCTACTATGGCATGGGGTTTTAAGTCCTCAGGAGATTCTATTTTCACTCCGGAATCGTCCGTTTTCACTAGCTGTGACAAAGTAGTTACATCGTAGAATGTTATTTATTAGTTAAAAGGACGTCTTAGTTGGCGTTACTCACTGGTCAAATGCACTCGGTCGGCTTATCCTAAATGGTTGACTTTCTCATGCGATGTTATCAGTGTGATTTCTCCACGATGGTGTTGATCTTTGAGCTGGACACAAGACATTATGATTGGCAGTCCGCTACCCTTGCAGTAAGCGCGCTTGGACCAAAAATCATCAGGAGAACAAGAAAAAGGATTATTCTCACCACCGAAGTGGAAGTGGATCACCTGGTCGTTCGTGATGCTGAGATTTGTCTGCTTTGTAATTTCGACGGATTTATTTACGCTAATGTAATGGGTTGCAACATGTTCTGTCATCGATAATCGATTTCTATTTACTTTTTTGGTATCCCATTATTATGTAGCTCGCTCTAACATCATGAAGATGGGAAGCTGCGTTCACATGGGACTGTCGGCTTTTTCTGTCGCAAATTTTACTTCTGGTCGGCCAAAGAATTCCACGCACGCTGGCCAGCGCTGGCTAAACTGACGAGGTCGTGGTGTTTGGCCGTGGATGTCGCGAGTTCGAATCCTCCCGCCGCCGCCCAACTTTTCCACTTGGCAGCCCTCTGTTAGCCACAATCCCCTTGTTGAAAAATGATGTGCATTGTTATCTTGTTAATAAGGGAAGTAAAATATAAGGAAAAATATAAAATACTCATCGAGAGGGACTGATAGGAAGGCACCAGAGAACAAGAAACTCATGAAATTATTCATAGTCCTTTTTCTGCGCTTTCATGTAATCTCTGACAGATGGGAACAGTTGCTAAAGAAGGTCAGTGATTTTCTTTCCGCTTCCAACGAAGACTGGTTGCAAAGATGGAATGATTGGCTTCTTTGGGTTCCTTTCATGTCAGTTGGACGCCCTTTTCCATCAGTGGATCCGGCACTTTACATAGCAAATGACAGAGGCAAAACATGAAAAATTGGAGGAATACTTTGCTTCCAATTACGGGGCGGATCGGAGATGCCATCGTTTTCTACTTCTCTCGATCGCTGCGAAAAGGACCCACAGTTATCGGCGAGGTTGCATGTTAAATTTGAGACTTGCCAACTTGTAACCTTATCCAGATATCCCTTTTTTCTACGCAAATTTGGCAACTTCTGTGTGCAACTACCTTTCCATGAAGTTTTTCAAGTTACTGATGCGTCGCGAAATTAATTCTTCGAGAGCCTGACCACACATGCAAGAATAACGCTGGTCGTCAAAACGGATGTTTTGGCAACTCCAGTGTCACTGAAGTTCACCGTGGCGAATGCCCCATGCCCGTTTAATTTGGGCGGTTACCCACTGACCCATTAATGAAACGCCCGGATACCATTCGGCCTGGCATCGTAGCCCAGCTGGTAAAGTACGGGAGTTGCAAAGCGTTGGCAGTGACCCCGCCGAGGTCAAAGACTTTTTGCAGTTGGATCAATTTTACATTTGTATGGATCTGCCAATCAAGCTTTCTAAAGTAAAAAATCGTCTACATATTATATCCATACACGTACGTGCTAACGAATGGAATCTCACGTTAACGAAATGCCTCGGAAATCTAATTCTGTGCGGAGATTCAACGAGTATGGTCACGACTATTCCATTCGAACCATTTCAGCTTTCTGTGTCCGTACTGAATATGGAGTATAGTGTGAGTGTTCATATATTTTGCACAAATCTATTTATAGACCGTGTACCACCAGAAACATGGCGGGCGATGAAAGCAATTAGTTCACAACAAGTAGCCTTTCTTACATTCCCCGACTCCACATCAGTAACGATCTGTCGGAATCCGTAAGTTCTCGGTGGGTGGGATACTGCCCGGTCGCCCAAAAGTAAGTACAAGTTTGACTTAACTCTACCTCGAGCCCCTGACCACGTGGTCTAACCCACAAGACAGCAGAACGTGCAAAGGTCACATAATCCCCAGGGGATTGGTGGTTGTCTGCTCACTTCATACCGTCTTCAGATGGGGCTAAACATCCTTTGCCCCAAGTAAACAACTTCGCCACAGATACTGATGAGCATACAGTAGTGCGTTTCGTACGCCGCCCGTGGTTGGTTTGTAATCAGGATTCACTGAACTTCTCTGAACTGATTATGAATGAGCACTCGAGCCGGCGGAGGACGCCACCCATCCGTCTTCGTCTTTACGCTTTGGTGAAGACACTTTCGCAATGAGAAAGCGATGAGTAGGACATCCCGAGCGGAGGTTGTTTGCGATGCAGGTTATTTGGTTGTTTTTTTGAAATGCCTTCAGCGCGATTAGTCTAGTGTAATCCTGAGACAACCATCTTTGACGATACTGAACCACGTGAATGCTCTTAACGGGTTTACGTCTTAAAAACTGTACTGGATTGTGTCTATTTTCAAGAAAAGGGGATGTCTGTTACCAGGTCAGTCGATCGTTTTGGACAGGTGGAATCCACGCTGGAAGTTCCGCTTTGCATACCCCTCAATGCTATAGTACTATCACTTTTGAACATTCCCCAATCAGTTGTGCTTTCACTCCAGTCATGACTCGTGTTGATTGGTTGATCACTGTGTCCATTTGAACGCATGCACAGGCGCTTCCACCAAATCAACTTCTGATTGGCTAAGAAAGATATGCTGTTGGTGACGTGCATCACCTCAGTTCCCCATTTCTTCGTTTATAACCAGGGGCTTGGCAATAGTACGGAGTGAGTACCCAGGCGCACAGGTACGGTATATGGATAACTAACTATTTCACTGTGTTATTCCGCGCCACGCAATTGTGAAACAATGCTTTTGGTTGACCACCAAGAAATAAAGCCATGGTCGAAGCCGAAAGGCACATTTCCGTTACCAAAATCATCATGGCTGCTGAAGTTAGGGGTAAATCATGTAATCTTCACATCGTTCAATATTTCATTTTCCTTATAATGTGCGACCTAATGGAACTTCTCACTTAGCGGTGGTGAAGAGCTAATGACTACTGCCGCCAATGCTGTTAGCCGAACTCCCGGATGATCTAGGAACATTTGAACACGCAAACAGACGTGTGTGCTTCAAAGACCATATTCCTGCTGATTTTATTTATAATCGAATAATGGATGGTATCACACCTTGGTTTCAACCATTGAACCAAAATTTAGGCCGGATTGATTCTGAGGCTCGGTTTCGCGTGGTAGCGCTTAAAGGGGCTGGAATCCCGTAGGTAGGTTATGCGGCTCGCAAAGCGAGAGATGCAGCTACCTTTAGATAATTCATCCTATGGTATAACAACCGAATTCCGCTTGAGAACCAAGGTAACTCTTCACAGGCAATGCGCGAAGGTGCACGACCTTCCAAATCTGGACGCAGATATGCACATTCCATCCTCCGACAATGATGCTCAAAAAGGTGTTCACAGCCTATTCTATCAGTGTAACGGATGTCATACTTGACTGAACATTGATCTTTCTGCCCATCAGAAAGTCACTTGGACCGATTTACGTTTTCAGCTTGCCTGCCGCTACGCGCTGATCTGAAATCCCAATAACGCTTGTGTTCTCTTCTCCTTCGAATAATTTTTATCGAAAATTCGATGATTCTAAACAGTTTCAAGGGCGATGCAAAACTAGCTATGCTCCTACGAAGCTGAATTTTCTGCTTCTCAGTCCACAGCAAAAGAATTTTATTGTGGAACAGTTAACATCTATAGTTATTTTCGTTACAAGTTTAAATACCTGCAATTTACTTTTTCATGATCCAAACTCCATTATCAGAACAATGCCATAAAGAGTGATTTATTATGTCGGGTTTTGCAAAGTTCACGATGGTTCTGATAACCAAATTCTGGTAGTTGACGCCCACGCGATCTCGGCTTTCGCGTCAAAGCTGGTTTCGGTGTCCAAAGCTGTGACTGGTCACTAAAGCTGTAGCAATATCGAAAAATTTCTTCCCCGGTACCAATGGGCAAGTCACAAATCGAATCTATCACGGATTTAATACCGCCTGTTCCTGTCAACTCTAGTGAGAGCAGATATGAAGTCACGTTTGTCAGTATTAGGAATAAAAAAATATAACGATAAAACTCATCAGTAGAATAGTTATTGTTTTACTCGGTCCATTATTGACAGCTGACTTTCGCACGGGCGTGTCTATTCAGCTGATTGACTGACTGGCAGTGCATTGTTCCCACTGCGCTGATGACATTTAACCTGACTATTGCGTACAGCAATTACGCATCGGCTACTCTTACATTGGCTGCCACCGTTTCTATGGAAAAGAGTAATACAAATATGAGATCGCATTAACTGGAAGAAGACTACTTTCCACGGAAATGATTTGTTTTCATTTTACCGCTTTGTGATTTGCCTTCTGTTTGGACGAAATCAGGTGCGACCAGTAACAAAAAGCCAAATAAGCTTCGTGTTCGGGTAATACAGTGGACATCGCTGTGTGTGATCATTCGTTGGCCTAATATTTTCTTACCAAGTAGATGAGTAAAACGTAGCATCCGATAGTCCTCTAATGATTTTTTGACTTTTCTGGATGAAAAAGATATGGTTACAATAGAGATTACAAACGATAATCAACAGAATCTCATTTGAACCATTAGGAGCGTGAATGAATAATGAATCTGTTTGAGAATCACACGGAGGGTTTTCGTCTGTCAGGCAGAGCTAACCTTCAGAAAGCGAAGGCAAAGTTTGAAAGTATGGGAATTTGTTGTCACTAGTGTTTCCCATACAGATGGATAAACAAGATTCTCCCGGGAACACATGACCGGTTTCGGGGTTATTGCTAATCAGCAGGTAGCCTCCTATCCAAACATCCAACCTGTGTGATTTTTAATCGGACTCTTTACCCATTTACGCTCCTTGTGATTCAAAACAAATTCTAATGAGGACCAAATCCAGGAGCACAGAAGTATGAGAATGGTTGGACAGCAGACATGATAACGCTTCCGGAGAGGGGAAATATCGAGCACAAGATTTTTACCATGGTCAACCAATTTTTGGAACAGTAATAGTAATGATAACAAAATTAGCAATACTATCATTATTGGTTTGATTTTTATTATTACTGATAATGACTGTCACATCCTTGCACCGGTGTAAAAGAACCATACAATACGTAAATAAAGCGAAGCATAGTGCGCGATGAAAACATATGGGTTAAGTAATAAGTTAAAAAATTTCTCAATTGAATAGGAAAGCTCGGATTTGCGTCATTGCAGTGAAATTTGCCTTTCACTGTTTAAGTTTTAAAATCTGTATTCCTAAAAAATTTCGAAACCTGTTGGCTTCAGCAGGCATTGTTCAGATTCATTGCTATTTTTAGGTCCATAACAGTCACCAATCCAAGACAAGTGATAACCACAGACTCTGCAAAGCGACAGAAAGAAAATTAAATGTTATATTGTTCAACAACGAGTGGATCTTCATAACTGTAAAACTAACGGCGGTCGGTTGAGCAATGACTGTAATGATGACGATGACGATGATGCAACATGCACGACGCTAGTTAGTCGGAGTCGTACCTGTGATCCTTTGCTTGCCAAAATAATGTTGTTATTGCGATACTGATAAAGTTGGCAGTTGTCTTATTTGTCTAACTTGCTAATAGTCTGCCGAGAACTGACCATTTCTAGGGAAAAAATGGAGCATTTAAATTTTTCCATTGGTGATTTCCGTAATAGTCATTAGTTTGACATTCGTGGGAGATGATGTTAAATGACCATAGCACTACAACGAGCTGGACGAATAGCATGATTTAAGGAGAATGAACTGGTTTCACGTTGTTCTTGAAAGGCCTTGTAAGTGCAATTTGATATCAGCTGGCGGCAGTCGGTTTTCAAAAAGAAATTCAGTATCTTTTCAGCCTCGGAATTGCAAAGCTTTTGGATGCCTTTGGTTTACTAATGCTGACAGAACTGTTGCTAACGAAAGCCCTCAAATCGACAACGACATCAATCTTCCTGGGTGCATCGACGGCTTAGTTGACTTGTCGATACTCAGAAATGCTACCTGGATTGGTCAACACATACATCTCTATGGTTTCGTCCTAATTGTAAGAAAACAAAAAACTCCCGCACTGTTTGGTACAGCCCGAGCAATTTGTACGGATGACACTACTGAAAATGAATTAGGAATTTTTGCGCAACGTTTTCCTAGCAAACGGTTATTTCGAAAGCTTCATGAGAGAGGCAGTGAAACGTGATGAAGAAACTATTTGGAAGGCAGACTTTCACAAAAGTCTATCTTAATCGATCTGCTTTTGCAGAGGTACACAGTAGATGTGAAACACCGTCGTCTACCTGGTGTATGCCATGAAGCACCAGTTCACGTTATATCCAAACTTGTGTTGTGCTCACGATTACAGGATGAATTTCCAGACCATGCTAATTGTTTCTGTGTATACTCATTCCTTTTTCCTGTGGAACTGCATGTACAGACTGCATAGTTCCATGCCTGTCCGAATGGATGAGCATTAGATAAGTCAAATCAACTTCTGCTACTGTTTGTTCATAACTTATTGAATCAAACCATCGAGTGAATGTAGTCGAAGCGTCCCGTCCGATCTACAAAGCTTCAAGTAGGTGCTCAAAGTTTCTCAAGTGTTGGGCTCACTCAACTGCGGCGACTATGGGTATTTATTCATTCCGCCCTCCACTATGTAAACAGAAGCGATTCTACCTAGGACCAAACCCTCATGGCTCACTGTCTACCTACCCAAATGGAAACAAGAAACTGACGACATCCATTTCTACTGGTCTAGATTTAAATCTGAATGAAATGCGTGCCTCTTTCCTATTTTCCGCTGTTGACACACTCACTTCTTTCAACCACCTTTTCCCCTTATTCCATTTGCAATTAGACCTATTTAATATGATGAAATAGCATAATTGAATCAGTGAAAACGAGCTTAGTAGCCACTTGCTGAAGTTCTCAAAGGCAAAAGAGTCCAGGTAACGTACCTGGCAAGTGCTCATTTCAGTGTTCAACTTAGATAATGTGAAATTCAGTATTTTGATCGTGGAGTGGATAATACAAGTAATTCAGCAATCACAAACCACTGCCTAAGTGACGGGTGTGCAAATCCGTTCCAGTTATCTACCAGTACATTTTCTTGACAATTAATTCCGCATCAGGTCAAACTTCTTGGGCCTGTCACCCTTTGAAAAACTGTACTTGGGTTTGTTCGTTCGAAGAAAATTCGACATTTCCTTTGTTTACTAAACTATTTAGTAATAACTAGTTTCATTCCGTCGGTCGACAGAGCCCTGTTCGTAAGAAGGATTAACTAAACTCAAGGGTTCACCACTTCTGTTTCCTTTCTATAGATGGGAATATCCTCAGCGAATTGACAATACATTGGTTATTCAGTATCTGATCTAGACCGGATGATTGATTATGCCGGAGAATCAATAAATTCATTAGCCAGAGGCGTTAGGTCACAAGCCCAGATGGATGGACAGAATGAGATCTAAACTAGTGTGAATATAACACTTCGCTTTTGGCCAAAAGTACATAGATTCCCGAAATAGTGAAGAAAACATTTAAATGCAAAACACTAAAGCTCGGCGACTATTCTGCCTACCGGTGACCGTTATAAATTTGTGGAATGTGTGCAGAATCGTGGCTGTTGTCTTTCAGACCGTTTTTAGGAATGTCCAAACAATACAGGTAAGTGTAATTAGTCCTAAAACATTGGAAATTGCACGGTTTGGTTAGGAAACAAAAGAGGAAGGAGCAAAAGTTTCTCTCTATTCTTGTCAAGCTATCAATATATACATAGTGGCACACTTTTGCTGGCGATGCAGTATGGAACTGAAAGGTTTAAAATTGCCAAAATGGTGACCAACAACACCCAGAAGCTGTGAGATAATCCTTCGGTACAATCTTGAGAGACTGCGAAGTAAAATCGCCAAAAGGTTTGATTGATGCACATAGGGTTAGCGGCTAAAACAGACAATTTAAAATTGCATATCATCGATGCTTATTTTTCTCGCTAATGTATGTAATTTCCCCCCGGTACACCAGCCGCTTGTACCTTTCACCTCCACTTGGACAGATTTAGTGTAGCTTACACGACTGTTTGTCCTGAACTCTAGCTGCATACGACAGATTTCTCCGATTTCATCAAAAGCCATTCTACTTAGTCGAATAATTAACTGCTGGATTCGATGATCGGTTAAGTCGCAATACCAGGAAATTATCTCTTCAAAGTAGCACAATAACACCCAATAACTTCAAAATAACCATCATCATCATCGATATCATGATCAGGATCTTTATCATCATCATCATCGACGCCGTTGTCGTCGTCATCATCGATTTCATCATTATAATAGTCATCTTACTCATTCCAATCATTATCTTGAACGTTTGGCCTAGTAATGCAGCAGATAGTCAGTGTGTGTCGTGAAGACGGAAGAGACATTTACCCGAGTATATTCACTAATGCGCGAAATAGGCAATCTATCCTAAGGTGGGAACCGAAATTCGAGATCCCGGGCTTCAAAACAATGGAGCACTAGTGGAAATAACTAGATCACGGGAAAAATGGTAATCACTGATTACCGCAGTATTCCAGACTGGGGTCCGCAGCCACCGAAAAGTTATCATGTGGCCAAGTAAGCGACATTGAGAGCAGTCAAACCTTGAGGTCTTTTCATCCAGACGCAACGACTTGAACCATTTTGGTAAGACCATAAACGGAGTAATGATAATAACAGCGTTATTGATAGGTGTTGTAACTGCCCAACGTTTCATCCACAGTGGGCAGTCATTCGCAAGCAAGTTTTCCAGTGAAGTCTTCCATCGTCCAGAGACTTATCGAACGATTTTAGTTAACTTACTTAACGTGTTTTGGTGTGAACTGGGATCTGAATGGATAGTCCCCATAGTCCTCAGTAAAAATATTACGAAAGAAGCTGTAGAGTTAACGAGATTGCAAATCCCCATATGCAAGTGCGCGCACTTGGACTCTTTTTTATCATTCTAAAAGATAAAATGTGTGTCTTCTGTGATCTCCCTGCTGGAGAATAAATTCAGTTAATGAACTTGGCGTCACATGATTTCTCCCCGACAATGACAAATTTGTCCTGCTTTTGCCTAACGCTTCGGTCAGCTTCGACGGCAAAAGGATGAAAAATTGTCATCATCAGAACAAACACAAAAGCCACTTTTCTGCTGAATGGATCTCTGGTGGTAGACAGTTCGGAATTAACCAAAGGGATCGGATATCCAATCTGTAGAATAACAGTGACAATAGTGCGCATCGCTGGCGTAGTATTCCATATGCCAGAGACAGGTACTATGAAAGGATGTCGAATAAATTGACTAAATCCAAATCTCAAACAAGCCTACGCAATGTCACAGATACAAATGTCAGGCATATCCAGTGCATGAACATATTTTGGTTTGGTTGTGTGAGTGTTGATACTCGTATGTACCCCGAGTGGGCTTTGGCGCACGGTGTTTTTGTACTTTCCAACTCGTTCAAGCAGGTCGTCCGAAGAGTGCTGTCCTAGCGCACGTTTTGCAAACCCTTCAATAAACCGTGTCTGATTTGAAATGACATTGAAGACCGAATATTCCGGGCTTCTGGCGATCGAACTCATGTCCGTCGTGATTTTAATCCAATCTGCTCAACTTGGCCGAGAGAACGAAACTTTCATTGAACATTTAAGTTACAGAGGGCAAGGGGGATCGTATCTGCAATCTGAAGTTTTATAAATCATATAAAAATGTCACGGTCAAAAAGACCATAACCCAAACCGTGCTAACCCAATCAGCGCCATTAATTGTGATACAACCTTGAGGACAGCGCTTTACAGTTTCCAACAAAGACATGTTTTCAATAGGATGCATGAGTCACATCTTTTTCGTTGGCGACTGAGTACTCGAAATGCGGAGGAATTTTTCCATTCCCTTGGAATCGGTGTTAAACTCAACAAAGGTAAACGTAACGTTGACAACATGCTGAAGTCATTTAAAATCACATGGCTCATCCGCTTTTCGATGCAACCTCCAAAATATTCGGATATGCATACCTAGAATGTTTTCGGTATGTGGAAGTTTTGTGAGCCCTTTTTTTGCACCATGCTCGATGGCTAGCCTTCGTATGCATGAAAAGGCCAAGAAGACGTACAGGTCTGCAGTTCCGCCTCTTCATTTCGCCAATCTGGGCAGTATACGTCGTCAGATCGCTTCAAATTATATGTTCCGATTGATTTTTCAACCTTTTGGAATTGACTAAAAACTGCTACTGGTTTCAGTTGCCTAATCGGCTGCGTGACGAAGGTTGGTAAGACTGTAACAGAAGTCAGCACGCGTATATCCAAATCTCGGACAGTGTACTCTGGACTGAATCACTTGTGACGCCGACCTGATAGTTAGTTAAATTTAAAAAGTCCTGTGTGCTGCACTATAGTCTGCTCATTTTTGTTGGACGGATCCATGTTTGCGCGCTAACCGTTGCCATCTCTTACTCGCTGTATCACTTTCGTTTTCCCGCCGCGTTACCTATCCGTTATATGCAGCGGGGAAACGATCTTTGAGTGGGTCACCTAACCGATGTGGTAAAGAAAAAAACAAAACAAAAGGAAATGAATCCAATCACCGTACCAGCCAGTATCAATACTCATAATATAGATGCCTACAGAGTATACGCCACACAGTCCTCTAACAGAAGAAGCACTGTCCACAGTGTTTGTGCCCTCCTACAGTTGACGGCCAATCACGTTCATCAGGTACTAATTTTTAACTGCAAATTACAGACCACAAAATTACAAAACCCAAAATGGGGCTCCAATGGACTAAACAAATTGATTTCAAGGTTTCCCATGATTTCTATTTTTAACTCTACTTCGAACAGACCGTTTATCTAAAACTACAAAGGGTCCGACAGTTGCAACAACAACACAACTCCCATTTAGTCTGTTCGTAATTGCGGTGGCACGGTTGCCAAAATTTTTCATGCACTAGGGAAGTAGTCTTCGAAGGAGTTGCACGATCGAACTGGAGAGGACAGAAACAGAAGAGTCAACGCTGGCAGAAGCCCATTAAGCATTTCATTGAACACAAACGCTGACACGACAAAAACAGTATGGTGATACTCAGGATACACTCTAACCAAAGTGTTTAGATTCTAGGCTGCAGAATGTACTTTATTTAAGCTACATATTGTGAGCAATATAAATTCACTTCAAACGAAATTGAAAACGAGCGATCTACCTAGACATGGCCATCTTGAAACATCCGAGGCACTCTAATCAGTTGCAACGCCAGTGGTATGTTGCCGGTATAACTTCCCCCTCCGGTCCAGTTCTGCTGAGTCTCTCACTTTCCTCTGTGCCGTTTTGCAGTCAGTAGCCAAGACATCCAGGCAAACGGCGGACACTTCTAATCTATGGATTCCGCTTTGAGTTAAACAAAAATTAAAGCAGCTGCTGATAATATCTAGGCCGTCTAAACTTTGTTATTCATCGCAGTGTCTGATTGCTTCGGGAATGCAACAAAACTAAGTCAGAAACTAGAACTACTAAATTCAGATATGCTTAAACTATTGAATTCATAAATTAAGTTATACTAAATTTTACTATGAACGACAAGTTAGAACTATAGTCCAATTGAATTAATGTGACTGATCAAGCACGATGATTATGCACTCGAATTACTGCTCACATTTTTGTCTACTTATCCAATTGAGCCACTGTTTTTGGTGATTCCTTGTAACACCGGGGTTCTCTGGAAATGTAGAAATTCTTGTGTAACGATTCATTTTCTAAAACTCTCTGGGTGAGTGGAGAAAATAGAATACCACTGAACCCAACATTGTATGACAAGGTCGTTGTGAAATCTAGTTCAGCTGTCATAACAACGGCTTCTTCATTTATTCAAACTGCTGCGATATTTTTGGTACGTAACTAATTTTGCTTTCCATTACTCTTCTTGATTCGGTGAAGTGCCAGTCTCGTCTGGCTGATGGCGTAAGGCGTGCCCGCGATTGCGTGGGACGGTATTTTGGTGTGTCATCTAGCTTTGGAACGCATTTTCAGTTTTTGATGGGTAGACATGACTGGTAGTCGCATAGGTGTAAAGCCGTGACTAATAATTACGAATTTGATTCTGCAACAGTGCACACAACAGAACTATGAAAGTTACCGTTTCACTTTTGTCGGCATCGTCAAACTGGGTGACTGAAAGATAACACTATCCCCAAGGTAACGATTGTCGCGTTTCGTGTCCATCGTTAATATGCAGTTATTCGTCTACTGTATGGTATGGTCTTTTGCTTACAATAAATAATGTCGTATTTCAGTCAAAAAATTTGAGGGTAAAAATAAATTAGGAGGGAAATTATTAATAAATGAAATAAAAACACACTCATTGTCTCGTAAATAATATAAAAGAACTTATCCAGGAATAATCCTAACGCATTAGGATAGGTTGCTCAGGAATTCGGTTACAACACGGTCACGGCTTGTAAAAATTCGTGCTGAACATGGGACAGCGGAGTTCCTCTAGATATTGATTCTGTCAGGAGCGGAATGAAAATCGGATCGTGTAGAAATATGAGAGATCGTTTTGCAGAGGATGCGTGGGGTCAGGAAGAGTTTTGTGAGCAAATTTTTCACATGCTAATAAGTGTTGACTTAGAAACGATTCACATAGTGGTATAAAGGACAGCTAATAATTGATAGCCCCCGGAGAATAATTCTAGTCTTTTCTAAGTAAACTCACAAAAATGACAGGAGAACAGTAAAAGAGGATTGGAAAAACAGCGGTATACAAATCGGGAAATGGTGCTTTGTTTCTCCTTGTAGTGTCGAAGCTTCCTGATTTGAAATGACAACCGTCGGAGATTCTTTACACAGGTAGAAATGTGTGAAGTCCACTTCAGATTTTTATCAACAGTAACTCCTAGATATTTCACAGAATCAACCCTGGTAAGTGTTTCTGGGTTGATGAAAGACGATTAAGATGGGTAGGCTGATCGAGGGAGAGAGAGGGAGAACGGACATTCGAAACATTAAGATGTGTTCAGATTTAAAACAACTCGTGCAGAGAAATCGTAAATAGAAAACAGATTGTTGGAAAAACTTTGGAAATCATCGGTGTTCGAAACGGCTTGAGAGAGGGCAACATCATCAGCATACTTAAACAGATGACAGGGGGAAGTAGTCGATAAGTCGTTGATGTAAGTAGAGAAGAGAAAAGGCAAAAGACCAGCGGCCTGAAGCTCTCTTGAGTAGCTGATCAATGGTTTTGAAGTTATACGTCCATTCGTGTGCACTGGGATCGGTTAGTAACCTAACCAAACAGCCATGCTAATAAAGAACTAGGACAACCAAATATTTGCGGTTTGTGAAGCAGAAAAGACCGTGGGACTGAGTCAGATACCGACGAACGGTCCAGGAAGGCACAAAGCACAGATTTAATTGATGCGTTTAAGGATTTGCAAATGTGGTGAATGAGGGCGGCGACGTCGCCCATAGTGGACCTGCTAGATCTATAAGTAAACTGAAATGAGTCATCAGGAAGATACATGGATGACCATAGGGGCTTAAGTATAGCACGCTCTGTCAATTTAAGAACAGATGTTAAAGCGATGGGGTGGAAACGTTTTGCCAAAGCAATAGAGCTGCTAGATTTAGGGATGGGAATAATAATGCCGAGTCTCCAACAGTCAGGGATGGAACACGAAATTAATGATGAGTTAATTAGAGATATAAATGCATCGGTCAGAGCCACAGCACCATGCCTTAAAAGAGCTGAGGACAGACTGTCAGGATCAACCCCTGTGGTAATTTAGTGATGCACAGAAGGTCGAGGACCTCTTATCTAGAAAAACCTGTAACTGTCATATCATAACCCAGATCAAATTTGACCGGGGTTTACGTGGAAGGATGGATGAAAGCACGATTGATGCTGTCGACATCGGCAGGAATTTTCGCATGCTTTGTCTACTTCCCACACAACAGTCGAATGCCTTGCCATAGGAATCGATTACTATTGCCACTCAGAAGTTGGTTGGTGAATGTAGTGTCAATTCATTTGATTTCAGCATTTATTAGGTTGAAATTATACCGCACGCTTGAGTTATTACGGGATATGTAGAAGTGCTCCTTGTGATTCCAGTTTCTGGTTGGAGATACGGCCATTTGAGACTAATAGTGTTTCTGAGGGGCAGCAGCGAAAAGTTTGACGTTGTCATTAAGCAGAGGTTCAAAAGAAAACCAGGTAGATGCGAGTAAAAGGGATTTATGATGAAGAACAAGATCGTTGTGTGAAAAGTTACAGAGGCGAACTTGGATCTGATTTGTTCGCCTGAAGGAATGGAAAGCTGATCTAGCGTAAGTCTTGGGTCTTCACAGAGGCAGGCAGTGGTCACTACTTGAAATATGAGCACACAGTTCCAAGGTAAACAAATGAGGCGGTTGGTATTAACTCTATCTAAAATGGAGCCGCCTCTGATGGGAGAAACGCAGAGATCAGTCAAATGAAACACAGTCAGTGGCGGGGTAGGTGCATGGTTGAAATCACCTACAATAATTTGCAGATTGTCCTCAAGATGAGGAACAATAAACACTAGGAAAGAGTCGAAAAAGGATGTGATATCTTGTTTCGAGCTAAGACCGGCAATGTATGAATTCGTTATGATAGTGCTTGTATGGTGCGAAAATCCAGGATGACTCTGTGCCACGAGACAGTCAATTTCAGTTAGCGAGTATCTACAAACAATTTCGGACTTCCCAGACCAGAAGTAGTTTGTTTATATTTCCACAGTGCCACCAGTCTTCTTGTTCGAAACTCTGTCTTGCCGGTGGAATATGAAGCTGTCTATCGACACGAGTGAATCCGCAGCATCCGAGGTCAGCCACGATTCCTGTATGGAGATGATACAAGTGTGAACATGAATCAGTAATTAAAGTGTGATGAATGGATCCGGCGTTTTCCTAAACAGAGAGTGGATGCTGGTATTCAACAATGCCGGAATGGATATCATGGCTAGAAGCTTGCATTCAAGAGCTGCCTGCCAGGAAACACGAGTGCCTCTATTAGATTGACTAGAAGCTCGTTGAGGTGCAGAAATACGGGATCCCAATATATGTTGAGAAACGATACGATTTTTAAACAAAAGTAATTCCAAGCGATTGTAGCGTCGAAAGGAAAACATAATCGAACCAAACATTCGACAACAAAATGACGAAATAGGATGACACAGAACTGTAGCGCAGCCAGTTGAAGGGTCCGCGTACCTATCTTGTTCACATCCAGAATTTGGGACAACGGTCGCGATATCTTGGGCGGAAACAGGGCAAAAATAGCGCTGAATAAATCAGTCCCCAAGGGAGAACCCAGATGGCTCTTACGTCTGCTGACCCGATCAGAATTTATCAGACAAAATTCGGCATTCAGTCTTAGCAAAATACCTTCTGTCAGGTCATCAAGTTGATTTGATTCGGTCATTCACACTCGGATTACGCAAAGGACGTTTACAGATGACGGTTAGCGGTAAAATCAACTGGATCTAAACCGAACCCGAATTCTGTGTGTGCAAAAATAACAGCCGCAAAACCGTCTGACTTTCATAACGTTAGTCAGGTAAATTCGAAGTCAGTGCTCAGGGAAACCGTTACTAATCACTTGTTTGTCTTAACCGATGAACCGTATCATTTGTAAAGTTATATATTCCACGCAAACGATCTACAGTGTTGAACGAATTTCAAAGGTCTCGTAATGTCCTTCATGTTACTGGTATTGTCAGCCTCCAGTAAATAACCCAGAAACGAGCCTCGTCCCTTGATCAAAAGCAAATGGTTATCAGAGCGAGGTCACTGCTGTTGTGTTGATTATTGATTTACGTAGTGCATATCGTGATTTGCCATCCTTAATGACTATGGTAGTCTTTTCATCGCCACGCAAGTTCCAGTTATCCAGTGAATATTAAATTTACTATTGAAGTTCGTTTACCTAATTCAGATGTGTAGAGTAAGACAACCTGTAAGGTTCAGAAATTTACTGCCCATATGTTCCCATCTAAGCAGGGGAGAGGTGGACTAGAATAGAGACGTCCAACTGAAGCTGCCGTAAAAGATATCTCGATAACGGAATCACAACAGAATGTACATGAAGCAGTAAAGTTTACAGAACAGGTAAAAGCTGGTAGTGCTACTAAAGCGAAGCTGTTTATAACGTGGTCACGATCACTGCCGGTATCAGAACTATTAAGGTCCTGCTTTCTTGTGAGCCATTATCCCCTGGGATTGGTGCGGCTTGCTTTCGTTTCTTGTGCCAAAACTTGCAATCTACTCCGCGATATTAACAAATAAATATAAAAAAACAAATGAATTTTGTGACAGGCTGCAACATTTGACCAATGGTGACCTAAATAGGGATGCATTTCCTGTCGTGAGCGGCTAGAAGACTCTCACTGGTTTTTCAGATAAAAATACCAAGGTCTTCCTAAGGCACTGCGATCTTGAATAACACTTGAACAGCGGTGCTCTTCTCGTCAGTTTGGCACTGTACAAGTGACTAGTATTTCTCAACGGCTGAAACAACTGATGGCAGAAATGTCGCATAAAATGGAAACGGCGGTCAGCGGTCTACCAAAAATTTTTTATCTCATCCACACCGTACTCGGCTAGCTTTGGCTGGTACAACCAGTCCGAGACACTGTTGGGGTATTCATCCACGACCAGGAAGAATAGGTTAAGAGGAAGACCGATCACTATTACAATCTGGTATACTGTTCCGTGGCGAGCAGGACAAGTCAGCTCCACGTAAATCAGAAGAAACGCTTCGAAATCAGGCATAAGAATACCCATGCGAGATGACTCAACTGCCGCGATTCATAATTTGAAGAACCACGAAAGCTCAGCAGGATGGAAACGGATAGGAATCGACGACAGTAAAGCTTTTCCAAATACGATTGTTCTTTAGTTGGGAAAATGCACAATCCATATAGGTCTATGGAATTCCAAACTAAATGGGAATACCAAAATGCATGAGAGAACGTTGCGCGATTACCGACCTGGAATCAACATGAAGCATACGGCTTCAAAAAATGCCCTTCATGCCTCTGCTGAATCACTTTTGCCCGGCGAGGGACTTGTTTGCTCACTTCAGCCGAGGGCTTTATCGAGTATCACAAATTCTACACGAGTTTCGACGACTGAGATCAATGCATCTCATTGGGAACAAAGTTGATTTACAAAATAAGTGGAAATCAAAAGACAGCAGGAGAGTAGCATATAGGTCCCGTGAGAGTTCAGCTCAGTTAAGTTTATCCAATCATGAGTCCTAAACCAGCTTGACCTGGCTTTTATTGTCATGTCACAGCGTTTCACGCTCAAGAGAAATGAAACTTGAAGAGAAAAAATAAACTCCAAGAAATTAAGCAGGACAACTATGCATAGAAAAGCTATGATTTCGGACGCCAGATTGCTACTGACTGCGACGTCAAGTCATATTACTCGCTCTTTTTACTCTTCACTTGGAATGATCATGTGGACCACAAATCGGTAATCTAAGTGGACCTAAACGAGCCAGTCCGCTGGTTAGTCTTCATACTTTTGGCATGTCATTATCTGATCACCTAGACCTACCCCGCAACCAAGGCCTCCCTTGAAGAACAGCGTACAACAAGGCAGGCGCATTATGAGCATGCACAACACGGGTTCTCGTTGCTGTAATCAATTCGAATTCAGTGCCCCTTCTGAGGATCGGATCCTAGAGCCTAACTTCTGAGTTACCGAAGCAGTTCTCTCATCATACTCTATCAACATTAAGAATACACCAGAGCCAGAACACTTGTATTGGACAGTACATAAGACAACCTCATACATAGAATATTTTTCTTATAGCACAGTTGGACGAATGATGACTGCAAGAAGTGAGTCTCACAATCAGGTGAGTAGGCTCAAGGGTGAAACGACTTTGTGTGCATGGATTGGATGGACGGTAATTCCGAACGACACTTAAATTGAAGGTACTACATGACCAAAAGTTGATGATACGAGACGGAATTCTGGGTACGCGAACTGTTAGGCCAATTTTAGAACCTTGCCACAAGTAATTAATATAAGCACTGAACAGAGAATTTCCCGGAACTATCCTCTAGGAACGGTTACAAGAATGTGTTTTTCCATTGTTGGATTCCTGGTGAGCGCGTGAAAGGATTTTGCATGACTGTGTTGCACTGCATAAAGTGACAGTAGTCCGAGAATGCATAAACAAGTTTTCTCCTTAGATGGACCAACTTTGTTGCCGCACACGATTAGCCACCACGCTCATTGAATGTTTTTGAGAGCATTTGAAGCACGAAATTTACTTAAAGCAGCTTAGCTAATGGAATAACGAAATTAACTATTGTGGAAACATATCACTGCATACCTCAAAGTGCCATGATCAAAGCAAATGAGTCCTGTCTGGGCGGCGATTGCCGGTTTTAAGCAGATTTCTGGGCACCATTGTGAACAAGTTTTGCTACATAAAAATCTTTTCATCTAAAAATTGATGTAAACCTCCGTGGTTATTTTGTTTTTATCGTACAACCCAAAGGGAGTGAAGACGTCTGCTTGGATTTCGTTTTGTAAATCATTAATTGATTCTAAACATCGTTTGAAAGACAGTTTTTAATTATACCAGATAGAATGATCACACAAAATGAACGAACAGTCAAATAATCACCAGCTTATCATATAATACTGCTTATTAACTGAAATATGTAATTAACCGCTCGGTGGCAACAAGTTAACTTGAGAGGCATAAAATTAATTCACACAAGAATCTGGCTATTCAGCTGAGTGTGCGTGGAATCTTTTATACTTAGGACAGACTCAGATAATTTATGGTAGATTCACAATATCCTCAAATGGCTGTGATAATTCCTAGTCTTGTTCGAACGCATGCATCTTTTAGTTACACTGTTGCTTGCTTTTAAGCATAAGTTAACCCTTGTTTGTATAATTTGGTTTTATAAAGATGACCAAATATGAGATCACCGCAGAATTACCTGCAAAATACCCAGGAATAGAGACAGACGTTTTTCACCATTCTTATTCTATAACCCATATTTACAGTTAATCTGATACTTGATCAGTTTATTTAATCAAATCCGAACACACCGTTTGCACAGATTTCGTAATGAATTATAGCACACCCATTTACCATGAGCCCATTTGATTGCTTTCCAATCCCCTAATGTGATCCCGTTTCATTGGTAACTTCCGTTAGCCGAGAGGAATTCTGTCTGTCCTCACTTTTGCTGATTTTCTGTCTGAGCAAAGTGACTGACGACCGATACTTACTGAATGAGGCCGTTTTCTAGCTGACGTAGGGAAACGCCAAACGAATCGCGTATTCTGCTGACGTTTGCGCTAACATTCTGGTCGGACGCGTTTTCGCAACGATCCCAGTGTGGGCATGAGCACAGGGATCATTTCCTCCACTCAGGTTATTTGAGACTAGCCCACCAGTTTGCTTTCCAGGTAACATGTTTGGCTTTTACCTCGACATGATATGCATAATAAGTGTGCGAATTCTGTGATAAACTTCGCTTCTGACAGTATCTCCTTGACACGACAGAATGTGGCGTGAAAATGAGTGGAAATCCTGGTTCTCATATCTGAGATGGCAACAAATCGTTATGATGCATGTGGACAGCGTACTGAAACGAAATCCAGCAGGCCCGACCGAAATTCAAGTCAGGTCGCTAGATTGTCCTCATGGGTTTAGCCACTAAATGAGACCTGTCAAATATCCAAGAAACCAGTCGAATTTAGACCTGCCAGTTGCGCCTTATCGATCCCCAGTTCAACGCAAGTACTTCAGAAGTCAGTATTGAAATTGCATGTAGATCAAATTATTTTCAGGATCGCCATTATGGCTTTATGGTAAGCCAAAAACTTAGGGCATACTCGTTAGTTGGTTTATACGTGTACAAATCAGTTTCACACTTGGGCTTTTAAATATGCAGCTTCTTGATGCATTTGGCCATGATTCTGCAGCATCCATAACAGAACACTGAAGGTAGGATTTTAGTTATCGTCTCACAAGATGTTGTAAGGGCCGATAATTTAGAACCTAACTAAGGATAATTTGATTTGGAAACAGTTCTTTTGGGCCAAAGGATCTAATAATGGAGTTGAAAGGGGGTTGGTACAGTAGATTAGGGGAGTATTTTGTGGCGTTTCCCCAATGTGCACCTCGGAGCTGAAAGAAACATTAATATGACATCAATATTACTAGACTTTTAGGCCTTAGATCCGCAAAAAAGACCCAGTGAGTTACTGGTAAACTAATTCGAAGATAGGCTGGTTATCTCCAAAGCACAACAGAATTTGCTTACTAAATCAGGGTTATGATTTTGACTAGTCTGTGCCCCGGTGTTATTCGATACATCTGTATTCATGCTGCATCATATGTCATTCAACAACAGTAATATTTTAAGGTATTGTATGTCAGCTGATTATATGCATTACTCTAGTCAAAAATCAACACAGATGGGCTGTCAACCCACTGATTATGCCAATCGCTAAGCTGGGGGAAAAAGCCGCTTGAGAAAGCCAGTGAATATTGACGGGGCAAACAAACCACCGGAATAATCCATCAGTGAGTGCTGATCAAGGAAGCGATCCGTTTTTGCTTAGCAAACGAATGATTTTGCATGCTGAACTTGGACTTTCTCATTGTGGGTAGTGAGAACGAGCGATAGCAACCGAGAGATTGGGTCGATTAGGAAATTCTTGGGCGAAATAAGCGCAGAATTCACTGCCCTTTTCTGAGTAAAAAACCAAATGTGTCAACAATGTCACTATTGTGGTCAGCAAAAGAACCACAGTATATTTACACGTTTTTATTTCTGCGTGACGTCAAGTTAGGGCTGAAAATCTGTACGATCGGCGATTTGCGCCTCCACGCTTCGACCAGGTCATGTAATTCTGGCACTTGGGTACCACATGACCTACAGTTTAAAACTCAAATATCCAAGACGCGTAGATTCCAGTGCGTACCTAACATTATTGGAACTTTTGTCCAGGTTTTGGCTTACGTGCAGTACAATGAACGTATCTTCGGGGCTTTATCGTCATGCCATTAGTGATAATGTATAAATCTGAAAGCAGCTCTAATAGAGACAAATAGGGTAGTTTCGCCACAAATCAGGCCAATATGAAACATTCCTCCATAGGAAATATATTGTTCTGGACAAGATTTTTTTTCAACTTCACAAAACAGCACATTACTTCATTGGAGGAAACGGTACTCATAGTGCTCTGCGCCGATCCAGTGAATATAGCGTGAGCAAGTGAACAAGTTTCCTGTGACTTATACCCTGTGATCATATGATTTAGCCAGCTGATACATGGCCTTTGTGTGAAATGTCCAAACACTCCTCGATCTGACCTCATTTCTTATCTAGTGAAGGACGCGCGGTGTAAATGCGTGGATTTGAATCCAGCTGGTATTATTGACTCCGCCATTCTGGATCTCATAATCTTATTCAAACATAACAAAACCGTGTTCAATGAATTCATCACCGGACCATAACTGGCGTATCCTGATTCGGGTGAGCTTATATGAAGCTAACCGGTTTCACGCCCACACGGTCATGCAGGACAGACGGCAGGCCGTAGAAAAAGAAATCGTCAGGAACTGTGCAATCCTTCAAGCGGAAAATTAAATGAGAGCGCGAAGGACTACTGAGTGATGACTAAGCTGGATTCGGACAACCTCATCCCACCGGTGATCTACTAACTGTCGTTTCACATTCTTGGTCGTCTGCGTTTCATCACTATAAGGGTAGTGGATATTGACTGACCGTATCAACTACTCAGTCGAAGATCAACGCAGCTGCGGTGATAGCGCGCAGATTACACCAGCATATGAGCTGGGCAACTAGTTAGTGTTGACCATAGAAAACCAATATAAATTATTTGATTTTGTTTCATAAGAGGATATTTGTGTCTGTTCAACTTGACTTTTCTCCCTAGAATTAGTGGAAACGGTGGACAAGGGCAGGGAGCCAGAGTCGGAACGAAACAAAACAAACTTCTTCTCCACTTTCTTCCGTTATGAAACAACAGCCGTGGAAAAATATATCAAGTCTCGGCCGATGTCTTCAAGTCTTTCGAACGCATTTGATAAGAAAGCCTACGTACCTACCTATTTACAGGTTCTCCTCGGCTCCCATATCATGCGCCTCAAACTTTCCTCAACACGCGGACCACTTAGGCCCCATTTAATAGGGTTCTAAGTCAGCCAGTCTCCGTGAAAGGTAGCCTTTTTAAAGGTTTCACACATGCTCCATCCTTCTTATACTATCCTTGACGATCTTTCATGCAATTAATCGAACCCAAACCACTCCTTTAACCAATTCCATCGACCTCCATTGTCGTCTTACACGAATGCCCCATACTCAAACACGAACAAAAATCGTAATCTTAATGTCAACCATGCACCAGTGGATTTTCATCCTTAAGAAACATCCTTTTCTAATTTATATAAGTATGTTGATTTTGATGTTTCACAACTTTGTCTTCTTTCCATTTATTTTCTTATACATCATTCATTCACTAAACATTTCTGTTTGATTCAACCATTGCACAGGTTCTGTTTCTCTTCTTGGTCTGCCTTTAACTTCGTCGTTATGATTGTCCCCCTTGAGGCTTCGGCTAACTTTTTATGTAGCACTTGCAGATAGTCAGCTGTTAGCATTGAATGTCTTCATGAAATAATTCTCCAGGTGATGTCATCGCTCAACTCACCGTTAAGTTTATCTTTGGCATTATCAGAAGCAGAAAATAATCACCAACCGAGATGGGTGTTTGTAGTTTCAGGGAAACGAAATCAGTATGGTTTGCAATAAATGTCTAAAGTGAAATTCATGAAATAATTCACCATGTGATATCATCGTTCAACTCACCATAAAGAAACCATGGAAGAACTGCATAGCTGTTTAATTCTTGTTGAGAATCATCAGTAGTGTATATCCACCGCGCCCGAGCTGGGATGCGAACCCGGGACGAACGATTCTGAGTCGAACGCCTTAGTCATTACGCTACCGGGCAGGCTCCGAACGGTTTGTTCAACTTCGCCACATGATGTTGCACCTATCCGTCACTGATTCGCACGGCCACGGACCGCTAACGCACAGCAATCGAAACAGCTGTACAATGGTTCCATGGTTTATTAATGGTGAGTTGAGCAATGATTATCTTACCGGTCCGTAGATTGTTGTTGTTATTTTTGTTCATGATGATCATAATGATGATGATGTTATTGCCATATGACATCCACTGGCCACTCGCGTACTGGATCCAAATTGGGACTGCGCTTCAAAACTAGGTTATTGTGATGAAACTATGTGCAAATCATGGGATATGGTCCATTGGAAATTTGCAGCAGCCTGTGAGTACAGTCCATCAATGAACACACTGGCAGAAACTGAACGCAAGATACAGACATGTCCCAGCTTTTATTGACAGGAAGATATCTCACCGATGAAAATGGCAGTCGGTGGCCGGGCGAATACGGTTTTGGCGTTCGGACGTGAAGGTCGTGGGTTCGAATCTTCCCAATGCCGGTCAACTTTCCACTTGGCAGCCTTCTTTTAGCCGCGACCCCTTGTTGAAAAATGATATGCATTGTTGTTTCATTAATGAAGAAAGCAAAAAGATAGAAGATAAAAAGTTCTTCGTCACCTGTGTATAAGCACATGACTTGTAAATGAACTTGAACGGGTCTTCCAGTTGCTATGGTCTCTTTGTTGCTTGTGATTGCTTAGTTTTGGTAGCAGAGATTCCAGTATTTGGTGGCAGTTCGTATCAGTGGGTTATTGTTATCGGTAGAATTTCTTAATGCTCTTTCAAATACCAAAATTACAATCTTACAACTAGTTTCACTTCTACCAATGATGGTAACTCCGCACTCAGTGCGGCAGATCACCTTTATTTCCTCTCAACTTCGTCAGAGAAAAAATAGGATTAGTTTATTTTTCAACTTTCCTTAGGATACTGAATCTGACAGCGTTCTTCTAATTGTTGAAAACTGTGCAGACAGAAATGGTGGTTTCCTTCTTAGTTCCGTTGTTTTGATGATGCCCCATTTGGTAAAACTTGCTGGGTTAGACAAAAGTGTACAAAATTTGCAACAGATTTTTTGAATTATTACTGTGCACAGGTTAAGTGCAAATGACTTGATAAAAAAGGATGGATCATATTCCTTCATGATTTCTGTTCAGGGATTTCAATTCACCGATTAGCAAAGCGTCACAGTGCATCCAAACCACGAAGTTTAATTTACTATTTGACAATAAACAGAAATTGGTCCCGCAGTATGTTTGGCATCCTGATTAATGAACCAAGTCTGTTGTGACACACGTGACTGGTGTGGCTACTATTTCCGCCCATCAAGTATGCGTACCGAATACTTTCCTACCCAACCACCCCAATACTGGTGTACTCTTTTTTAGGTTCGCCCTAGAACCTAATTTGAACTATAAAGAAAGTGGGTAGATGACGAGTCCATTTTTGGTTTTGCAGGATCTCGTGAGGTAGCAGCACGCCAGCAATACTCCCAAGAAGATATTGCCGCGTGTTCCCATGTTCGAATAACCGAATCGTTTTAGGTGTTAAGACCTTCATTCAATACTTTATATATTCGTATGTGATATTGCAATGGCTTCATTATTCTCCCGCAGTATTTGCTGGACTACGTTGTGAAGATTACAGGAATTTAAACAAGGTTGTCCAAATATCGAACAGTAGTCCAAGTCCCTCGTTGATTAATTGCATTACTCGTCAGCATTTCTCCCGTGACACATCAGATCGGAATACACTGCTGGGTGTCACTGTCCTCTGAACCTGTACGTTACAAATGCATGTCCATTTCTACCGCAAGATGTTAATCTAATCCTCGTTACACAGGTACAATAGTCTAAAGACTGACTGTGGTTCTCTACACTGTTAGATTTCTGAGTACGACATCAATGTAAACGAATGGATTCAGGAATCTGTTGTTTCCACGTCTTTAGTAAGCATGACAATTCTTTTGTTTTCTGTTACTCTCTGAGAAAGCTTGGCAAAATTGGAACCTATATATATAGACGAATCTTGAAGAAAAAAGTATTCCCCAGGATGATTGAGTTCAAATTTTAGTTTGATGTCGGCCTAAGGAAGCACAAGCCGGCCTAGACGAAAAGGGAATCCAGAAATTTATAAATAGCGCAAAGGGATAATAATTGCCTGCTGTCTGTGCTTCACCCAGGCGATGAAAATGTTAATTTATGACTGAAATTCCAACGCCTATGTACGCAAAAGTCCATACAGATGCAAATACAAGCACAGGTACAAATAGCTATGAAGTCTAAAGAAACGGGTTTGATTACCGGTCGCTCAAGGTCATTGTGCATTCTGCTTCAACCGGACGCTCTAGCAAGGTCGATTGCTAAAGTGCGGACCACTCGTGAATGATATAATATTAATAACACAGCGTTGTTGGTAGATGTAATGCGCCAACGTTTCGACTACCGTGGGTAGTCTTTCTCACAAAACAGGAACCAAAAGTTATTTACATACTATGCAAATTCGTAAAAAACTTGCCTTGAGAAAGACTACCCACGGTAGTCGAAACGTTGGCGCATTACATCTACCAACAACGCTGTGTTATTAATATTATATCATTCACAATAAAAACCAATACATGGCGCATCGATTTTTCGATACAATCCTTACGTCGTTTGGTCCGGATATTTGCGGACCACTCGCTTCTAATTTATAGTCGTCTCTCTGATTGGACACGACATTTTGTAATTCTTCTTCAAGCCAATCCTGCTGAGCTGATTCAGTCGACCTACAAAACATTAAGATTTTATTGCTCACCAAAATTCACGATCTTCGGATACATCGAGGTGTTTTCAACGCCTGTGATCTGTTCAAGTTAGGCATCTTCATCAGAACTCAGCAATACATAGTCGTGAAAAATACCACGAATTTCTTTTCCAGGGGTGGTTTTCTGAGACACCGTTTTTGTAAGACGAATTATAGATTTGTTCGTTGGACTCCAGGTTGGCATCAAAAAGAACGACTGCAGGTGGATCAACCTATTTGGATCCACCGCATTCAATAAAACCACGAAGTCAAGAAAAAGTGCGACTTTCGGGCTATTTAACAATAACGAATCTATAATTTAGGGAGAATACTACTTAGAACTTAGTACTGGAAGTTTGACTGAAAGATTTTGAAGCATGCAGGACCCACCTATGCAGGATTCGAGCTGACACATGAACGCAACCCACGCATGTGTCCCATGTATGTTCCATTGCTTGAGTTACGAAGTCATAACGAAAGGACTTCGGACATTTCGTTTGAGAATCAATAACCACTGACTGTAGAACTTGTCTTGAGAAAGACTACCCACGGCAGTCGGAACGTTGGCGCATTACATCTACCAACAACGCTGTGTTATTAACATTATATCATTCACAATTAAAACCAATACATGGCGCATCGATTTTTCGGTGCATTCCTTACATCAATAATCACTGAGCTTTAATGCCGCACACTTACAATTCGCTGTGCGGGCACAATCACGAATACAAGACTATATCCACAAAGTATAGAGCACTGTTTGGCTGAATGACTCAGGCTATCAGAAAGAATGGATTTAGATCCTGTGCAAGAGCAAATTCCGAGCGTTGTGGAAACAAGGCCATACTGGCACCCAAGAAAGCAACTGATGAACGGGATTAAGGGTTACGAATAATAAAATCACGTCATCATCGTAGGGACAATAATAGAGTGCCAAATTTCTTTTGAGCATTTTTTGTTGCTAGTCCGTGAGTCGAGAGTGGTAGAGATTGAGATTGAAAGAGTAAGTCCAGTTGTCCTGTTTTTTTACCATGCCCTGATCATACTTTGGACAGGCTGATTAAATCGCACGAGCTAGTGTGCTTCTACTCCGAAGTTTGCCCATTTGGAAGTGTGTATCTATCATGTGATTTCCGTCTTCCTGTTCCCCACTCAACCACCTAGCAGATTGGTCGCTCTGACCCATAATGACACCGATCGATAGACACTTGAACATTCGGTTTCGGTCACTGTTTGTTTGTGAGCTTGAATAAGCGTACTGGAAAGTGCGCTCAGCTGAATGCTTGTATCACGTGACACGCGCCAAAGAATGCCAGCAACACGATTAGCGTGTGACCTGGTGGGACAGTTCGTTCGGCGTTCAACAGAGCGGAACCCCATAGTTAGTGTGAAGACTAAGGAAGGAAACAATGTGCCGGCGAAAAGTATCGAGACGTTTTCACACAACAGGGCAGAAGTCGGTCAGATCTGAACGAAATTTTATTGGATTCACCTCTGGAAATTAACAGTCAAAGTAGAATGTATCGTAATGGCTACGATCGGTTGTCTGTTTCAATAGTGCCTGTTCAGTTAGTGTGGTTGCCTCATCTCAGCAGCCCAGAAGCTCACGGCACATTCCGAGAGGCGGTTTACTTGACAGGTTACGGCGCATCTTTCAACCGACTGTGATACAATTCCGTCATCTTCATTTTGTTGTTTTGGCCCTTTTATGGCCTCCGTTTGCTGTTACAGTCGGTCGGAATAATAGTTGTCCGAAAATCCTATTGGTACTCATCCTGGACTGAGATCACACACTGTTGTACTTCAAAGATCTAATCCATCCAGAAGAAGCATTCGTGCTGGCTGGCAGGCAGCTGTTAGATGCAACCCCCCCTTCAAGATTTTCATTCCGGCATTGCTGAGTACGAACATCCGTCCCCTGTTTACTAAAATCTCCGATGCCTCTCGTACTCTCACCACTGATTCATGTTCACACTTGTGTCATCTACATACAGTAATCGTGGTTGAATCCGGATAGTCCTGATTCATTGGAGTCGACAGACAGCTTCAGACTCCATCGAGTTTCCAGCAAGAAGACAAGATATAGTGTGGAAACATAAGTAAATACCTTGTCTGGTAATTCTAGAGTCATTTATACGTAGTCTCTAACCCGAATCGACATTCATGTAACACAGTGTCAACCCAAGTCTTCCCACCATACCACTGCGAACAAAACGAACTCATGCATAGCTATTTTTAGCTCCCAACACAACATGATTACTTTTGCCGATTCTTTTATAGCATTTATCGTCCCAATTCTTGAGTATGTTATTAATATTATTAGTACTATTATTATTATAGAATGGTTGTAGATTTCAGTCATGTATTAACCTTGCCACTGAATGTGTTTAATTGGACAAATCTCTGCGTTTCAAGCACTAGAGGGAATTTCACTGAACTGATCAGTTGAGATGCATTTTGAAAAAGTTAATCAAGACGTGTTCTCAGGTAGAAATTCGCTCTAAGAAAAGAGTAGTTTATTTCCTATTGATAATTTATGTAGGTTCAGCGATGAAAATGAGTCATTCTGATTCCGTCCAGGGTCCTTGAGTCCAACGTGAAACCATTTGTGTGCGTCCATCTGCGTCCATGAGTCCACTAATTCGAACAGTTCAGGAAAAACAAAGCGGCTTTCATGAGAAAACTTTCTCGTTTGACCCCTTGCAACACTGGAGAAACGCTGTCCGATAGGGGCGCTTGAAACGCAAGAAAGCAACTAGAAAACCAAAAGTTTCCAAGTTTTACCGTTTTCTAACGAGGGAAAATGCTTTAAGGAGTAAAAAGCACTGGCCATGTGACTGTCCGAAATATTTAACTGACAAACTCCTGAGTCATGGCTACTCCAATTCTAGAGAAATTATTGAATCAGTGCAATGTTTTCCAAAAGCCGAACTCAAGATTTCTTCTACCAATCAGTTTACCTGCATCAGGACAATCCCGATCTATAGAGACAGTTTTGTCTGCCTTTTGGATAAAGTTGCCTAAATCAAGCAAACGGCGATTAGATAACCGCGGCTTGGGACAAGAAGCAATCGGAATATCGTACATCATAAGAGAACAAACAGTTTGTTGAAAATGACTACAAGGTTTCCTCATTTCAAAATTGCTGAATTCGAGTTCGAAAAAATTTGTCATTCAGATAATCGAAGCATGTCCAGGCTAGCCTCAGCAATCACCAAACTTGACTAAGAAAATGTTTAATAAATTGAGGCTTATCAGTCACTACATAGTATAGGTGTAGCATCTCAGTAGGAGAAATGTAATTAACAGAAGAGTGACAAATGCAAAAATGAACGGCTCCATGGAAGGATTTGAATCCAGGAGGCCTCCGTCCAAACCCCGTAATGCTGATCCAATAAGAGGTGGAAACAAGGAAAGCGAGTTTCTGGTTCAGAATTGGTCTGACCTCTCAACTGTAGCAGCTCACCCTAACCTTGGTCACAATTTATGCGCAAGTTGCAACTGCCGACTAGTCGATCCGGTCCTTGCGTGTCTGTGACTGAGAATTTGTGGACTGAATCTCCTTCGATCGTCGGTATATTGATTATTTTGGGCACTGAATTTTACTAACTCCATACGATTCCACTGAACGGGTTTTTCTAATGGCATGGACTACGCAGTTTGTTTGGACTCGACTGACTCCGGTAGATGGCGTAATGCATCCTGACTATTACAGTAGAATTTTGTGATATATTAGCTCCACAGGTTTAATAGAAGTAGATTTCGGGAATACGATGACAGCCGAGTGAAATGACAACCGATTTATAATCACAAGTGAGCAACATCTAGCATGTTCAACCCAGGTTGATTACTACACAACACAACTTAGAATTCAAGACATATGAACAAAAAATAGCCAACAACGAACAATGCATTGTTCCGGGTGGCCAACAGAATGTCAAGATGCCTTTGGTCTGGCTGTACGCCTTTTTTTCTTTCCGTGTATTTTGTCCAGTGCTCCGTGCAAAGTTTGGTAATTCGTTCAACGAAGTCACCTGTGGAGACGAAATTTCACGGTGCACACAGAGCACATCAGAACAACAACTAAAACTAATCCAAAAACAGCGACTCATAGGACACTTTTAATTTTGCAATAGGTAGAATTTCGACGGAATCCTTTCGCAAGATTATTTTTCCGACCGCTCGAGTGTCGTTGGACTGGCCGAAATGCAGTTCTGTGCGATCCTCACCTTGTTTCTTGTGAAAATTTGGCCTCGTAAATGATCCGGTTCTCCTTTAAATGCCTTTTAAACTGATGTTTTTTAAACATCTATGTTTTTCAGCTCTTCTAGCGGACCTACTCCTGCTGGTTAGCAGGTGCCTCTCAAATGTACCCTTCCATCGCAGATACCCGTTCAGGCTTTGTTCGCCACCAAATTAGGTGCCCTATTCACGAAATTATTTGATCTACCTGTCCTACTCCAATCACTGATTCACTTTCATACTTGTATGATCCATATATAAGAATCATATCAAAACCCCGAAGGCCGCATAATCACTGGTAATAATTAATGACTTCAAACTATACGAGCTGGATAGTTTTTAGTAAGGAAAACGGTGATATGGCATGTACATCCAATGTTTCTGATCTGGGAAATCTCTTATTCATACATAGCCTCTAAATGAACCCGACCGCCTGATAACTCATTGTCATCCCATGTTTTCTGTTCGCAGTTGTACAATTATAACGTACAGATAATCAGTCGCTTTTAACTTACGACACAACATCACAACACTGATTCCATTTGTCCCTGAGCGCGATTTGCATCGACGCTACCACTCACTGTATTTGATCCAGCAGATCTCTGCGTCTTCCTCGTCTGGAGAAACTGCAATTTAAATGGAGTGTTCACCAACTACCCTGAGTTATTATTTCTAAAATTTGTGCGGGCCAGTCCCCAGCAAATGACTGATGTTTGCTTCTGCCAAGGCTTATGGTATACTCGCGGTCTGCGTTCCGTTCATTCAAACAAACAAACCAATCCAAGTTCGCTTTTCTAACGGCAACCTCACTCATCTTCAGAGGTGCATTTCACATGTACCTTCTTTTTTTGCTTTTAAACTCTTATTAGATTACATAATTAGACTCTTCAACGAGGTGGACAATGCCATTTTCGGTATTTACTTTCATCTTCGTCTTCAATGTGATATATCTTCCTGCTTACTAAATTCCACAAGGATAGGACGAGACACTTTTACAAATCCCACGACTAACGTCAAAATTGCTGACGAAGTTCACTGGCCAACTCTCGAGTGGTGGTAACGGCAAATCCTCACGGCAAAACACGACTGTTGGGTGGGAAGAAATGCCAACCTAGGAAGTATACTGCAGTAGCCAATCGCATGAGTCGCTCCTTCATTCAATCTCCTACCCATATTCCAGGTGCATTTAAGCGACATAATACTATGTCCGTTAGCTTCTTCCAAAGAACAGGTGAGTAAACTTTTTCACGTCACCAAAATTATTACCAGACAATCTCTCTTCTCTTTTGAATGGTTCTGTGATCCTAACTGATCTCTTCCTTCCTCTAATTAACACATTATTAGGCTTACATCCATTCCCCGACTGTTTGGGATTCGCCACTTCAAATCTCAGAATTTCACTGCTTTACCCAAACGAATTTGCCTCATCGGCTTAACATCATCCAGTCCTAAGCTGATAAGGGTGTAGTGCTTAGTCGCGTACGTTCTTCTATGTTTCCTCCCGCAATCCTCTTCAGTCTGCTTATAAATCTAACGGGTCCACTTTGGACGAAATCGTCCCCCCTGCTTACTATATTTGTGTTATCCGACGTTTTCTTAGATCATTCATCTACATTTGACTCTGTTCCAATGTCCATCTTACTTCACGAACAAGAGATATTTGGTTGTGCCAAGTGGTTGTCAACATCTGTATCTAGTAGTCCAGTGAGCTCGACTGTGTGTTAAAACTTTGGAAACTTTCGTTAGTAACTCAGGGGGGGGGGTTTCCGTGTGACTTTTTCCCCCGGTCTGCTCTCCACGTTAAACAGTGAATTAGTGAGTAATTCGTTCTGTCTTTTGTTCAGATATTCTGGCTCTGCCGTCCCCTTTCAATTCGTACCTGAAGATATTCACAGTTTTTCGAGCAACTCAACCTTTATTCATGAATTTTTGCTCAAGGCTGCCTAAATCATGACGTTCAAATGTTTGGAATATTTGTTCTGTCGCCCGTCCCCCTCTGCCTGCCTGTCCGTCTAAGCCCTCGTTCATCAACTCAGAAATAATGGTCAGGCTTTGTTCTGTGAAATGATGAGCATGTGTAAAATTCTGAGTTGATCTTTTCGTAATTGTACTTGTGTAGAGAGCTTCTACTCTGCAGTTCGAAATGGCACCATCTACTGCCTTTTATGCCAATACAATCCTCCGTTTATTTTCCCGGTATTTTTTCAGGTTTTTTCAGGAAAGGCCTTGAAATTTTGGCTAGAGAATACAGACATTAGCTCTGTGTCATTCGTACAACTAAAAGCACACTGTCCATTGGACTGTGCAATCAACGCTCACCCACAAGTGAGAAGTCCGATCACAAGATGCTTTCAGATCCCACTTATTCTCTGAACGTTGATCTCTCAAAATGACACACTATCATAATTTCATACGATCCACTTTTCGCTCGATACCTTCCAGCGCCTACATCTATGAGGACTCCACTGTCCATAATCCTGACAAATCGGAACGCTTGTTTCAGCCGACTTTCTGAGTTACCCAATACAAATACTGTAACCATTCATTTAACGATTATTTCTTCCCAGTGGATTTTGACTGAAATGCTGATATTTGTGTACACTTTTTAACATATAATGAATTTGTCGTCATCGTAAAAACCTTCTCTTCTGACCATGCAAACCACTCTAGCAAATGCATACTTTCCAAACATCAGAGGTGGAACTTCTCAAACAACTACAGTGCTAGAATAAAAGTGCAATGCTATATGTTCACTGCGCCGTTTTATTAATTTCTCCACATCAGGACCCTTGATAATTTCTTCCACATACGTAGTGAATTGACATTTTTGCTCATTTGGTGTGCCTTTTTAGATAAGTTTCTGCCTAATTCCCTGTTCATTATGCAGACGGGATTTCTGCCAGGATGATTTTCAACTTTGGCTGTAATCGATAGAGCGGAGGGAAGGATTGCCAAGAACCCATGTCATTGTACTGCTGGTCTTACGTTCTTTATCCTCTGAGGTCTCCAGCCTAGATATTGGAAATAGTGAACAAACACCCAAGAATTACAAGAATGACCAGTTGGAACTTTGATAAACTGCAAATGTTTTGGTTCTCTTCCCAGGATGATCATCTTCGAATCGGTTTTTCAATCGACTCGCAATTCACACGGATGATTGTGATGACTATGTTGTACTATGGAAAACCAAAACTAGGAACTAATAGGATCGCTTAGCTCTGAATTGGATTTGCTGAATCAGAAAGTGCAAGGTTCATTGCCTTTGAATGAACAGAGAAAAGCATAATGGTTTGTTTGCCCCTATTCTGATTGCAATCCTACCGTATGAGCTGTGTAACTGCGGGATCGAGTAAGCCTCCAGGTGTGAAAAGAGTCTGATTCTACGAGGCATACGATGCGTTGAAGTGCCCTGATTTACTATGAACGACAATGACCCCAAATCATTTGGCAGTGAACCCACATCACCTAGGCCAAACTAAATGCCATTCTGGAAGCCGTCAGTGAAATCCCTACACCATTCTTTTGACAAATTAGAACATTGAAAGCCAGTCGTTAAAGGTGGGATGAATAAGTAGTCGGAGGATCTGCAAGAACTCGGGACCATTATCCACTTGCGTTGTCACCTCGCGGCAGTATCAGTCGTATAAGTCGGAATTTTCCGGTCTGTGACCAGAAGTTGGTGATATGCCACTCTCCAATGTCTGTAAAATGCAGTCGGAAAATATCCATTCTGGGTTAAACCACCAATGGTTGAAATTATCGAAACGAAATTCAAACAACGTTTATGTACGATACCGACCGTTGCATAGTACTTGAAGAATAATTATAGGTTCACAACGGCAATTCTGACTACCTAATGAATAATTCCGATGCTTTTTAATTAAAACTGCACCGTAGCAAGCAAGCTTGTTTCCGGTAACTTCATCCTCAAGTTAATACAGTTAGATACTTATAGTGAGGTGGATACTTTGTGAGTGATGCTTAAGACATCAGGAAAAGATTAGCTACTTAAAGCAATTTGCGGAAAATAGGGGTGGGCGGACCGTTCACTGTTAATGATTTCGAAATGACCAACAAACAAACTACACACGGTCACGCATGAAGATCACAGTCAAGTCCATATGAGGTCCACTAATGTTCTCGAGTTGCAGACAAGGTAAGAGAGAGGGCTCTGACAAAGCGCTCCTATTAAAGTCGTTATGGGTTTAACATCCAGATTGTTACTGGTTTTACTGTTGTCAAATGAAGTTGATGGACGGCTTTCGACAAATTCCTCGTTTCCTTGTGGATCCCTTTGAGACTCTTGCCATTCCTCTGGTGTCTTGCACCCGGGAGGTGTACCACGATTGCGCTATTTATAAATTTCTGGATTCCCTTTTCGTCTAGGCCGGCTTGTGCTTCCTTAGGCCGACATCAAACTAAAATTTGAACTCAATCATCCTGGGGAATACTTTTTTCTTCAAGATTCGTCTATATATATAGGTTCCAATTTTGCCAAGCTTTCTCAGAGAGTAACAGAAAACAAAAGAATTGTCATGCTTACTAAAGACGTGGAAACAACAGATTCCTGAATCCATTCGTTTACATTGATGTCGTACTCAGAAATCTAACAGTGTAGAGAACCACAGTCAGTCTTTAGACTATTGTACCTGTGTAACGAGGATTAGATTAACATCTTGCGGTAGAAATGGACATGCATTTGTAACGTACAGGTTCAGAGGACAGTGACACCCAGCAGTGTATTCCGATCTGATGTGTCACGGGAGAAATGCTGACGAGTAATGCAATTAATCAACGAGGGACTTGGACTACTGTTCGATATTTGGACAACCTTGTTTAAATTCCTGTAATCTTCACAACGTAGTCCAGCAAATACTGCGGGAGAATAATGAAGCCATTGCAATATCACATACGAATATATAAAGTATTGAATGAAGGTCTTAACACCTAAAACGATTCGGTTATTCGAACATGGGAACACGCGGCAATATCTTCTTGGGAGTATTGCTGGCGTGCTGCTACCTCACGAGATCCTGCAAAACCAAAAATGGACTCGTCATCTACCCACTTTCTTTATAGTTCAAATTAGGTTCTAGGGCGAACCTAAAAAAGAGTACACCAGTATTGGGGTGGTTGGGTAGGAAAGTATTCGGTACGCATACTTGATGGGCGGAAATAGTAGCCACACCAGTCACGTGTGTCACAACAGACTTGGTTCATTAATCAGGATGCCAAACATACTGCGGGACCAATTTCTGTTTATTGTCAAATAGTAAATTAAACTTCGTGGTTTGGATGCACTGTGACGCTTTGCTAATCGGTGAATTGAAATCCCTGAACAGAAATCATGAAGGAATATGATCCATCCTTTTTTATCAAGTCATTTGCACTTAACCTGTGCACAGTAATAATTCAAAAAATCTGTTGCAAATTTTGTACACTTTTGTCTAACCCAGCAAGTTTTACCAAATGGGGCATCATCAAAACAACGGAACTAAGAAGGAAACCACCATTTCTGTCTGCACAGTTTTCAACAATTAGAAGAACGCTGTCAGATTCAGTATCCTAAGGAAAGTTGAAAAATAAACTAATCCTATTTTTTCTCTGACGAAGTTGAGAGGAAATAAAGGTGATCTGCCGCACTGAGTGCGGAGTTACCATCATTGGTAGAAGTGAAACTAGTTGTAAGATTGTAATTTTGGTATTTGAAAGAGCATTAAGAAATTCTACCGATAACAATAACCCACTGATACGAACTGCCACCAAATACTGGAATCTCTGCTACCAAAACTAAGCAATCACAAGCAACAAAGAGACCATAGCAACTGGAAGACCCGTTCAAGTTCATTTACAAGTCATGTGCTTATACACAGGTGACGAAGAACTTTTTATCTTCTATCTTTTTGCTTTCTTCATTAATGAAACAACAATGCATATCATTTTTCAACAAGGGGTCGCGGCTAAAAGAAGGCTGCCAAGTGGAAAGTTGACCGGCATTGGGAAGATTCGAACCCACGACCTTCACGTCCGAACGCCAAAACCGTATTCGCCCGGCCACCGACTGCCATTTTCATCGGTGAGATATCTTCCTGTCAATAAAAGCTGGGACATGTCTGTATCTTGCGTTCAGTTTCTGCCAGTGTGTTCATTGATGGACTGTACTCACAGGCTGCTGCAAATTTCCAATGGACCATATCCCATGATTTGCACATAGTTTCATCACAATAACCTAGTTTTGAAGCGCAGTCCCAATTTGGATCCAGTACGCGAGTGGCCAGTGGATGTCATATGGCAATAACATCATCATCATTATGATCATCATGAACAAAAATAACAACAACAATCTACGGACCGGTAAGATAATCATTGCTCAACTCACCATTAATAAACCATGGAACCATTGTACAGCTGTTTCGATTGCTGTGCGTTAGCGGTCCGTGGCCGTGCGAATCAGTGACGGATAGGTGCAACATCATGTGGCGAAGTTGAACAAACCGTTCGGAGCCTGCCCGGTAGCGTAATGACTAAGGCGTTCGACTCAGAATCGTTCGTCCCGGGTTCGCATCCCAGCTCGGGCGCGGTGGATATACACTACTGATGATTCTCAACAAGAATTAAACAGCTATGCAGTTCTTCCATGGTTTCTTTATGGTGAGTTGAACGATGATATCACATGGTGAATTATTTCATGAATTTCACTTTAGACATTTATTGCAAACCATACTGATTTCGTTTCCCTGAAACTACAAACACCCATCTCGGTTGGTGATTATTTTTGCTTCTGATAATGCCGAAGATAAACTCTCCGTCAAATTATTATTCCTTCAAGCAGGCAAATGAGATCAAAATCTGCCTACGCCATTCCCCACGAAGACACCCTGCTTTTCTTCAAAAATCTTTAGATGCATCTGTCTGTTTCTCTATTGAATCCATCCTTAATTTCAATATCGAAATTTTCACAGAGACGGCCAATTGGTCTTTGTTATCTACTGTCCCCTAAAAATCCTATTTTCTCTCAAACGGCCTTCTTTCTTTCCAGGTACTGAAATCTGTAATGTGACGCATGGAGTACTTCCACAAATCCCATAATAACTCGCGCCTGCGATACATTTCCATATTAATAAAAACCAGAATCAAATATATCAGCATTATAATCGCCAGCCAACTCCTGAGTGCTAAAAACAACCGATTCCTATGGCAAGGAATTCGACTATTGTGTGAAATGCGTGAAATGTTCTGCGGTTGTCGACAGCATAAATCATGCTTTCACCGATCATTCCACTCATACCCCAGTCATATTTGGACAGAGTGATGATGTGACAGTTCCAGGTTTATTCTAGGGAAGAAGTGTTCGAACTTCTCGGCACAACTAAAATTACCACAACGATTAGTGCTGACAGCCTATCTTCAGTTTTTTTACGGCATGGTGCTGTGGCTCTGACGGATGCATTTACTTCTCTGGTTAACTCATCATTAATATTGCTTTCTGTCCCTCATTGCTGGAAACCAGTGACAATTGTTTCCATCTCAAACCCTAGCAGATCTACTGTTTTAGCAAAAAGCTTTCACCCCATCGCACTAACATCTGGTCTTAAACTGACGGAGCATGCTAGACTAAAGCGCCTGTGGTCTTCTATTTATCCTCCTAGCGACTCAATTCAGCTTGCTTATCAATCTTACAGATTTACTTTGGACGTTGTCACCCCCTTACTCATCACTTTTATAAGTCCTGAGATGCATCGATCAAATCCACAGGCTCCTACCTCCTAGACTTTTCGTCCGGGCTCGTTTGGGTCCATGGTCTCTTTTACTTCATAAACTGGAAACATTTGGTTGTCTGAAGTTCTTATTAGCATGACTGTCTGATTACTTTACCAACCAAACCCAGTACACAAGAATGGGTGGTAAAATTTTAAAACCGTTAGTTAACTACTGCGGCGTGCTTTAAGATGTTGTTCAGTTGCCGTTTCTCTATGTACGTCAGCGACTTATCAACTAGTCCCCCCTCCCGTCTGTTTACATATGGTGATGTTGCCCTCCCTCAGTTAGTTTCTAACAGTGATGACATTCACAGTTTTCCGGCAACTTATCTTCTATCTGCGATTTTCCTGTACACTCGGGTTTAAATCCGGACGTATCTAAATATATCGAATGCCTGCTCTCTCTCTCTCTTTCTCTCTCTCCTCTCCGTCAGCCTGTCAACCGAACCGTCATTCGTCGGCTCAGAAACGATTGCCAGGGCTGATTCTGCGAAACATACTGGAGTTATTATTGACAAAAATCCGAATTGAAATTCTCACATTTCCATCTGCAAAAAATCTTCGACGGTTGTCATTTCACATCTGAATACTTCGACAATGCAGGATGAAACAAAGCACCATTCTCTACTTTTCTCCCGTTATTTTTGCAGGCTTCCTTAAAATGACTTTAAAATTCCCAATCGAGGACTGTCAAATGTGAGCCGCGTGTCTTACATATCACTAAGCGAATTATCCATTAAAATCTCATCAGCACCTACTCGCATGTGAGCAGTTTTGCTCACAGAATACTTTCAGATCCCACACAACTTTTGCACAACGATCTTTTAAAGTGCCGTTCTCAAATTTCAAAAAGATCCGCTTTTCGTTCCACTCCCTCTAGAATCAATATTTTTGGGGACTTCACCGCCCTACATTTATCGTGTATCTTGACAAACTGTGACGGTGTTTCAGCTCACTTCCTGGGCTACCTATCTTAAGCGCTCAAATTATTCTTTGACGAGTTCCTTTTTCTCTTAGTTTTCTAAGACAATAGGTGCAACTATCTTATTTTTTATCACTGAAATAAAACAGTCTATACAATACAATGCAAGCTGCATCGCTGTCTCATGATCGAGTTACGAATAAAATGATAAAAGTCACCGGAATGAAGAATGCGACATAATTCGCACTTGATTTCTCGTGCCCACACATAGTGACTATGACAAGATAGTAGAGTTTAGCTAATAGTCAAAACATTATTTTCATTAATTGGTTGCAGTAGCTAGATCCTTCTTCGAAACACCCACTAATGATGTGCGCTACATCTGCAACGGCGATCGAACAGTGACTCAGTTCAACCGCATATTTTTCCTGCCAAGAAGAGCACCGTCACACGTGTGTGAGCATTCAGCACATGAACTTGGTCGACCAACTCTCTTTGCGCATGCAACAGTTACCGAGAAAATACAATGGCTCAAGTCATGCTAGCTGCTATGTGTCACTGGAATAGCGTTTGCGTAACAAAGGGTGTTCAGTTAACTTGATTTTACCAAAGAGCCATCTTAACAGTGGATCAGCAGTGAAGCATTTGCCTATCAGGCAGCGGATTACTAGTCTGATTCTGTCTAATTGTGCTGGAATTTGAATGTGTAATATGCAAGTCATTCTATATCTTATCTTACTTTACACTACCTGAAAGCAACTCAGGATATCAATGCGATAGTTTACTAATTTAGTCTATGAAGCATATTTCTACCTGTCTCTCAAAGTTGTATTTGATGATATGCATTGACAAGAAGTGAATAACACACTTGTGGACAGACAGTACCGGGACCAGTGAACCGGTTTAATCGTCCTCGACGGTCGTTTGCACACAACTATAGTATTTACACTTGAAGTCGTAATGTGGAACTCAGTCACTGAAAATAAGACACGGTTACACATTGCAAATACGCACTGGATTGACCATGACACAACTCGCTCAAAAGAGCACAGTAAGAACCCACAGCAGTTGGAAAGTATGTTCGGAGCTTATTCATGCATTTGCATACAAAATATGAGGATTCCCAAGTGGTGGAATGTACTAGGGTCAGTGGCGATCGAGGAATGTTTGGATTTGAGGTTCACCTGTCACCACCGTTCTGATTGGTCGGTTTTCTACGCAGGCTACATCGACAGTGCATTGGATTGTATTGCATGATTTTCGTGTGCACTTCCAACTATACTGCAACTCATGAAAAGCAGCTGCCTCCTAACTCAAAAACACTGAGCACGGTTTGCGATTATCAATATAAATAAACCATTAGAATGGGTTGCATAAAAACTAGAAATCATTGTCTTTCGAAGGCACCAAATAGATCGGAGTATTGGCTGATGTGAGTCGACTGTGAGATACTTCATCGTGCGTTATCAATACCTAACTCATCACAGAAAACATGACAACAATGGGTTGATGGCAAACGAACTGCTGAAAGCTGCAAGTAGTAAAGACCGGCGGTAACTAAAATGCTTGATTACCGCGCAAGTTTGAACTTCAATCGCAGCACAATCAGGATGCAAATAACTCCTTTGAGTAGTAGTATTCAAGGAACAAAAAGTCTTTTTTGCAATGTTCCCACAGTGAGAGTAAAAAACTTGGAAAACAGCGAATCACCACAATACTCGGTAAAACAAAGCTATGGGTGATCTGTTATGAAACAGTATTTTGTCAAGGAGTCAATCGGAAAGCATTTACAAAATGTGACCACTGACCTAGACTTTGCCTTGAGCTGTGACCTTTTATTTCAACCAACTAGTGGGGAGTAACAATTTTGTCGCTGTTTTCAATCAAGCACCGAAAGCAGACCCTCCGTGGGCTAGTGGGAATTCTCGTGAGTTCGTCTTTCTTATGCTCTAGTTGTGTCACTAACCAACTGGGTAGGTGTACTGATCATTGAGGCGTTTGAATAGTGGGTTCGTCAACATTGATACTGATATGCTTAACTAAATAACTAGCACCTTCCTTAAAAAATTGTAGACGTTTTCACTGGTTTTCTTATCTGAATAGTAAATGACTTCGAATTCGATCGTGTTTGACTGAGGTTGATGCAAGTTTCATGTTAAATATATATCTGCTTGATATGAGTTGGACATGAACAAAATCGGACACTTGGAAGCTTTGTCGAGATTGTGATATTCATGAGGGCGTGACCAGCTCATCGTTGGTGTCTTCCCTTCATGTAATGGATGAGACGCATCATCGTAAATCAAAGGTATAGGGAAAGAGCCAGGTGGTATTCATCAGTGATAAAGATGGGTTCGTGCGCAGTAGATCAGCGATTGAGGACTAACGGTGGCAAACTGAAAATGTGTGATAAATTCGACAGCCGATTGTGTCCTCAGCAATTCGGTAAGTTTGTTGACTACTTTGTGACGTAGGTTATGGTACTCGGAATCGAATATGATCATCCTTATTTATCTCCTTTGGTTCCCTCTAGAGGGTGCCCCGGACAGAAAAACGAATCCAAATGTTGACTGTCGGTATAGTAGTAGCTGTAACTCTGCTTCAGCGGTGTTTGCATTTGCTTGTCCAAAGGCAGAAAGAGTCACCCGAAAAAAGTCAAGCACTACGACAGATACCGCTTCTCACCTCGTTTCCGTGATCCTGCACGGATGATCTTCATCCGATATGCGCTGTTTCGGTCGGAGTAAATTCAGTGTGCAGTGACGGTTTATATCGATGTTTTGCTGTTATCCATCGAGTGTCTTATTGTTACTTTGTGTACGAATTTTATATATGGCCTAATTTGATGCGTTGAACTAGTTACCCGGCGACGCTAACCTTCGTTAGCGATGTCGAGGATAACTGGGAAGCAACCCGAACAACGCGAAGCAATTAGAAACTGCTTTTCTCAGTAAGGTTCGCTGAGGAACAATGCGACTCATATTTACGTGAATGGTAGACTTTGGAAATCTTGGATAACTTTTGTACTGGATCTGGCAAGGTGTGGGTTATCAAAGAGTTTAAACAACACTAACAGTTAGTTATTGATCCGGAGTTGAAGTGAGGTTAGCAATTGCTAATTCTTCGTTCCCACTATTTTGATGAGGAATCAACGCAATTGCGGTTAAGTAGCATTGATCACGTCGATCGATAAGCAGCAAAATTGCTTAATGAAAACGCCAGTTAATGGGCAGAATTAACCAACGCATTCATTGATCATTGTGGATTGACCATAAAAAAACCAACATAAGTCATGTGTTTTGGTGTAACGAACGAAGGCTGGCTTTCCTCAAAAGAGTTGGTGACAGCGGATGTTGGCGACCAAGGATATAGTCGACCATCGCTTGACGAGCTGGAGCAGACGATTTTTTCTTTCCGTTGTTTGCATTATGAAACACGACAAATGATTCAGGACTACCAGAGAAACTCAAACAAGGAAATGAAATACTTACGCCTGGGCTTCTGTCTCTTTCTAATATATTCGAATGTTCCCAAATGTATAATGATTGTCATGAAGAAATCCGTATTTACCGTTCAAGCAGGAAGTACCTGGGCGGGGTTTTAGGAATTTTTGCATCACCTGTTTTGCGAAATAATTTTTTTCGATTCTACGTACGCTGGTTGGCCCAAGCGTGAACAGATGCTGCGAACTGGAGGAGTGCAAACGGACTAGCACTGCCCTCAAAAAATGTTTCTGGGTAAGGCTTACGGAAGACATTCTGCATACAATCCCCGGCAGTGTGTGCCACTAGATTTTGAAGCCTCATTTGACGAAGTCTTCTCAGTCGATAGGATGGGAAAGACTAGAACTGGTTACCGGACATGGTAAACGTATAGTACAAGTCGTGGCGTGAAAATAGCTCTGATACGATAGTATACACAAAGACAAATACACAGACAAACAAACAAACAGGCGCAATCAAGCAAATATTACAAATCCAAATTCAAGCGTCAAACGAAGTGATAGAGAAAACAACATCCGGAAATAGTAAGTTTTCTCCGAAAAATCGATAGCACCACATGTTAATTAGCGTGACAGTCGAAATCATTTATCAGAAGGCATCCATGTTTAGACAAGACAAATGAGTTTTCCCACTCTTCGTCCTCGGTTTCAGTTCAGACAAACAAATAGACCGGGAAATTTACTTGAAAAAGAAGATAATCGCTTGTTTGGATTGCATAATCACCGGTAAGCGCTCACTTGTGTGAAGAAAATCCGGTTCAGCGGTGTTTCGTTTCTAGAAAGAAGTGGGCATAATAAGCGGCTTAGGAGGAAAAACAAGTAAAGTTTTAGGTTAGAGAAGATAGACTAGCAGCTTTAGTATTCGTGATAATAATACCAGTATTGTTCATAAAAGAATCGCTGTTCTCGTAGTTTATGTTGCAATAATAATAACAGTATCCGTAGATTTCAAATAGACTTCATTTTGTTGCGCTTTAGAGATAAAGCTATGAGGAAATTGTTAAGATGTTGGTATGATGATCTAAAGGTCAGTTTTCACCTTGGCGTGAAAGCACAGAACTTCGGTAAACGACACGTGCGAAAACTACCAACCATTAATAATTGATTTGCTTTTGTCCATATCGATAACTTTAATCCACGGTGATCCGACAATCTTATCCGTGTTCTGATCATGAGTATCTTTAAGTTTGGAACATTCCTGAGCGTACACAGTATCGGATGAGATTGACAGAAATGTGGTAGAAAATGCAAGCCTTGCAGTATAAACGAAACGATGCAGTAAAGTCCCAAATATTTAATCAGAGTAATTTATACTTGGATTGTTTTTGCCGTTTTAAAAGACACGGGGAGCATGTGCATGCAAAAGAGTGGCTTACTTGAGCCGTACGTTTTGTTTAGTTTGAAACGGTCATTAATGATCGAATTGTGAATGAGATTCAGTCCTTAACTCAGCGCGAAAAATTTCTGTAAAAGAAACTATATTCACTGGGAAATAGTTGACAACATGGCCTGATTATCCTACCTCATGTATACGTTTGTGTTCTTCTTTTTTCTTCAGTTTCTTGGGAAAACCATAAAATTCAACGAAATTTGGTTAGGATTAGCTTGTACAATGGTATGTGCATCCGAACATTCCCTATAACACCGCCTTAGCTAATCTACAAACCTTCACTAGCGAATGCAAGCCTAATATTGCTTTTGCATTTTTCCCATAACCCTATGGCGTCACAAGCAAACAAATTCTTGCAGCTGTTTTAGGAATTCACCCGAGTTCGCCCAGCCGCAGTGAATGCTACAGTGTCATTGGTCAATTGGCCATATCGGACGACTGAATTAGTGACCTTGAGATCGCGCGATACTGTTTCCAATCCGATATCAGCCATATTTTTGCTACCCTCGATTGGTGACATTCACATTTGTCTCGGCGTCGCCCAATAACCGCAGCATGATTTAGCCGACCTCTGCGAAGTCATCACATATTTGGTTAAGTCAGAAAAGATAAACAATTTCGCGGTTAATACATAAAGTCAACTTGACGCAAGATAAACGAACGAAACGGACCACAGTGGTTCGCAGATATCATCCGGTTTAATCACCGGATCATGTTCGTGATTTTTCTGTCACTCGCAAACAGCACCTCAGATAGCTCCGACAGAGTTACCTGTGTACTGTGGGTCCCACTAGTCTTAAGACCCAACCCTAGGATGATTTTGTGGCACAGTAAATACGTTGTACGTTTTTAAATCAAATGGCGTCTGCAATACAGGGGGATGAGATCCACGCTGGAAATGGGACTGGGATTCACATGCAGAGAAAAGCTGAATAGGTTGATGTGATATTTTTGTGACATTTTTCGGCTATTTTTACAGTCGCCTTATTGGAACTGGACCGTTGGGATGATCACCATGAGCCTTCACAGTCTGATCTTTAACCGTAATGAAAATGCATGAGAACACATATTCGTATGAAAGAGCCCACCACTCTAGCAGGACGACAGGTTGATTGTTCGTAATTTTTCAGGTGGAAATCTCCTCCCATTCAGTAATTCCCCGTATCGAGCACTTGTCAGCTGTTTTCTTTCAACTTCTCATTTTGGTGTTCAGGTCACCAGGGGGTGTAATTCCGATTGACCTACTCATGGTGTCATAATAAATGCCCCGCCTAAAGGTGCTTGATTCAACGACTAACCAAGGCCATATCGTTCCGTGCGATGAGTATTAGAATGCTGGGAAAAATAGACGTGAGTAATTGTGTGCTCTGAGAAAGTCAAGCGGTATATATAAACTAGTACTTTCAATTTTCTCCTATTAGTCATTAAGCGAATAGCATTGGTACTTTGTCGTAAGCTGTTCTGGGGACATTTTGCAATCTAAAAATTAAGAAATTTTCCGGTAGTCTTAGATTTTTGCAGTAGGTTCGAACCCGGAGATCTAGGCACTCGTGGGAGAGATCCTACGTATCAAGCCACAGTCACTTAATAAATAAGTATTGTCTTATTGAAAGAATAATCCTAGTAGTTCTTGCACTTAATTTGTCCTCTATTCTGACTGCTATTTGTAATTACACATAGCCCAGAAATTTCCGTAGTTTATGTTACGCCTTTATTCATGAGTCCGACTCTACAAAAGTGTTTAGTCGATTTTCGGTATTGTCTATAGGGTGCTTAGATTTTCAAATTTTACGAATTCCACTAGTATATGTGATCCTTTCATTTCTGTAAACGAATCATTTCTGAATGGTGATGATCTTATATTTGGGAATTTGTGCCTTTTTAAGAATGGATTAGGAAAAGTAACAAAAATGAGAAACTAAAAGTTTAATTTGAGAACAAGGAAGTGCGGACTTCGTCCATCTACTAGAGCTCCTGATGCACGGCTGAAGTCTGTCGAGGGTGTGGGATAAGAGAGGCTATTTATTGATCATGGGCTGGTGACTGAGATGATCAGTTGGTTAGTCTGAGGCATTCAAGCCAAGTGAAATTTACCACTATCCTCCGTTCTGAAAGCCACCTTGTATTTTCTGATTTTCACCTTGTACTTTCCCATTTTTATATAACTTTCTCTGGATTCAGTCTTGAAAAGATATGGATCGTCCTTCGTCCAAATCTTCACAGGCAACGCGGACAGCTGGAACACCAACGCTAAATCGGGGCTGGCGCCAAGTGCCCGAGAATGAGACAAAATTAATCCACTCAGGTGATCTGGCTCATCAGTGCATATCACTGAAGGCAGCTTGCCTAAATTGCATGGCAAGAAGCACGATGACTGCTTGAGAATGTGTAAGAATATCGGCAGAAGAACGGGGCTACTTGTTGGCACTAGACGTGCGGAGCCGGGTAAGAAGCCAGATGGACTCCTGTGACCTTGAAAATATATTTCCAGTAGATTACAGAACATAGTACTGGCCTTTTGACCATAGCGTATTTTTCTGTTCTGCTTCCTGATTCTCACCTGTGCATCCTAATGCTGTTAGTGTAAAACTGTTAACCAACAGACACCCGAAACTCAGTCGCGTGAAATGATAGATTCACTCTTTGGTTACCGACCTTTAGTACATCAGTTGAAAAGATCGTGAATAGAACCCTTGCCAGTGGACGTCTGTTTTTGGCGTTCCCTCAACAGTCATTACGCTGGAGAGGAGCCCCATTGCAAAGAGAACTTCCGAAGCTTTGCTTAATTGCTCCTTTGCAAGCACTTTCAGACGATGGCCAATTATCATTTAGCCGACGGGCAAGAAGTTTCATAAAGGGATCATGGCTTCCCTTAATGTTTGGTACCACCAACGGGCACAACTAAGCATTCGAAAAATCCTTAAGAAAGATATCTTACAATGACCTTTTCCATGTACTCTCAAAGCATGATGAATACTTCATTGATTTCGGTGGTCGCCAGGACACGGCGTTTGGAAAATTTGCGTAGGATCTCAAACTATTTGTCTATTAACAACACGGGATTCCACTACATCGCCCAGCAAAGATTAATCTATTCATCTTGTTCAGCAAAATGGAGTCCAAACGCAAAGACAGCACTGGAGGAAACAAAAGCGATTCAACCGGCTTGTTAGCCTAATCGATTAACTAAGTGTAGTTCAGCATGCCTTCAAGCCTGGAAGGGGGATTCGTGGCGGTTATTCGCCATGGCGATTGATTATCGATCCGTGGGTGAATCAACCCAAATGAAGTATGGTCTTAACTCACCAGGAATCCCGCGCACACGCACGAACGATGTGGACTTTCTCATAAGAGGGATCTTATTACTGTTTATAAAGTTACAGGATTCGAAATTATGAAGCCACTCCATTTGAAACTGATCGATATATTACCGAAGATTTGACCGGAAAATGAAGAGTAATAAAATTGGCCTAGCGGTTCGTAAACAGGTTTGACAGGGGGACAATTGAAGGCATTCAAATAAATTTCCTGCAGGTTCTTGTATTTGGAAATACTGAACCCTAAAAAGGAGTTGGCATTCAGCCTTTGGGCTGAAATGTGGACTACTTGAAGTTCATCATTTCTGTTCTTTTTTTCTGTTTTATCTTTGCGATTTCCTTTGGCCGGTCCTCATGCAAATCATCTGATACCATCCGGTGCACGTTCTCCGTAGACTGAGTGGATAATCAGCCAATCGGAACTGCTGTCGAAAGCGAACAACAAACGCTGACATGCCCCAAGTGCCACTGGTCTGAAGATAATCCACCAATGACAATTCTTCGGGATTTTTTTGTGAACAGGTGATTGTGAAAAACTCGTACGTGCTTTCCAGGTGCTGTGGTCTTCTCCTTGTCTTCAGTTGTTGGATTTGAGTCTGAGTAACTCCAGTATGTACTGGCCATATGTGCCCGCATCCAGGTTCCATACTACTGCTTCGAACATCAGCAACACATTTGCACATCTCAATGTTTAATTAAATTTACGTTATGTTGATAATGAAACTCTGGATTAATCACTACATTTTATCATCTGTGAACAAATTCCTTCATTGAGGCGGTTCATGATTGTTTGGGCCACCGATACCCTCACGGTTATGGACTCCGCATATTTCCGCATTAGTTTGAATTGTGGTTGTCTGTGGTGTGGTCAGTCGGCCTGTAACTGAGCGGCAAACGTTTGGTTTCGTTATTGTTTGTCTATTGGCCGTGGTTGCTCTTACGCAAACTCTGGATCTGCTTGACCTCTAACCCACGAGTTGAACTAAATGGATAACATTGGGGTCTGTGCAAAATCTGTGCTACCTGTGGCCGTTTTATTGTCATTTGATTATGATTAGAGTATTGGACCTTTCTGGATTGTTCTTCGCCTAGATCCGCTACAAACAAGGCAATGTTCCCCGAGGTTGTAGCTCAGTTGAAGCATGCTCACGACTCTGTCTTGACATGTCCTTGCTGTTTTCTATTCCGGTTCTCGCCCTCAGGAATTCCCAAATTCAGTTATATTGCTGGCAATCTATTCCTTTTTGTTCCAACTCTCGTCTTTCGCTTCAAACAAAATTACAGAACAATTATGATTTATTTATTAATCAGATTACCGTCAGTTGAAGGCTGGACAGATTGTTTTGATCACTTACTGAGACTACTCGAATCCACATTGACAGTACATAAGTAATGCGATGCAATCCGTTACAGTTTACTGATAATCTGTGTAGGCAACCACCATGGTGAACCTCAGACGCCCCCCAAATGATTTTGGCCTTAATATATTCCACCATTCGGGACTCCTGTTTTGTTTACGCAATCAGGACTTGTTTTCCAGCTTTTGTGGATTTCTCATTGTGTCCATTTTCCTAGTTTGTGTCGGAAGCAATCAAATATGAACTAGTCATTCTTGTCCGTGAGTTGTTATTATTGGCTGCATTCCTTATTACGGCTTCAGGCACAAATACTACAAGATGCATTGGTTTTGGTTACGATTATAGCACAAATTTACTATATCTACTAATATGCAAATAAATGCGAACGTGGCTTCTAGTTGTCGGGGTCCCCTTGCTATCTTCGTTTGCATAGTCCCGGTTTGGGACTACTCCAGCACGTGCTGGTGCACTGCGACTGCGTTCTTGCCATCGATTACAGTTAGAGCCATTATTTCAAACACAAGTACCGCACTCAAGCAGATTCTTTGCAAGAGGTTTGAAAATTTTGCAACTTAGACCTGACACCAGTAGGTCAGCGTATTGTGTGCTGGTAAGTCGTGCAATAACTAAGAGAAACAGTAGAGCCACTTTCACGCCATCCTGTCTCTTTCAGATCATCTAGTCATATTTTGAGAAGAAAATCCCATTCTAGGCCATTTTAATTGGAACTGATTTCAACGGCAAGCAGTCAGTAGACCCGGTCATGATTTTGTAAGCCCATGTGAACGACCAGTCATGTGTCCTTGTCATACGCGTTCCGTATCCCGATTGCGTACCAATCAATAAAGCGCACCCTAGGTCAGAATTAATGTCTCTTTCTTCAGTATGTACACAACAACTTAACCAGATGAAGCATGTCCTATCATCACAAATTCTGCCAAGAGTTTGTACTCGAATGAACTGTCAGAAGATTTCATACTGAAAACAGTATGCGACTGATAGAACCGTAAATGAACAAGAAGGGAAAATTTACACAGTTGATATTATTTTCTAGGATTTTAAATATACAAGTCTCCGCTGGAAAATATGCCTTTACTGACACACACAGACACGATCATATTCTTTTACTGGAATCACGAACAAGCGATATGGACCTCCACGTGGGCACCGAAGTGAGACAAGCAAAATGGTAACTATACTCGGAAGAATAGGGGCTGTTTATCACCGTTAATAATCTTTATTGTATGTTAGCCTGGTAAACATTCTTCAACCTAATCATGGACCTTTGTTTAGTATTCGACTACCCATCTTTTTATTCCTCTAGTTATTATTTACATGTTTGACGCATGAGTGCCTTGGAGTGGGTTTGTAGAGTCCATTGCATTGAGAAGAAGGAACTGGCAAACTGGAATAGCATGGCAACACAAAAGGCCACAACAGGTTACTTGATAAACTCCAAGAAAACAATGGGTTGTAGTGTATCGCTAAAGTGACCAGCAGCAATGGAGTTCAAAATGATAAACATTTTGGAGTGTTAGGCAGTTATTTCGATCTTAGCCAGTCATAATTGTTTTTTGCGCTTCCAGATGTGGAGGATTTGGAAACAAATAACCAATCGATTGAAGCGTAGCTTAGAATTGTAGTACTCTACCGTGGTATTCACTTGACCGGAAAATAATCAAACATAAGGACATCAGTAGACCTTCTGTTGCAAAAATGAAGCAAATCAATATGGAACAATTTTGGCTAGGTCATGGAAAGAGCAACAGTTTACTGACTCATCACTGCTCCTTCAACAGCTATCAACATGGAGACTAAAAGTGATAACTTCTGAGCAGTAGCTATCTGATTTTCGTCGTTGCTTTTATATTCCAGTGGCACCCAATAATAGGGAGAAGAATAAATAATCTTCAGAAGTTACTGCTTTAAAGAATGTTCTCCTTTTAAATGCTGGTTACTTTAGCGGGGTTAGACTATCTGCAAATCAGTTGATACCGTAGATGCAGCTTTACCGTAGCCCGTGTACAAAACCAAATAACCCAAACTGTGAAGGCGGACACACGGGATGTTCAAGCTTGCCCGAACCACCATTGGCCTGAAGATATTCGGCCAATGCGAACTCTTTGCACTTTGTATATTTACAAATGACCTATAAATAAGCGCGAACGAACGTGTCTTCCAACTGCTGTGACCTTTTGTTACCTTTAACTGTGTAATCTAGATCGGAGTCATTCCATGTAATTGTGCATCTTTGTTATTCGGTGAACTCCACACCAGCATTTCAAGTATCGCTGATTAGAATCCAAGAAATTCACGCACAAGACAGGACTTTAAGTCACTCGGTCCTTAAAACAGCTTTATCATGTTTTCATGATCATATTATTGTTTCGCAGATATTTGCCGATTGCAATTTAAGATTGTGGAACCATTATTTTACTGAAGAAAATTTTTTATTCTATCGATGCAATCTACTATCTCTAAGCGAGCCAAATTCTGGCGTCCCGAAGATATTTGCAGCAACAGTGGCCGAATGTTGTGATTTGTTGATTCTTTACTTACATGTACTAATTTCTATCCACACTTTAGCAATTTACACATCACCTTTCTTGGTTGTAGTCGAAGTGGCATGTTTGTGGAGAGTTCGAGCGCAGGTCATGTGACGCAATTCGATATAGCTTTGCGGTAGCATGCAAAGAAAGCCGCTCAAACAATCGAGATGCCTTCTAATCCGTATGTTTTTAGTCTTCTCATTGTCTTCAGCTGGGTTTATATCTGAGGCAATCCAGTGTACATTGGTGTCAGTGGGTCATTGGCAATGTATAAATTCTGTTCCGCTTTAGAGTCTGCATTATTGGTGAGACAAATGTTAGCCATATCTCTGAAACTTCGAGTGAAGTAGAATCACATATTTCCTCAATAGGTCAAACGCATAGATTTAAATTCAAAGGTGAGCCGTTAACTATGCAGACAAGAGCTTTCCTGTTGACCAGGAGGTAGCCATAAAGATAGCCGAACGACTACTGACAGAACGGAGTTGATCACAGTGCACAGGACACCAGAAAACGAACTTGCTGGGAGCAGGCGAACAAAAGTGCCTATGTTTGGACTGAGGGTGGTGTGGATTATTGCCGAATGCTTTGAAGAGATTCATTGGAAAGATTTCAAACCCTATCTCAATGGTTCTGGGGACCGAAAAAGGTAAAAATACTGTTCAGGTGTGTACTTTAACCGGTTGTAAACAGTCGGAGGTAATTGGGTTAGCGCGAGCTTACATGTGAGCATGATCCACCCATCCGTGACTTCCGCTCAATCCCTAGATTTGAGATCACATTTTTCAGTTGGCCCGTAAAGTGCAGTGTGACTTCAACAGTTTAAAAGCGCTACTGAAATGTGTAAAACCAACAAAATTGCTGGCGCTTGCTGTTCTAACAAACGACTCTTCCAGAGAAAAAATGAAAGTGAAAAAGAAAGCTTTTATTGCTTTAAACAGCTGATTTCCATAAACCAATAGGGATGGTATCTCTGAAATGGTAGCTGTCATGCCCCTTGGTGTACCTTCCATCTTTTCGGTGTTGAACTCTTACCTGTGGCTCCTAGAAGCTAAACCTGCTTCAGTGGCCACACCCTAGTAAACTGCTCGACAGGTGGGCTAAGCCATATTGTGGGTAACCAAGGTCTGGAAACCTCGCTGGAATGAAATCTACTGTGCGATCCGATGGCTATAAAGGAAATCCGCCATACAGTCAGGGTTGCATTAGTCCTTCAACTGAATAGGGAAGGAGCTCCCAGGGAGCCACTGGCGCCCGCGCATCAAAAAGTTGCTGCCTAATAATCCTCATTTATTTGCTCAAAGGCTAGAAATGTATTCTGGGATAAAAAGAGTGTGACTCTGGGAACATCTCTTTTACTAAACACCCATAGAAATTCAAGATCGTGTCTTCTACTCGCTGTTATCTGTGCTACAGCGTCCCCGGGGAGCGACACGCCTGACTCATGACCAGGATATCAAGAATGCGAACTGGATCCCCCCATCTCCGAGTGGCCCTCTGTATAAGATGCTGGACCATGGCCACTCTTTCAGACATATGAAGTCAGGTCGTTACTTTATGCACGCTGCACGATTATCAGGTGGATATTGCCTGTTTATTCTAAGTTACAACAGGCGGTACCGACAGTAGTAACATCAAAGTTCTCGACACACACGGTCGTTTTTATGACGTGTTTAAAACATGAGTGAAGTCCCACCACAAGGGAGGGGGGACGGCGGCCATGACCCTGAAACTTAGAATGCCATAGAACCGCATAATTTATCACTAGGTCAGATATGGTAACGAGCTGGGCGACGGCCACAGTTGATTTCTACCACCAAAGTGATCGGCAGAACTGGGATTCGCATTCCTGACCCTTTCGGTGACAGGTGCTTAATCCATGTGACCACCTCCGGTCATCCCAAGACATTCGTGCTACCTCAGTGAACCAGAAACTCCAGATCAGAAAGGAGTATCAGTAGATTTGTCACGCGACAATTATGTTCTGCAGTCTTTGCAACCGATATTACCAAGAACCGCTGTGGCGCGCTTCATGAGCCAACTCGTCAACGTTACCGTTGTTGAGATCTACGTTTCAACTCTCCCGTTCTTAGTAGTAGGAAGGGTGGGTTCTACGACAATCTTCAAACAGTAGAAGGCCGCATTCTCAAAAAAGTTATACCAACCAAGGCGGGTGATTGGAATCGGGCAGATGCGCTTAATGATTCGACACAACAATTTCTAGCAGAATTTGGCCTGGGTCGGACCTATGAAATTGGTGATAGGCTCATCAAATTATCTAAATTTAACCTGTTGTACTTAACCGACATAAGGTTACAGTACTGCAGTATTTGGACTTGAGATCATTGTACGTAATTGGATCAGACGCAATAACGAGTGGATACGAATTACCAATAAGCACTGGATTGGCATTGACCCAAGCTACGGAAACGAAGAGAGCAAATGACCAGAGCGGCTAGGGAACATGTTCGAATTTTATTTTCAACACACTTATTGTGTACAAAACAGATATCCTGATTGGTTGAATGAATTACGTCCAGTAGTCTTTGAAAGATATTTGGAGTTCACGATTGTCTGTCTCCAGGGTTCTCATTGACCAGTTTTGTAGCGCGAAGCTTTATATATATATATATATCACCTGACCTGGACGTAAGCTCACTACAAGCACCCTAGAAGGCATCTCCTGATATGATATTCCAATGTTGGTAGAATATCTCATCAGAATGACTATGTGCAAATCCGGTCAAGAGGTACTGCGTCAGTAGAGGACTGCAGGTCTTATGGCGGTGCTGAGGCATGTAACGGGTAGATGCAACCATGTCTTGGTACGCGCAAAGCTTTGTTTGTTCAGTTGGCAACCCGTATGACGGCAACTTCTCCGAGGCAGTTTAAAGTGGAAACTCCTACGTCTCGGGAGAAGGCCGAAGCGTTAATTAGGGAGACTGCAAAGCGGTTACAAACTGGTTTGTCCACACACTCGAAGATACCAGAAATTGTGTTGATGTCCTGTGGAGCAAACTAAAGTTGGTACAGCAGGGTGCTATGAATATATTGTGAATTATAGAAAGCCTTCGTAAAACTGGGTATCCGAATATTGTATCCATTTCCTACCGTGACTGAAGGAGCTCGCTGGCCTAGCCGTCCAGAAAACCGACAACTCAGACACAGGGCAACACGATGTGCGAAGAAAGGTCACCGTGAGAAATGCCAGGAAATAGCAAACAATATCACAACCGCAGCTAATGCCTGTCACTTTGCGGAACTCCTCCACCTTGTACGAACAGCGTTCGGCAAATGGGAGTCCAGTCAGTGCGTCGTGCTATTCTTCCGATATGCTGTTTCACGGGAGGGATGCTATATTATCTAGGATAGAACATTTCAACCGGAAGCGTAATCGCAGACTAGGTGGAGCAGTAGATGCAGATCCAACTTCGGATTATTGTAACAATAGCTGAGATCCTGCGTCATTGGTGGAAATAACTAATGTAAACCAGTTCCAAAGAGTATATTTCGCATGTAGATGGATGAACAAGATTTCCCCGGAAGCACACGACCGGTTTCGCGGTCATTGTCGATCTTCATGTATGCGTGTCCAGTATTATTCTGTCCAACCATCCACATACTAGTGCTCTCCTTTGTTAGTTTCTATCTTCAATCTCATTTGAGTAACTAGAATCGTGAATAGATGGTAAGTCGATTTATGAATCGCATGACAATTCGTCGGAGGATGTTCGTCAGTCAGGAAAGGCTAGTCTTCAGAAAGGGGACACAAGGCCCGAAAGTATTGGCTTTTCTTCTCAGTATTATATTTCGCATACGGATAGACGAAAAAATTTCTCCCACGAATCCCCATGTGATTTTTAAATCGACTTACCATCCATTCACGCTTCAAACGTTTGAAATGCGTTTCTAGTGTAAATGCAATCCAATGTTTGAAGTCTGGAAAGGTCCGTCGGAAATCGATATATTGTCTTCTGGTAGTTATTGAGCAACTTTACAATTTTATTCCGCACCATTTAGGAAAACAAGACATCCACTGAATTGGAACACCTTGTTTTGCCACCACTTTCCAAAAAAGTGAAAGAACAGTTTGCTCAAACTACAAAGATGTCACTCTGTTTGGTGTGGTTACAACTTCTTTCACTTAGCGCGTGATGAATCGCTTCGTTGCAACGAGATATACAAACACAGTTTCAACAGGAAGGCCTCCGTCAAGGAAATGGCTGTATCGACCAAATATTTATTCACCGCAGGATCCTGGAACACCGAAAAAAATTCCAACATCGTACATAAAACTCCGTCGACTGAAATGTTTTGGGCATGTCCTTCCGAAACTGGACCAAGATGTACGAAGAAGTGTCCTGGAACCATCCCCATGTTGAAGCTGGCGTAGCCTACGAGGAATACAGCTGAAAACCTGGTAAATAAAGTTGGCCTTCTTACGGTGCACAGCACTCCATGGCGGAAATGGAACTGAGTCGTTATCTGCCAATTATGCGGTCGGAAACATTCATCAGACCGTCTTATTAGCTTTGAGTAGATAGCCATAGTGAAGTAATTTAAGTCGGTAACAAATCCCGATGCAAAACAACGACGGCCGTTAGTCGACTCGAACTGAGAATATTGCAAACTGTGCAATAATCGAGCAAACATGTCATTGCAATCTATATTTCACTGCCGTTTTTAATTTGTTCCTTGGACTGCAAGATCATGGGTATGAGTTTCAGAATATCACATTTAAATTCATAAGTCTATGCAGTTCAGAGCAAGTCATTTCAGTTCAGCATAGCGAAGAAGACGCTCATTTCATTTCAGTGCAGTCCACTTTAATTCAGCTCAGTTCGATTCGATTCAGTTTAGTTTCGCTTATTTCATTTTTGTTTAACAAAATTTCGATTCACTTTTGTTCAAGTTTACTCTGTCACTGCAGGTCATTTCAGGTGAGGTGAGTTTATTTGAGTTCAGATCACTTCACTTGGGTTCAGTTAAGTTCAGTTCATTTCAGTCCAGGTCAGTTTCGCTCTGCATAATTTAATTCATTTTGGATCATCTCCATTAAGTTCTTTTAGTTTCATTTCAGTTCACTTCATTTAATTTCAGCGAAATTTCCTTCCGCTTCAGTTCACTTCATTTCAGTTCAACATTTTTCAGTTAAGTTCAGTTAGGTTAAGTCCAGCTCAGTTTAGTTCATTGTATCAACTTTCAGGCACTTTGAGTTGATTTGTATTGGGTCGTTAATTTCATTTCAGATCGTTCCAGTTTAGTTCAATTCATTTAAGTTGGATTTAGTGGATTTCAGTGCAGCGGATCCTTAATTCAGCTTTGTTCAATTTTTTTCATTTCTGATCAGCTACAGAGACGTCTAAAGCAGTTCAGTTCCTTTCATTTGAGTTGATTTCTGTTGAGTTCATATCAGTTCAGTTCAATTCAGTTTAGGTCAGTTCAGGTCAGTTGAGTTGAGTCCTGTTGGGTTGAGTTGAGATCATTTCATTTCCGGTCATTCAAAATCATTGCAGTTCATTTCAGTTCGGATCAGTGCGTTTCATGCAGCTGATCATGTGCCCTGCTTAGTTCAGTTCATTCAACTCCAAATCATTTGAATATGGGTGAGAACAATTCAATTCCCCTCAGCTGAGTTGAGTTTTGTCGAGATGGGTTGAAATCAGTTCAATTTAGTCTAGTTCAGTTCAGTTCAGTTCCCTTCTGTTTACTTTAGTTTAGTTCGGATAAGCTCAGTCAAATACTTTTCATTTTAGTTCAGTTTAATTTACTTCTTTTCACTTCAGTTCAGTTCAGTTCATTCAGCGAGTGTTCAGTTCAGTTAAGTAATGCTGAGTTCAAATCAGTTCACTTCAGTTCACACCACTACTGTTCAGTTCAGTACACAGAATGTTAGGATTAGTTCAAAGAAATTTCCCTTCACCTCAGTCCAGTTCAGTTCAGATTAGATCAGATCATTTGAATGGAGTTTAGAACATGCTGCTCCATTCAGTTCAGTTTAGCTGAGTTGTGCTGAGTTGATTTTTTGTCATTTCAGATCACTCCATTTCAGCTCAGTTCTGTTCACTCCCAATCTCAGACTCAGTTCAGTTCAGTAAAGTTCAGTTTAACTCAGCTCAGTTCATCGCAATTGACGCTGAGTTCATTTCAGTAGATTCCACTTAATTCACTTCGGTTCTTTTTAGTTCTGTGTTAGCTCATATCATTATAGCTATGCGCAGCAGAACTTCTGTTCTGTTCAGTTGCGTAGACTTGAATTCATTGTTGTTCTACTCGGTTGAGTTAATTTGATTTGAGTTCAGCTGAGTTCCCTTTACATCGTATCAATTAGGTTTGCTTTCAGCTGAGTTCCGCTCTGATCAGTTCAATGCTGCTCAGCTCAGTCATTTTAATGAAATTCAGTACAATTCAGTTCAGTTCCTTTCAAGGAATGTTTAGTTCAATTCCGTTTAGCGAAATTTCAGTTAATTGCAGTTCATTTCCTTCAGTTCAGTTCATTTCAGTTCAGATCCATTCGGTTCAGTTCATTGCACACATTTAAGGTAAATTCAATGCATTTCTGGACGCCTTAGTTCTTTACCTTTGGTGTCATCATCACTGCATAGTTTTTTGACTTTGTTGGCTGGTGAGAAAAAAATGTGTCCGTTTTACGCATTGTAGGCCAGCTGTATTGAAGTCAAAATACTTATCCGAGTATGTGGATTTTCTTTGAACGCTGACATTGAATTTTCGGGAGTCATCGACTTTCAGCCGACAATCTAGGGAGCTAATGTTTCCGTTGGTATCTTCTGACTCCATTGTGAACTTAATGGACCTACTTCGACTATTGGGAGCTTGAAGAAAGCTATCCTTTTTTGCTGACTTGATGATTGCCAACGTACCATCGACGTACCGTACATGCAAAAGTGAGGGAGGGGTGAATAGAAGTCTTTAAAGCTTTTGACTGAACCGAGTGTAAGAAAAGGTTCATTACAATGGGCGCTCCTTTGGCCATACCATCCCTTTGTTTGTACAACTCATTTCTGAAGGTGAAGTATGTTGACGTGAGGCAAACTTCTACGCCTTTGTTAATTTCTGATGGCGCTAGTACAGTTTGTTCTTCTAAGAAAGTTTTTCGATGTTAACAGTGAATGTAAACCGATCGGCCTGTTTTCACTGGGTACATTTGTGTATAAAGAGACCACGTTAAAACTCACAGCAACTTCATCGTTTTCTAGTTCACAGTCTTTCAGCCTATGAGCACGTTTGAATGCGTCAATGATGCTATTTACTACTATCTTCTGATGGGATTTAAATAATCCACTGAAATATTTTGCCAGTCCCACAGGAAGTGCAGTCTACAATTGGACGAATGGGTACATCGGGTTTGTGGATATTTGATAAGCCGTAAAATCTCCCAGGTCTGTTGGTTTTTGGATTTAATGAGAACCACGGAGATTTTCTGAGTTTGTGCTTCAAGCCGGATAGGTACTTGTTAGCAAAGGCCTTTGAGTATCTGGGTGAAGCGTTTACATTCTTCCCTTCTATTCTTTCATGCGGTCCATCTCATAGGTGCTCGGCGACCTGTGATTGGTAGTCCAATCTGCTTAGTATAACTGCAATATTTCATTTGTCCGCTTTTGTGATGTGGATAGATCGATCCTGTTTTAAATTCAGCAGTGCTTTACTTTCTTCCAGTGATATTTGGGACAACCGGCTTTATGTTCTTAAGAATATTGCATATACTCAGTCTAGCTTGAATGGCGTTTTCTTCCGTAAGTTTCAATAACGCTTGTTCCAGTGTTGGCACAATTTCTTCGACCATCAGCGGTTTTCTCTGAAGATTGGAGTTCAGACCTTCTTGTAGTAATTGTAACTCTATGGATGTCAACGTCCCATTAGATAGGCTCTTCACGATATTTTCCGCATTTTTTATTGTAGGTTGTCTGCCCTTTGATTTTGAGCCCTCCTGGGTCGGGGTTTCCGAACTTGTGGTTTTATCGTGCTTGTCATGCTTCGTGCGTATGAAGTCGAATTTGTTCGACGACGATTCGAACTTCTTTGAGAATTTTCGCCGGGTGTAACTGATTCAAGCAGCCATCAATAATTCGTATTCCGAAGCATATTGAATATAAGTATACTGTACAGTCGTGAGTACGTTGTCGCGGGAACGTGCACGAAGCAACCAAGGCGGTCTTCTCAGGCCTAACTGGATTATCCGGTCTAACAACGTTGATTGGAAGTGCATCAGTCGGAACGACGCGACAGAGTTTTGGAGATATGGACAGCCCTAACATCATTGAGAAACAAACATTCAAAAGGTCACCGTGCTAGTTGACCTCACCACCACGGCGACGAACGTCGTGAAGGACAACACGTCAAAAAGTTCAAATTAAACACAAGCACAGACACAGTCACAAACACGGACAATTATACTTCCGCTGGGATGTGAAAGTTCCCTCAGTTATTCGATTGTAAATCTTGCCTTGAGAAAGAATGTCCACGGTAGTCGAAACTTTGGCGAATTACATCTGCCGACAACGCTGTTATTAACAGTACATCATTCACATAATCCCACACGATTCCACCAACTTCTAGAAATACTGAACGTTTATAATGTATCGTTCGTCCACCAGGTTGACTATTCCATTCTGAATAGTGTCGTAGAGTGAATTTACCTTAGGCACTTCAAAATACAGGTATTGTAACAGAGTATCTAACCTCTACAGGAATCATCAACAGCTGGCACATTCATTTGGCTACCTGGAAGCCGTCGAGGTCACAGACAAGAGGCCTAACGATTGGATGTTAACAGAGCTGTGCATTCGAGCATGCGCGGATTCGCAGCCTAAGCAGGCAGCCTTGAGAACAACATTTTCTAAATCGTTTAGCGTCTTTTGACTATCGTTAAGAGCCTTGAACGAAAAGTGTGGCTCCCTATACGGTCACTAAAGGCCCTTGGATCGCAATTCCGGTGATGCACAAACGCCGTCCCTCTATCTATTGAAAATCAAAAGAGAGCCCCTGAACCCGGCTTTCGAAACCCTGCCCTAACGAAACAGGGTCAGCTACTCATAATGCGAGAAAACAAACGAAACTAGTAGATCGGAACGGACATTGTGGAAACCACTTGAAACAACGAATTTTACGTCGCGCCTGACTGCTGTAACCGGGTACCCGAGACAGAATCAAAAGTCTTGTTGAGCACGTAGAAAACGCTACGGTTTGAAACAGCTAGAAGAATTTATGTTGAGAGGAGCAAAGGGTTGCTTAACTGATACCAATATGCAGATCCGAAATATACTTAGTTTTACAAACTAAAACCGAGGATATGCGAAACCATAACTTCTTTGTGCACTGGTGTGGTATTAGAGGAGGGCGTTAATCAATGGGGATCATGCAATGTCGCTTCCTAAGCTTCAGCCGTTTTATCCTATAACTTTTACTTCCCTTACTAAGGAAAGCTGCAAGAAGGCAGTCACTGTCAACAAAGGGCTGCCTATTGGGGAAGTTGACCGTCGGTAGGAGGATTGGAACCCCGGGTCATCAGACTGAGACGGCATGACGTTGTCCGCTTGACCTCACCCGGTCTGACGAGAAACGTCCAGTCTTAATATATATGGACCGGCAGTAGTATTTGTATTGTACTGTACTGTTTGGCTTTTACTGGGATAAGCTTGTATTTCAGGGTTAATGAAATGAAAAGCAAAACTTTTTGCTGTCCATGATACAATAATGAAGACAGGGCAAAATTGCAGCATTAATATGATGGGAATCAGAAACTGTTGGCGCGTAGCACAGCAGTGACTATTACTGGACTGAGGTAAGGCACACCAGAGTTGTCGCAGAAGTTGGTTCCGGGTGGCATGATGAGGAAAAAGGACCCACTTCCGGGATCCGCTCGACATCTGGAGAGATTATATTAGGGTAGGTGGGAGGGATCTTTGTGGATGCTGAGTCCAAATCGTTCATACTCACCTACGTGGCAGATGAATTTGTTGTTAGTCAGGTCAAATAATAGGGTAGAAGAAGCATGACTAAGGAAAAGGACATCAGGGCCCACGAGTCTAAAGTTTTCCCAACAGTCAGCAAGTAAACAGAGCAACGTTGGTAAGACGCACTGGAAAACACAGGCCGCAGTAGCATTAAGCACAGGGCAGAACTGTTCGAGCTTTCAGAGTTGAGAAGATGGATCAGTCCCTAATATGCAAAAGCCGGTGAGGTTTGGAGGTACCTCAAGTTACTTAACTGACTCAATTCTGGGAAGAACTTTACGAAGGACACAAAGCTTGCAAGGAAAAGCAGAAGTAGATAGAGTGACGATAAATTTAAACACTCAGAGAGGGTAATTAAAGTTCTATCCTTGTATGAAAAGCTCAAGATGTACTCTGAAGAATCAAATATAGGTCGTCTAGGCCACCAATAGTTCATACGGATTACCATAAAGCAACATCGAATGCTCGCTTAGTCACAGAACCAGATGAACTACTGATAAGTTCGCATATGTAAAGAGAGAACGGTAAGGGCGAGACAACAAATTTTTTTCTAGCACCCTATTTGAATCGTTAGGAACCTAAATAGATAGTATGCCCATTTAGGAACCGCATGGTGGTTTGTCGGAGGATTTCCGCCAGTCAGACAAGGTTAGTCTTCAGAAAGAGAACACAGTAACCGATTGAAATGAGATTATGGTGAGAAACCAACAAAGAACTGCACACGAATACTGACAGGTGAGTACGGATAGCGGGAATAACCGCTAAACAGGTTGTGTTTCCTGGGCAATTTTGTCCACGCAGACGTATGCCAAACAGACTACCGAGAAGAAAAATCAGCTTTATTAGTTAAACATTTAGACAATTTGCGTGCAAATGTTGTGTTTCTATATGTCTATTCCAATAATCCGGAGGTTCGTTAACGAATAAATTGGACACTATGAAGAGTGAGAAGTCTGAATTAAAACTGGCCTAGAGATGCAATCAAAAGCGGAAATATATATATATATATATAATATCTGTGTCTATTGATTGGTAAATAGAGTTAACTGAATATGATATCGCATCAAGGGTGCTCCTACGGAGTTCGAAAACTAATTGGAATTGGTCAGTGGGAGGGGGTAGCAATATGCTTTGTAGAGCAATCAAGTTTGGCAAGTTCAGTGAGTTCCAAAAACGCCGAGGTCAGGGCAGTGGGAAGGAATATTTTGGAAGAGGACAGTGGACTTTATCTTCATTGGAGTCGAGACAACTTTTGCTACTTTTAACAAACCGGAATTGAACATAAATGCTGAGTTTTTAATGCGATAGGCCATGAATTCAGAGGGAACACGGACGCCACATTTAAATACACCGTGAGGTGGATAACTTGGCCCACCCGTGGCTGAAACCATGGTCTGATTAAGAAATTTACAAATCCTGTCCTTGTTTATAGGTTCGTTATCGGTACGGTCACTGGAGAGCAGTGGTGAAGAAACAAATGCCGAGGTTACAAGAAATACAGGAGTGATGTTGTGGCTTCAAACCAAAAAACACCTAAATTTCCTTCAACGGAGGTCTTGCATCACCACTGCTTAGAAGTTGGTTAAAATAAGTAGAGTGGGCACACCTGCCCTCATTTTTCATGGGGTGAATCAGAGTCTCGACAGTTTCAGAATCGCCAACCTTGTATGCTGATTCATTCAGTCAAGGCAATAGTTTGATAATATGCGGATGCCACTCAGTTTTGTGCACATAAACTTGCTCAAATAGGCAGCAACAATTATAAACCTTCTACACGGTGAAGGGACAGATTCTACGGGGTCGGAAAAGGAAGACCTAAATGAAAACCGTTGGCAACTTGTTTCAACGAGTACCCGCCAAGTGAATCGTTTGCGAAAGGCAAGTAGTGGAGACGAAACGTTTTTTGTTTAAATTGAACAAAACACAGTGATTTCTGGTACGGATGGCAGCACAGAAATTGGCGAAGAAACTTTGGCTTGGTTAGGCAGGACTCTGTCAAGAGTGCACTTGCACTAGTAGGTGTGAGATATAGGTTCTTCAGGCCGATTACAGTCACCAGAACTAAACGGACGTTATTAACAATTTCCATACCAGATAAAGGTTGTTATCCAAAACAGAAACAACGGAAAGGATGAGGGAAACAAAAGCACTAGTAACTAAACTGCAGTGTGATTATTTCTGTCCTTTCTGTTATTGGTGATTTTTACTTACCTGCGTAATGAAAAAAAATCACAAACAGGAAACCGTTGGCATCGTCATGAATGACGGACGACTAATGCAGTTGGATCACGCATCACACGGAACCCTGTTCACAGTGGCAGTTAATTAATTCGTTATCATTAGTTGCGTTCATTTTTTGGATTTATCTCCTGAATATGCACAATAAATGAAGCAGAAGATCGTGAAATTAGTTTAAACGGTAAAGATGTCCTTGTGTTTCACGTCTGCCATATGCAAGCCTTTTATACGATTGTGTATTCAGATGGGAAAGTATTTTAAAACGACTAACCTCAGTGGAATTGCTCAGGCCTCTTTTCAACAACTAACACTTGGATTCTTGCGTGACACTAATTCCTGCACATCTTCGACTGCAACCCCTAGTGAGGTGTCCATGTAGGCGTCACGTGGCACAGTTTGATGCAGCGTAACTGTTGCCTGCTAGTGTAATCGACCGGTCAGAATTGTTACGAATTAGCAGTAGAGAAAGCGAATATTCCTCGACGATTACTGGCCCAGAGGTTCGTCACCAATGAGACCCCTTTCCAGCTTATATACTATACAGGTCCTGCCGAAACTCATGCAGCAGACGTCATTTGAGCGATCGCTGCTCCAACATGCGCGGTATGAGGAGGGAAATACATGAATTTGTATTTCTTTTATCCAGCAGGAACTGGTGAATCTTTTGGATTATAGGCCTCTTAATTTGGAGCTATCTGGTGGAAAAGTAGGTCAGAAGTTTAGTCGATCTCCCATTTTAGCTACCGTTAATATTATCGTAACCAGGATGCATCACAAGTCCGTTAGGAGGAACAAATTTGGATTAACTCACAAAACTTTGGCGCCCGTTTGCTAGGAATCCAGCGTCGATAAACTGCCATTACCGTTTAACAATATTTTGGTAATTTCAGTGTGGCACCCAGCCCCTTCAATGTGAAATTGCTTTAACTTCACAATCTGAGAAGTTTTAGAATTGGGATTTCAGTATCCACGCCACGCCATGAAATGTATTTCGATAGAATGAAAATTCGGACAAGGGTAGGATTTTATGTGAACCATGCAATTTACGCAAGCATACTTTTACCTCGAAAACGCCCTACTGAAAGAAAACCACCCTACTCAAGAAGACAAGTTTACTGAATTCCGATGCAGTGGAACACGGAGTTCATTTCGGAGGTACTGTCGCTTTCATATTGGCTTTTTTTGGAATGAGTGGAATATCCCCGTTAACTCAACGACAAAACTCTCCGTATCAAGCACGCACTTGCTTCCGGTTCGTTGTTAAGGATTTTTAAATTTTATTCAAGTGAAATTGAAAAACCTGGGCTGGAAAAAAAGAGGGAAAACTTTGGCAGAGAAAATGCTCATTTCGTGTCTTGCAAGACACCACATGCCATTTCTTTGTCAACAAAGTTAATTAGCCCTTAGACTAAGGCGCTTGGCATTTTCTACAATTTCCCGGGACAATTATATTCCCTGCTTTGTTATGCAAATAAGGTGAAACTCGGAACGTTTAAATATTATCCATGTCTCTCGGAAAGATGGTGTCTGAAATACCAGTAATAATCGGCTTTAAGATTCGAGTAATTGAAGTTCTAAAATCAATAATTAACTTTGGGGTCAAATTTGGATATGATTGATTTCCTCCAAGAAAGAAAACGCCCTTGGAATACTTTATTCGCTTAATACAACGTAAATAGTGGTTTCGTTTAGTTTAAAAATCTTAAGAATTATAAGCATAATATTCTAAATCAAATAGCATTTAGAAATCGGTTCCTAATCCTTTACATTGTGATACCAAAATATTTTGATGTTTCTCGCTCACTGCTCCTCTTTTAAGTTAATAATTTAAGCGGTTAACGCAGCGCGTTCAAATGACCTTGACCCAAGGTCAGTTTATATCCTTCTTAAGCGAAATTATTTTGTTCGTGATTGCTCACGAATGTTAGACCTCAGTTAAAGCAAAATGCCCAGTTAATAACTAATTACCTTCAGCCTATAAATACACGCGCAATCGTGCGTAGAATACTCGACAAAGTAGATGCCTTTGTTATGTAAGCGCTTTTGTTATCACTTCTTGAATTATGATAGGGTAAATCTTTATATATATATATATGTATTTACATATATATATATATACATATATATATACAAATAAACCCGGATACAAATTCCATTTGTTGAGGTTCCTACTATTTTTCTTTGTGTAGTTTGGGGTCGCAGGTATTGCAGCACTCGCCTGGGATTCGTATCCGAACACGATTGCAATCATTTACAGTCCTTGCAAAACTACGGGCAAAACTATTGCATTTATTCACCGCTAAAAATAATGTCCTATTTTAAACTTAACCAAAAAATGTGAGCACTTCTAACTTTGAATCCTACTCGCTTAAATGGTCACCGCCAAACGGATGTGAACAATGATCTAGAGAGTAACTTTCCTGTTCAAATGTTTGAGTCAGAATGTTCTGACTAAACAAAAAGTCACTAAACCACATCCACTGGGCATCAAACTTATTTCGTAGTGTCCCTTATTTGGACAAAACCTTCCTTCACATGAAGTGTTCATAATGATAACGTGTTAGTTTTTCTAACCGACGGATGAACCACGCAAAGTGATATATGATGATAACCAAGTTGCTGCCGTAAATTCCCCAGGCATATGGTTGCAGGCTGCAACGTCAACGGTATCAAACCTAGATATACTAACATAGAACAAAATTCCTTGGTGCTCCAGCTACTCCGGGTAACTATATTTTAAGATGAAAATATGTAGTTGTTCGCAAGGAAGCTAATTGGTAGTAACAGACACGCATATTAATTTAAATTCGTTCCAAAAATGCTTCGTTGTTAACACTGCATCTGTTGTTCGAATGGTACAAGAGCAAAATATGATCGACCGCTCAGGGCTGCTAGTTCACGTATGGATACCTCTCTTACGAGTCCACGTGTAAGTGACGTGATACAGCGCGGCTGTTTCGCTGTAACTTGCAAACACAACCAGCCAATCAGAACTGCGGGGACATATAAGCTCGAAGTACAAACATGCTTTAGTATGATTGGGCCCGAAAAATTCAACCAACAATAACTTGCAATTTATAAAAGCATGATTTATAAAAGAACTCGAGGGTGTTTTCCGGAGGATATGGTCTTTTTTAGTCTTTAGGCGCTTCGTTTAGATTGGAACTATCCCAGCACGTACGGACTGCAAGTCCGTACCTTCGATTCATTATTGTCGGTGGTATTCCTATATTGTAGCCACGCAGGCTTTAGTATAACCGATATTCTCCACGTTGGGGTACGAGGTTGCGCCGAAGGGCTTTCGGTGTTAATAGCGCGCACACAAATTAACTAAACACATGCTGTCCAACACAAAAAATCCGCATCAGTTTGCAAAATCTCTTTAGCAGATAATCAGAATCCACCACTGGTTATGTAATTTCTGCATGTCATTTCGCGTGACTCCGTTAGTCAGCTGGTGGATTACACTCTACACCAAAGCTTAAGTAACGCTAATTCCTGTTTAACCCCTGGCAAGAAAAACGGATTTTCGCATTTTTTTTAACAAATCAGTACCCCACAAATGTGCTAAATAAAAATTAAGAAGTTGGAATAAATGTGGCGCCGCATTAACGTGCCCGTGTGTGTCTATTACCATCTGATCCTAATTCTCATTGTTGTTCATTTCCACTTTCTCCAACTGTGTTTCACATCGCAGACTATGACTTCCTAATATCATTATCATCAAAGAACACGCTTAAAGATCAGTTGGTTTTTATCGGACTAACATGGTCGCCATTTTCCACGATTTGCCTTACTCATGCATTAGACATTCTAATTTAGATTGAACCACTCACCAGACGGTTGACTTGGCTTCCCTGTTTGATATTATTAGAGATCACTGCTGAGGAACGAAAATACGATTACGCATTAATAATGACGCACTTTTGCTATTTGCTTTGGTCTGCGGATAACTCGGTCAGCCCTAGACGGAAGTTACAATAAACAGTAAATTAAAACGGATATATATATATATTGATGGGAATGCTGGTTATGGATTTAATGTCGTCGGAATTATGGTGAAGTAATAAAAAAACGCAGGAAAAGAGAGAACGAAGAAAACGGCTTCTATGATTCATCGCGCGTGCCAACTCTTCCGCGTCCTAAGCAAAATCATAGATTGTTTCTCTTTCGAGGCTGAATTATTTACTTCTCAGGGGACCTACTTTGAGTCTTTGAGCGTAGGACAGGTCTGCAGCATGAGTCTAATTACCTACTGACCGCAGAATCGGCGATCCATGACTCTATCAACACACTGCCTGAGGTTATCGTCCCAGAAGCCCAGACCTCCCCGGGTGTTTGGCAGAGCCACAAGCCCGATATTTAAATTACCACATGTGCCATAGATTATAATGAAAACGACTGTCATACAAAAAACACTGTACTTTCTTGGAACTGCCGCTGCTTATGAAACAAGCCGCATGGTTTCGAGTATGGGTGATGGTTTAAGATCAGCTAATCACATTTAAAGAGGTTCTGTTGGGTGAGATTGGCGTTTACTTCGCAGACGTTCAATCACCGTTCAAGTTGACTTACTCTACACACGAAAGATCACCTCGATTGGTAATGAAATGTTGGCCATCAGACTAGAAGCTCAACAATCGGAACGCCGGGCTAAAACAAGGCCTTTTATTTAGTAAGCATGACTCCACCTTATTCTCCTGAGACTGCGTGCAAGTCACATGATACATTCTGGTACAGTTTCGAGCTTCTCTGCGTAGACAACCAAACAGTGAGAATCATGGCAACAGGTGATCTTGAAATTCAAATATGCCTCGTAGGCCACTGGAGGGGATGCACTTCTCTAATCAGAATATCTCCTGTTTTGTACATAAACGTATGTGATTGTAAATAGGCTCCGAACGTGTTCCCCAGCGGTTATGTTCTTCTCATTGTCTTCAAATACGTCACTTGTGCCGAAGTTAGTCCAATGCCCGTTGGTAAACCCTATCCAATTGTTATTGGGATTAGCCGAACTTCGTATGCCGATTTCAAGTATAAATATTACAATTATTCACGGATAGCCACCAGTATGATTTTGGGCTAAAAAAGATGCAAACCGGCTTCAACATGTATCGGCTGAGCAACACACTGAATTCCAGTATCGTGAAACAGTCAAAGTTTGCCAGGGCCTACTAATCCAATACTCTTCTCGGAAAATTCTGTTGAGATTGACTCACGACACATTACATAAAACAAAATAAGTCCACATATTGGAACTGAAATTCAAAATTTTCGTTTTCCTGTTTTTTTCACCTGTACTGTCACTTTTTTCTCCTTTACTTTGGTATCAGTGGCAGTGGTAGTAAATATTTTTTCGCTTGTATGCATGTTCGTTTGTCTTTTGCTGTTAACGTTGATGGTAATGACATTGACGATGTTGTTGTTTTTACACAGATCATTCAGCAAACCTTTCTGATCGATAAAAGAATCAGCGAAACATTTCACACACTCGCACTCTTACTCGAGTGCGCATTGCAAACAAGACTTCTTTCATGTGTGCTGTTCAAACTGGTACGTAATTTCCAGCGAGACGCACAAAATAACTGGCAAACTTGTACTCACACGATTGAGTATTTACCAATACTTAAAGCTCATGTGGCTTTTAATTCGGATGCTGATCGAGCACTTTCATTTGCTAAGGGAAGAACGTTTTAAGTGTTCTTCGTATGGTACTGAGGTCTGTGAGAGGAATTTCTTCCTTTTTACGTTTGTATCTTTTTTGCTTTTATCAATCGTTATCTTTACTAATGAAGCCAAAATGAACATCGTTTTCACGAAAGAAGTCCATTAAAACACGAGGCTATCAATCAACTGGAGCACTCGACCGCTGGTGGGAGGATCCGAACCGCAGACTATCAGGCCGGGGCTTTATCCGCTTGAGGACCGCCAGCCACGGCAGGTTAAGACTGGAAGATATATTCTGGCCAAGGTGGACGAGAATGTCCGCGCTAATGGGCGCAAAGATCTATTTTCAAGAGCAGGGTAACTTATGCCGAAAGAATGCTAAGTAGGCGATTTGATCTAAAAATCACAATCATTGACCAGATGCATGTGAGTTACTGAACAATTGACAATACCCGTTCAGGTAAGTGGAATATCAAGGTAGTTCTGCCATTTCTACGAGCTTACCTACAAACAACGCTGTTCGGGGAGGAATTTCTTGATGGCGAAATCGATCGTGACTTGACTGGGACAAGTGTCGCTCTCTAAGAGCATTTTAATTTCGTTCGAATTCACACTTGGAGCATCAACTCTAGTTTTATTGGCCGTACTAGCGCCGGTGGCCGTTAAGCCTGATGGAGTTTCAGAGTCACGCACGGGTGTGGTGGGCACAACATGACCATTTGGGATCTGCCACTGTGCATGATGAATCATACCGTCATAGCAGTCACTTGTCAACTGTGCACAGACCGACAGAATGCACTCACTCTTTAAGGTAGAAACAGATAAGTCGATAGGTATTTGTGAGACGTGATTTGATTAAAATTAGAGCGTGTTTTTCCGGTGTTAACTATGAAGAGGCGGCCCGCGTTGGCACGGTTGAGGCACTTCTGCGTACTACGATATTGCTACATCTCAGTGTGGCGCTTACCACTTAAATATGTCGACCTAGTCAGTCTCTGTACACAATAACTACATCATCACGAAAGTGACAAACTGCCACGACAGCGGCTTTCGCTGGTGCTTGATCACTGTCTCGTCAAATTCCCATGTTCGTAAACTGACTTTCAATTACGCTACTGGAAACCCAGGGTCCCGATAAACCGAACGCTGCCTTATCGAAAAATGGTGGGGGCCGATTATTGGTACAACGTTATTGCTTTTGACTTTGCCGTTATGTGCCGTCTTGATTGTCTGAGAGAATGAAGAACCCTATTCAAAATATTCTTCATCAATCCGCTGTGTAATTGATAATTTATTCGACTCACTATTGCATTCATAAAGAGAGCATAAAGAACTTAGCCCAAGGTTTACTTGTGCATGTATTATCAGCTCAGAAAAATTTTACGGTAAATCCGTAGATTCGCAAGACCGACTGTGCCGGAGTAAACCAGCGCGGAACCTTCGAGGGGATTCAGGTGAGGCATCAAAAGGTCAGTGTGCAAGTGTGTGCCAGTGTGGTCACATACTTGACCGAGTTCATGTCCTGAGTTCTCGCGCATGCCTCCCTCATATCGGTATAGTAAAATTGCACTGTTTGACCTAATTAACAGTGTGGTTAAACCGGTTTTCTGTTTAACATCTACAGATATTTCTCTGTGTCTGCGAACGAGAACATTGCAATATTTACATCGTCTACGGTAAGCACCATGTTGATATGCGAAGAAACTGCCTGTGACGAAATAGTGTGATGATGGGATGTCGTCGTGAAATTGTGACCATGTGATAGAGATGCTCGGCTCGCCATTACCAAACCGTGGAGGCACCGGTACATCCGGCTTAGGAATTATCAGCAGTACATGATCCCCCGCACCCGAACTGGGACGTGATCATGGGACAAACGATTTTGGGTCAAAGGCCTTAGCGATTACGCAGCCGGGCAATCTGTCAACGATTTGTTGAAATTCATCACATGGAGTTACACCTGTCCTTTATTGATTTGCGCTGCCAGGGGCCGCTGGGGTTCAGCAATCAACCCCTACTGATAGACGACTTGTCTGCAGGTACCGTAGTACAACGAAGGTTTGGGACATGACTTGCAGAGCTTCACTGCTTGGTTTGTGTTAGTAGCAGGAGATTAGGTGTTTTCCTAAAAATAGGTAGTTAGGTAGTTGGGGTATGAGATATACACTGCTGATGACACTTAACAAGGACGAAATGACTGTACAGTGCTTCCGTGGTCTATTAATGGTGAGTTGAGCGTCGATAACACATGGTGAACATTTTCATGAATGCATCTACCCTTTTACTACTAGCATGTTCTGCAATATTTGCCACTGTTTTCGGAGTGGCTATTTGTCTCTATCCCAGTAGAACTAGTCGGGGTACTTTGTGACGCAAGAACGTGTTTTCGGTACCGAAGATTCCAGCTGCTATACATCTATATTCTACTAATCTTTCAGCCTATGAATCAGGCAAAATTTGGTCAGCCATCAGTTGAGGTGAGACTCGAGCCCACACACTGCTGATTTGGCACTGCACTGAATCTACTAGATAAGATGCAAGGCCGCTTCAGAGAGTTTTGACACCAGATTGCGTAAACTTGTCATGGTTTCGTGTCTGGATCGGATTTGATTTTGACTGACATTTGTGACTGTTTAAGAAGCAATGGACAAAAACTCGTTCAAGGATATCATTAATCACAAATCTGCCTGCTAATACTATGCCACTGGAATATCAGTGTAAAAATAAAGCAGGAGAAAGGGCAAAGAAAAGAGCCACGTTACTCACAGTTTTTACACCCTTAATAGCACTTTGAAACTCCTCCCGAGCTGCATCGACGGCCTACCACAATCTCTGGCTTCTCTGTGAGCATCCTGCTATCCGAATGCGCTAGCCCGAACAAGTAAAACCTGGCAAGTAACCATTATTTGTTGCCGTTTGGTTATTGATTTTTGCTAATGATTAAAACATTCGAGAAACGTTTCATATAAATTTTAAATTTTTGGTGATCATAAAATACTGACGGAAACCCTTATGACATAGTTGGAAAGGGACGAATATTGAACTAGGCTGTCTGAATCCCTACGAAACATGTGACTGGATATTTCAGTTACTCTAGTCAGCGTTATGACGCCAGCTGCTTTCGACTGACCCCTGACGTTTGCTTCCGCATTGATGTGCCTGCGTAAAGGACAGATTCTTTGCAGTGATAGAGTAATGGAATTCCGAGAGGGCTGAGCATTTGGCAAGCCTTTTCTATCATTTGTGCATAATGCTGAAATTCGTCGCCAGGTACAATTTCGATGAAGGAAAAGGCACGACAATCCATACTGCTTTATCTGTAATGCCGCCGATTACAAGGGGACAGAGTAGTTCCATGTAATCAAAAAGAGCACGTTACTAGTAGTAGTAGTCCATCACGAGGAATCTGCACACTGACGTGGTGTGACGGCTTGCGTGCCTCAATATCCCAACGACTTATACCAGATGGTCCATATCAAGTTAAAGATTCAATTGTACACGGAAGATCAATAATTAGAGCCCAGACCAATAAGTCCTCCGGTACTCTAAGTTGGAGGTTGATCTGAGCTAGAAACTCAACCGGGAAACTGAATAGGAGAATAATAAATTAAAGTAGATGTGCTTCTACTAAGCCATACTCCGCTTCCTTGCAGACAGGTTCTCGTCACAATCCAAGACTTTGGTTGGGAAATCTAATCGCTCTCCTCCTTAAAGGCTGGGCTCGTTAGCCTTTTTGCCCAAAAAGCTCAATGAATAGCACAAACACGAAAAGTTCCATACGGCAACCGTCATCTCGCGGTATTATCAAGAATTAGCCACCCATTGCTTTGAGCACGGTGGGTTATAATCCGTATGCTTTTGCTCCGAGTTCCTGCGCTGGGTTAAAACTCCACTGTCATGTGGGTAAGACTTTTGAATCAAAGGTGCCGGTTTGAGTTCTCAAAGAAATACCCTGTTTGCCGTCTGGGCAATTGTGAAGTCCCAATAGCCCGAATATTTCCAGCCTCATTTATGCAAATAACCTTGCAAATTTTCACTGTTCCAGTATAGAGACCAGGCAGAATGCCGCGGAGAACTGCGGTTCGATGTAATTATTTGATGGGTGCATTAAAGGGCAGAAGCATTGGTTAAACGTGTGTTCACTTCACCTGGATGAATTCAATGTCCGCTCGCCCACCCAAGGATGGCAAGAGGCTGTCCTGGCTCTAATTCTTTAGATTTAAGGAAGACATACATTGCATCACTGAGATGTGTGTACAAGATAGTACTCTCCCGATCACTGTCCGTAGCCCATTTGCAACCTCATTTGCTTGCCTCACTCTGCGTTTTGCGTGATCCAGTTTTCATCGCCCATGGTCAGGCTGGGATTGGGATCATTCTGAGCACGCGAGCGGGCGCGCCCTGTAGACTGGATATCAGCCAGCAGCAGTTTGTGTGCAGTTCGGTTGCACGGTTCAATACGCATCTATAGAATTCGAATGAAATATCATTGTGGCCCGTGACTGAGTACGCATACACAAATTGCAGAACCCCTGAATCCCAACAGGAGATCTACTGGGAAATACCCCCAATATTCCGAAGTGTGCGATCAAGAGAATTTGTAGCCGTTGATGGAGAATTTAACGTCCATATTGACTACTTAGGGGCAACAGAATGAAACATTGAAAATCAATTTCCCGTGCCAGCCAATTGTACCAACAAGGGTGATTGACTCATACACGTTTGTTTTGATTACAGACGGATTATAGCGACCATCTAAATTTCTCAACAAATGCAATATCGGCTCAACAGGTGCACTTTTCCGCCTTCACGGAGCTGGAAACAGATCGATCACATTACCATCGGTCACGGGTGACAGGCACATATTCTGTAGACCTGCGATTTCTGTCTTTCTCGATTTGAAAGTTTGGTTCGATTCAGACGATCGTGCATATTTTTGGCGATGCCTCTCATTAAAGGGTGTGGCAGAGAAATTCATTTCACACATCCAATCTCTGCATGCGAACAGCCGAAGCCGAGTTCGCGCTTATGGTAATGTTTCACTCGAATTCACCAAGAAAAGTGGTGTTCGTCAGGATTGCCCTCTTTCACCTTTCCATTTTAACTGTGTGATCGAGATGGTTATGGAGATAATAGTCTTATCCCCATGTGAGAATAGTGGCATTGATATTTACTCAGACAAGAATCTGTATTACTTGGAATATGCGGACAACGTTGTGCTACCGAATGAAGATTCAAGTAAGTTACAAGTTTTTCTCAGTCGTGTGAACGATGGCATCATCTTTCACAGGTGGGTTTGGTGTGTTTTCTACCTTCGAAGTGTAAACTGTTGTTGCAGGACTGGATTGGCTCCAAGCTTGACCTTGTTCTTGCAGCGGAATAACTGGATGAGGTGGACAGATTTAGTTATTTGGGCATTTATATTTCGCCTGGCGGTCGTATATCGGAAGAATTGTCTTCGCGTATTCAGAAGGCCCTATTGGCATTTGCTAAGTTGAGGCACCTGTGCCTTCGACGTGACATCCGGTTACCGACCAAAGGTCGAGTATACACGGGAGCATTGAGGCCGATATTGCTGTACGGCTCCGAAACATGGTCGTTGAGAGCAGAAGACATATAAAGGCGTTCAGTGTTTGAACACTGTTTTCTTTGTAGTATTAATAGAACATGGTGGGAGAACTTTGAGCAACTCAGACGTTAGGCGTAATGTATTGGGTTCTGGGGTCTAGTCTTTAGAGAAGAAGCCGACTCAGAATAGGTTGAGATGGTTGGGACATGTTTTGCGCATGCCCGTAGAACACCTGTCTCTTTGTGCGCTGTTCTTCGAGGCAGGTAGTGGTTGGAGAATGGATGGTTCGGGGTGGGTAGTTGATGAAATGGGTGAAAAGTATGAAAGCTTTAACCAGTGTACTGAGTGGTGTATGTGTGCAGTTAGACTGTCGGGTTGGGTTTCATGAAGTAGCCTAATGCAGTAGTTGGAAACAATAGATGATATGGCTCAGTACCGTTGTCAGTGGGTTTCTTGCATTCAAAACTTTTCATCTTCTGTATATTTCTTCATCTCCTTTTGAAGTCGTTCTTTTATTATTCCTTGCTCTTTTTCTGCTGGAACAAATGATTCTGCTAGTTGGAAAACTATTCCAGAGCACACGGTGCACGGTTAACGGTTGTACGTACCGAATACTGTGTAGTCCTAGCAGTAGAGTAGTAGTAACATTATTATTAGTAGGAGCAGTATTAAAAGCATTAGTAATGGAAGCAGTAATGGTAGTTTCATTGGTAGTAATAGTCTGTTTGAAAATATACTGGCTAGCACTGCCGTTTTCCTGAGAGCAACACAGAAGTGATAACTTCAATAGGCATTTGATGCAGACAAATGGTTAGCGTGGAGAAATTGGAGTTTGCAACGATCAGCGAGGCACTTGTACGAATGCATCCACCGCAGAAATACAGCACATACTGAGATTTCAGAGAAATGGAGCATGCTTATATTAAAGTGCAAAACTAAGAAATGGATTTTGAATACGGAGTTTTGCTTGGGCTAACGGAATCTTATTAGTAATATAACTTAGGCTCAATAAAGAAGCAGTGTAATGTGCTAATTAGTCTACATTGGCAAGCATGATGGAGGGAAACACAGAATTAGTGTTGGTTAGTGGTAATTGCGGCCCATTCAGTCCTATCCCCCCCAAATAAAATACCAAGTGTTGGCAGGAACATTCTAACGTATTAGTTTAAAGTGTTTACTTTAGTACTTGATTAAAACCATTAACAATATTGTGTGCATTATCTTTTAGAAACAATTGTAACAAAAATAAATCGAAAATGCCTTTCATAGTTTGTTGTAGATAAAAGAGAGCTATTTATGAGTTGGTAGCAAGTGTGCTCTTGCAGAATAACTCTGGGTGACACTCAATAATCAAACATTTCACCGTGCAAGATTGTGTATGTCCCGAAGGGATGGGTGAATACTTGTTATACATAGATATATGTATATATATATATATACCTATATGGTGCATACACATCCTGGTACACACACGCACACCCTGATATAGTTTTATGATGGATCTACGTGCAGGTCACTTGATGCAGTCCAGTGCAACTTGCTCTAGCTTTCGCCGACCCCGTAGGGACAGGCGATCGCGGAGTTTAAACATTTCTCAAATACCATTGGGTAGAACGTACTCAGCTAACTAGGATACCTCCTATTTCGCATATAAAAGTATGATTTTTTATCGACCTTCAAGGGTGTTTCCCAGCTGTTGTGGGTTTCCGATTGTCTTCATCGGGGTAGTCTGAGTCGAATCCAACCCAGTGTGCATTCGCAACCTGTGTATGTGTATTGTTGCTATTGGCCGAGTTCCGCATGGTAATTTCAAGCACACGAACCACAAGTTCTTCCTTTTCCCATTATAAGATTTGGACAAAATGATGTCAGTTGCATGTGCAGTTGAAACAGTTAGTTAGTGCAAGCAAACTTCGAAGAACGAAAACAAACGACAAGGAGTGTATCAAAAATCGATGCGCTATTTATTAGTTTTATTGTGAATGATATAATTTTAATAACGCAAGGCTGTTATAAAATCCGCCTTGAGAAAGACTACCAAAGGTAGTCAAGACTTTGGCACCCTACATCAACCAACAACGCTTTTATTAACATTATATCATTCATAATAAGAAAAGAGTTCTTCTTTCGATTCCGTCAGTAAGGCATAAGTGATTTTTTTAGAAATTTGTCACGATGTCTGTTGCGCGAGAATTCCCATTTCGTCCAGCTCTGTTTTACTTGTCAGCTTTACGGTTGTCTCCATCAACATTGCTCGGGTCGGTGATTTTGTCGATCAGTGAGCCCATTACCTAACTCGGTTCAGTTGATGCTTCCCTTATTGTCCATGGCCATCTGAAAATTTAAATCGAGACAAGAGGCAGAGTACAGTAAGATGCCCAAACGAAAGAATACAGTGTAGCGGATAACCGGTGACTGCCTCCATGGTTTGTTTGCTTAAATATTGACGCTGGGTTGTAGATTCATTGGACTTCGGTGCACGATGTTGATCCTATTGCTTAAACTTCGAATCGGTAAAGCAACCCGTTGAAATCACTTTCTGGTGCAAATCACAAAAATTGTGGAGACTGTGTGAAGTAAACTGCGCTTATAAATTCCGATTTGCTGCTGTAATGGATAAGTAGAGTGTCTGTGCCTATTGCGAACAAAACGAGGAGGTCGTGAAATCCAAACCATTAAACGGCGACGCAAGTGTCATGCATCTGCACGGCGAGGTTCCTGACGAAAAACGTCGAAACACCCTTTCATCCAACGCCTATTATCTGAGTGTTTAAGGACGCTATCGAGGTAAGATACACTATATGGTCACCTAGGTTTCCATATCTGAATCTCTTTACAAACGCGTAGAACTGTTGGGAGGATTTCGTCGAAGAGCAGGCTACTGATTGCCCAGAGTTCGAAAATCAAATGAAAAGAGAAACAGTTGCAATCCATTAGTGGCCCATGTCTTCTGCGGAAAGAGGGCCAGCAAATCGAGTGTCTGACAAAAACTGATTCAATGAGGCTGTTGTGGCACTGATACTTCAGCGGAAAATAATGATTTCCGGATGATACTTTTTCGATCTACTTTGATAATTAATTTTGATTTTCTGACTTTCGTTTTTGCCATTGTTTTTTCGGACAAGAAATCTTTACACTTACTGTGGATCCATACTTTTCTAAATTTTCAATTCTGATCTGTTCATACTGCCCGTCTACCTCCACAGTCGTTTTTATTTACGTGTACTATCGCGTCAAAACCATTTCGGGATCAGAATAAGTGGAACACTCGTATAACACAGGGAGATTGGCTCGAACATCGCCCATCTTATCGATTGAGAGGTCTTCGAAAAATGCGATTCTAGATTCTAGTAGAGAGCTTTTGAGGGTTGAATACCGAAGATTTTCAATAAGGCTGCAAAAATCACGAAATGCCGCGCAACCTGATCGCTAAACAAATGTTTCGATCGTCCTCTATGCGAGTTACAAGGAGGCCCAAGAGAATTAGGTCCTTTTTCTTTGACTCGATATCGCGGCCAAAATAGGCACTCACTAAAATATTGAAAACTTACATAGACTCTTGTTTTCATTGGCTTAATGGGTTATCAGCTGGCCAGTTGCAGACTTGGAGCGAAGTGAAGCAGCTAATTTCGTCAAGTCATTTCGATCTTCAGAGAAAATTTTGGGATTTTTGCAGAGATAGCAGCATAATACCGTGCTTCAGTTCAGGCGGTATCTTCTCCTGTCTAAAATGTGATCCCAGAAGACCTGTGATAAGTGACGAAACTGCTACTTTTACGGTCACTTGTTCTGTGCGGTTCAAGGAGCCCTTAACCATTGCAACGATACCTGGAACTACGTTGTTGATCGGCGCGTGTGGATGTTCTGCTGAACGATACCATTTATGGCACATAATCCACGTCGCTTTTCATGTAATTCACTTCGTTTCTTGTTTGTATTCACTTCTCTCTAAACGCGGCTAACTTTAACCAACGGTAAGTGGCATGGAAACAGCAACCCGGAATGACCAAATCAATCTTGCTAATTATTTGAATATTGCTCACTAACTGAGCCCTTCTTAGGTTAGGCCTCAACGGACGGTTTTTTGACTAATCTAAACAGTAATCCAACTGGGAATGAATTACTTCCATTTTATGAGCACACCACTTGAGTTCCAGGAATGCGAAAGTCAGTCATTCAGTAAAATTCGAATAAAACCGGAAAGAATGGTCCCGCATCATGTGTGAATGACAATAGCAAAGTGCTAAGATTTTGTCGCGAAGCTGATAGGCACCGGCGAGGATGTTGGTTGCTGCAGACAAACGTGCTTGCCTGCCAGAGGAAGCTATTGGCACCAGGGTAACATACCAGTCCGTTTGATTAAATTTAAGTAGCCACTGATGGATCTCCGAAAATCATACTGTTTCTTCTAATGAAGAAAAGGAAGCATAGATTTAAAATAAATGTTTTATTAGGACATGACAATAACGGTGGTCAGCTTGCCTGAGGATAGTACGGCTCCAGGGTTTTTAGATGGTTTTGATTTTTGAGTACGGCTGAATTCAGGATTCGATATCCCCGTTAAGATAACCCGCAATCGTGGGAAATATGCGCAGCTTAGCTCAGAAAAGCTTAGAAAAGACTAAAGCCGTGCCGCTGCTAGGATGCAATTTTGAATAATGTAAAATTAATATTCATAAGCTTGCAGCTTATCTGTTACGCCTATGCTGAATCGCAAAATCACGTGAGTTGTTCGGTAGTTGAGTGGATGTAAATATGCCCACATTTCACACTTACAATGGATCTTGAAACCAATGCTTGGAAATTAGTAATATTTACTGTGCACACATACACGCGGTCTGAAAGAGACTGCCGTTTAGCCAATCACAGTTAACGTCTGAATGCTCTCACCTAGCCACAAAGCTACTTCTTACGTTGCCACTCGTAGTTCACATTGAATCATTCACTTCAAATCGGACCCGTATGCATCTCTTAGCTATGCTTGGTAAAACGACAGAGGAATTGGACACAAAAAAACTTAATATTTCAGGTGCAGAATGAAAACTCACACTGGAAACAGAAATATAATCGATTGAGACGGATGAGTCACACAACGGCCTGACAATGGTCAGCGAACGCAGGTCACAAATTGGATGTGACTATCAATCTCACAAATGCTCTTGCTCTGGACCCGAGAGAAGGAAGTAGAACCTCACTCTCATTGGCTCGGAATAATTGACTTTTGGGCGAGTTCGACAGTGTGTCAAAGAATAAAATGAGCAAAGATGAAGAACAGTCCGGTTTGACAGGGGAGGCCGACCTTCTGAGTAGTTGAAGAAACAACTTAATTGACGAAAGTTACGTCGAACAATTCATTCAGCTCAGGAAGCTAATAGAAAAACATGCGACGGAACTAAGAATAATGTTTAGGGAAAGCTGAAAGCGAACATTTTGCTATCATTAGGATAAGCAATGCTTTCATTCGGCGCAATATTTACGATAGGTGAATGACACTGCTGTGTTGTCCATGCAGTTTCCACCCTTAGGCCTGTCGTATTTGATAAGAAGTAAATTACCATCCACCGCATCATATCTAGTGAGCGCGGTTTGGTTTACCCACTGCGCTTTTTAGTCTTTATGTGTTCGGATACAGTGCGAGTAACAAGTTCTATTAACCCATTCTATGATACTGCTGCTTACGCAGAAACACGACAGGTGAGAAATGTTTTCACTAATGAGGAATCTGGTGTGGTTTCTTTGAAGATGAAAGCTTAATATCTGGATAGTGCTGCCAGATACTAGAGGGAACATTTTCTTTTTAGATTTTTCTTGACCGACTGCACGTTAAATTTAAGCTAGTGATTGGGTGGCCACACCTTTTGGAGTCACAGGGAAGATAAGTCAACGGGCCGTAGCATATTTTTCTTTTTTCTCGTCTGCTAGTTTTCCCTACTCATTCTTCGTCATATGAGGAACTTTTGGAAGCACATGTATGAAGCCAGTACCTGCGACTGTAGCAGAGGGCAAGACGGTGGTTCACACGTTTATTGCACAGCGAAACAAGGTACACTTTGGAGATCTTACTCGACCGTGTACATTGTTCTTTTTCAAACCGTGTTTGTGCAAAATCCATATTCTGACTAGATGAGCATTCCCGCCCCGAGTCAGCTGCATTTTTTCGTTTTTGCGGGCCTCCCTGCGGCTGAGCTGATCCGGTTGTTCTGAGTGACGACTGGAACCGTAGATTTCATCCCGGGGAATCTCAGCGTTTACCTGGATACCGGCCGTGTTGCTCCTGTTTGTCCATTGCGAGGGGTTCGTCTGTTTAGGAAAGAATTTGACGTAGTTGGTTTTTGATTTTTTGGACGACTGCTCCTGATTGGTTCGTGACACGGAGTCGCAGCCCCTTCTACAGTAAGATGATGGGGGAAATTGCAGTCCCAGGAAGGTTCACTGCATCCTTCCGAAGCTACTTTGTAGGAAAACCCGCGGACATTTTCTCTTTTTTTACCCTTGCCTGTCTGTCCATCGACTCCAGTTCTAACGCATAAACCTCAGGCCCTCCAATCAACCGTGCACTCAGGAAGCATCGAACTCGAGCTTCGCTCTCATAACGGGACCCAGGGATTGGACCCGGGTCTTTCGCGTTAGAGAAACTTGTGTTACCACTACTCTCCCGCAATGAAGGTACAAGCCAACTTAAAGACACTATGAGGAAAGGCTACATGAGTCAAAGGTCAAACACTTCCCGATAGTCTTTCCAAGGTAAAGCAAAACTGGCAGGAAATCAAGCAGTTTGCGTAAATCCGGTATGTAACAACGAATGGCCTACAAACTAATCGCTGCTTGTTCCGTCGAGCAATTCGCATTGAATGCTTTCTTCGGTTGGGTAGCTGGTCCAAAATGAAGCAGATGTCGAGCGACTGAAATGGTTTGGATTTTTCACCCCCTTAAGATTTGGGGAAAGAACAGCACCCTGGGGCAAGTATGAGTTGGCAACCAACGGTTTTAACGTTCAGTTGCTCAGTCATGTTCAGTGGATCTCGTTGGTAAAGTAACCAGACAGCCATGCTAATAAGGTTCTGGGACATCCTACTACTTCCGGTTTGTAAAGTGGGAGAGACTGCGGGGCAGAATCGAAAACAGATGATTAGCTTCGTGGAAATCTAAGAACATTTAGGTATGATGGACAAGTTAGACGATTGCTTCCAACTAGACCAGTTCGATTGGAACACAAACTGAAAGGGATCGTCAGGAGGGGCCGCAAGAGAACTTAGGCGATTAGGCACAGTACGCTATCAGCTTACCGTCGGAGGATGTTAAGGCAGTGAAATCCAGACTACCGGATTCTGGAATGGGAACATCGGTGATCGGCCTTCAGCAGTCATGAGCAGAAAGCAAGAGTGATGGTGTTCAATTAGAGAAACAGAGGCGCGGTTAATAGTGTCGGTATCCACAGCATAGCTCGCAGGTATGAGCCGTTCACTTCAGCGGAGTCGAATGGTTTACCATAGGGATTTGCTATTGTCATCATTCAGAAGTTGATTAAAGCCAATATTTTTGGTTTCAGCCTTTATTAAAGTGGGCTTCTACCAGATTTGTAAAATTCCAAGAGGTTTTAAAAATGCGGCCTTCGTTATCTTAGCAACTTCAGTGACTGCGAAGAGATAAGACCACTAGAGACGAATGGGGTCTCAAAGGGTCAGGGGATGTCAAATATAAAGCTGATCACTTGCGTCAGAACTCCGACAATGTCACTTAGCAAAATTAGAGGAAATATACAAATATGCGTTCAAAAAAGACTGACGGAAATATGGAGCTGCCGTGTAAAAATATGTAGACGAACGCACACTGGTTAACTTGGTTTAATGAATGGAACACAGATCGCGAGTAAATCCTAGGCCTTTGTAGAATGAGACAATGGTAAGTTGTTGGAATGAGTTAGCGCAAGTTCAGACAGAATAATTCAAGATAGTTGATTCTGAGACTGATTTCGCTCAGACGGGAAAAGCGTATAGATATGTTAGATCAAAATCACTGAGTGGTAAGGAAAGGTCTGAACTGAAATGTCCTACAATAATGTGCTAGTTATGCTCAAGAATGGGAACGATTGATGCCAAAAAGAATAAAAAGTGTTCAGATTTTGTGTAAAGATTTGCAACGGGCTGCGTATATGTCCGTCAAAACTCTACTGGTATGACAAAAAACCTAGGATGACGGTGAGTTACCGTGCAGTCAATTCCCTTTAGGAGGCAGCTGTAAATGAACTTAGACCGGATCAGAAACAGGATATATGCTGCTAGACTTTTGGTTCTACGTTGCCCTGAACAGATTTATGGACAAAATTGGCGGTAGCATCAATTACTGATAAGTGACCGTTTGAGAAAAAACCACGTAATCTTATCATCAAGGCAACATGTGATGAGTCTTCATGTAAGTAACGTGACTCAGTTCGGTGCAAATTAGCGATTGTCTGTAACTAAACCACTCAATCGGAATCGTGATGCCACACTAACGAAAACGCCGCACGACGGTCATCGTCAGCAAAAGATTATTCTGCCCGATTAAAATATGCAGCAGTGTTTTCCAGATGAACTTGAACATGATTTCCAGTTAACAGGGTCTCTGTTCTGCCTTCAGCTTTATGGTCAAGAGTCAGAGTCACCCAAACAAGTGCTGATAGTTTGCGTCTGCGAGTCCTCAAGATCAATAGCAACGGAGCTGCAATTTTTCATAAACAATACCAAGCTTACCGGTTTCAATACAGAATTTCCGACTTGCTCAATATGTTGATTATTTGGCATTCAGAGAGTGGAATTTTTGGCGAGACGCCAGGGATATATGAGACGGACTAAAGAGGGGATATGGAAGCAACGACTAGGAAGATGTGGATAATTAGCAACTTCACAGCATGGCAAGCATGGAGCAATGGCAGATAAGTAACCGACTAATGAAATAAACAGCTCTCTTTCAAACGACAACCTTATAAAACTTTTAGCACAACAAAAGCAAATAGAATAACAAATGATAGCTACAGGGTATCTCACATAAAATTGGTACGTAGGAAAGACAGCATATGCTTCTAACTCTTATTCTCTTTATCAAATAAGCAGAGATACGCCAATTTCAGGAAGGAGATGCGCCTCTGACAGAGAGATTCCAAGTGGATAGTTTGACCGACCATAGAAGGATTAGACCTTCCCGTTTCAATCTGAAAAGCCAAGATGTTGACCGCTTAACCACCAGAGACTGAGAATCCGAGGAGAATAGTCAGTGTTTAGAAGTTCCTTAAAGGGGAAGTCGAAATGTGTCCCACCCAATAAGGATTACAATACGAAGCATTGTTTCTTTCAAAAATTAAGATCTTTACTTCCGTCCAATGCACAGAAACTTTTGCTTGTATGGTGAGTAAGGTTTACATGCATATCTTTCCTAAGTTTACGTTAATCATCATAAAGAGCTTACTGATATGAACGTATATCACACAAAATTATTTACCGTGCATTATGATTGCTCAGTTTACCACCACGAAACTACTGAACCAGCATACCATCTTTGTACCATCCTTGTTCGCCATCTTTAGCGTTGAACCCTTGATGCCGAACCGGCGACGGACGATTTCGAGTGATGCGACTTAACCTTTACGATAGTCGGGCAGGGTCTTGACGACTTGAGGAATTTCACCCCCTCTCCGATATCGACTTTCGCGGTTACTTATTGCCAGCGCGATCCACTGCACTCCCATCGGTGAGTAATTTCGAGTAACATCTAATGTCCTACTATATCCCTCTATCACCATTATTAAGAAAATTCATAGACAAACACCGGAAGAAACTATAGACCGTTTTCATGGCTACTTCGCTTATCGGGTATGCACACCAGGTGCTTTCCTTTGAATCATTTTTCACATTCGAACAACCCAGTGGTATATTACCACCCCAACCTTATTCGGATGACAGGAATGTGATCTGGATCTTTATGGTGATCTTTAATTGTTCTGCATGGGCCAACCATAGGCAACCTATAAAATGATGGTAGCGGATAACTCATACGCAACAAACATTGACTACCGCTTTGACCGTCATCTGAACCTTGGATCCACTCACATTTCAGTTATCCACATTATATATGCACAGGGAATTAGGCTAAAACACCCAGAACGATCTTCTGGCTGAGACTTTCTGATTGAGAATGAAAAAATTTTGTGATCAGAAAAAACAAGTGTATCTTTTAAGAGCACATGACTCTGAACAAGAGGCATGACTTATGGGTAGTCAGAGTAATGTTTATACTGTGAGAATGAGTTTCATCAATAATTTTACGCATTTGGACACTATGATGCAACACAAACAGTGCTGCGTTCTGATGACCTCTAACCATTAACTTATCTTTTCAGTACTTAATTCAAATAATCCGGAGCAAAACACCGGAAGCCCTCGTTTGTCCACCCCGAGGGAGTACTTTTCCAACATTTATCAGTTGCCAAGATAGTCCATTTGTATAGGGTATATTTGAGTGACCAGCTGATGACGTGGCCGCAGTTGGGAAAATTCGAACTTGCTTTGTCCACGTGATTATCAGCAAATGAGGTAAGTCTAGCAGAATACTAAATGACATCTGGCGTTCATCCAATTTCTTGTGGACGGCTAAGATGAATTTTCACGAAAAAAGGTTTTTACAAAACAGGATAGCCCAATGATCGTATGTCGCTCAAGAATAAATAATGTTTCTCATGTTTTTGGTTTGTTTGTGTCGACAGTTAATCAGGACCACCCGTGGGGGAACCTGCATACTGTGTGCACAGATTAGAACTCTCCAATTGGTCGGTTCGCTTATGTGAACTACTTCTGGTACCTTGTTGGTCAGCAGACCGGTGGCTGTTTTACTAGTCCAAAATTAATTTCGCTTACATAGAAACAACTCATATACACCGGCAGTATTTTTTAATGGTAGTTCCTAGTTCCAGGTCGCTCAGCGCCATGTTTGATTTGGAGTTAGATAATTGGCGGCCACCTGTTTGCACACGATGCTCAATTCTCAAAGTCCACCGGTGTTTGACTGCTTTTCTGGTATCCATCATTTTCCGAAACACCTTTATAATCGTGTTTCAATTCGAGATTTATATCTTTATGGTTCAATGTGGTGGAAATTACGAGCTTAATGTATGATTTCTTTACTGTTCAGCCGGAGTAAAGTCCAAATGATTATCAAAGCTGGCCTTAGTCACAACTCAGGTTATTGTTATTGTTTTCGTTCCATTCCGAAAGGTTCATCGCACTCGCCTTGACTGGTAAGTCTCTCTGTCCGTGCGAGATATTAGGATAAGCAAGACAGCTTAACTTTTTGGTTGCTTGTAATGGGCACAGATGTGTTGTTGGCCAGGTATGTCTGGTGACCGATTCAAGATTTCTTTTAACTTGGTTAAACAAATGGTCATCCTCAAAAATGATAAGGCAATAAAAACTTGCTTCTTTTCCACGGCGACCGATTTTTCCTATGATTTTCTCTGCCTCCGCTGAAGTTCGATGAAATTTTCTTGATAGTCGCTAGCTAACAACGTCCATCTCATCAACTCTTCATCTTGTACTTGATCGTGGGTGCATATTTTCTTCACTCTTTGGAAAAGATTTCAAACTAATCGCCCCGCTTATATGCCGCAGTGGCTTTATTCTAGACTTTGCGTTGCTGCGTGGCATCCGGACGTCTAGTTAGCAAAATATCTAAAAAAAGGTAAGCGATTGTACTTTTGTTCTTCGTGAGTAACTGAAAGGTGGGGATGCGTAGAATTAACGATGTTGATACAGAGGGTAAAATGTTAATAACCAGAGAGAATAAGACGCCGTTAAAATGAACGTTCTCCGTAAATAAAAGAATAAGGACCATAATGTACTCAGCGGACATGGGTAGACAAAAGTTGTGTCAGGATATAAAGCAATGTAGGACTGGAACTCGAAGCCATCTTGATATCTGTTTTTCTATCAGTAAGTTGTTCTGTGGTTTAAACTGTGATATGTCCTCCAGTATTTCATTTATCTTGTCCATGTACTCCTTCTTTTTCAAAATGATTACTACGCTTGATCCTTTAACGAGCTGGACAATCAATAAATCGTCCGCCTGTTTTAAGTGCTTTGGTAACCTCTCCAGGCTGTGATGACAAGCAACACCGATGACATATGGGAGCAGAAAAGCATAGCAATGAAATATCGACTAGTTTAGACTTGAATCAACTGGTTTTGCCGGAGGACGTGAAGATAAGATCCATAATTTGGTCATAAACATTCTGAAGTAGAAAACATATTTGAAAGAAACGCGTTAAATTTTAACCCAACCGAAAGCATCTCCTGCTGAGTCTTTGTCAATTGACAGTCAGCATTTATCAGCCGGCGCTTTGTGCGTGCAGAAGAGGTCGAATTTGAGTATCAGTCTACCTTGGCACTGACCCACATTACATTCTCCCGCCTGTCACTCCACTTTATCGGTAACCATATTTACAATACTTCCCATCTAACTCAGTGGACTGTGTTCTTCACAGTCTAGTGTACAAACTGTAATATTTTACGTTCACGCTTGAGAAGACCAAACGGAACGCTTGCATTTCGTGACATATGTCTTCCTTCTGCTTTGGCAGACTAGATAAAGCAGACTCAGTACCTTAAATTTCTCTTCCAATTTTGTTGATCCCGAATCTTAACGGTCGAACGCAGCGTTCAGCTCAGGCATTTAAGTAAAGGGATTCACTCGATCGGTTACTATTTGATGACCGAATGCTGAATTGTCCGATCTAGATGGCTTACGGAGACTGCTTCCCATTTAGATTACTTGTAGACCTATAGAGATAACCCACTGGAAGATAGTCTCCAGGAATTCCAGGTCCGATCCATACATGTCCCAAATCGGACGGACGACAAAGTAGTTACGCAAGGTCTGGCTCATTTTCAACTCACTGGCGTAGTGGGATAACAATGCATTACTTCGTTGGTGAAAACGAGAATCGAAAGGTTCTGCGTCACGCAAACGGATCAGCCTGCCAGCGGTTGAACCTTGTCTCCTCAAGAGTCTTAAATGCTTATTGTATCACTGGTTGTATCTAGCCTCTTTTAATTTGTTTTTTTGGATCAAAAACCTGATTTAACTAAGAAAAAGCCCAAATTAATTGGGAGTTGCCTTCAAGTTTCGAATGTGATTGGGTATTGGCAGTGAAATTCTCATCTTCATTAGTCGACTGCGTTTATCACTTTAACTTATGGGATTTTGTAAATACTGACAACCAGAAAGGTGCAATAGGAACGCAAGAACAAAGGAATCGACTTTGCCGCCAAAACTGGACAAAGACATTGGAAACAGAAGATGGTCTAACACAGCAAAAATTTCACCAGCCACATTTATCATTCAAATAACCCCAACTTTTATGTCCACATTTATATTACCATTGGCCAATTGGTTTGTTGCTTTCAACCTTTGGATCACAAGCATTATCCTTTAATCAATTCTCTGGTGACCGTGACTGATAAAGGGTTGATTGACGATGCGTACGCTGCTTGCCTTAGGCTGGCTTGCATGAACAGCTGTGGTCAGTTTTAACTGTTGAACGTGCTAGTCCCCTTTCACAGAATGGTACGAAATGGGCGAAAGCTTAACTAAGCCAGTTACCTAATTTTCTTATTGATTATTTGAAACAACATATTTTGACGAGTTTCGAATATCCGCGTGATTGACATTTCGGTAAATTTAATCTGGTTTCCTTGCTTCTTATCAATCTGCAGTCTGAAATATACACCATCCAGGGATGTAGACCATTAAGTCATAGCATGAAACGGGTCGCAAATCGGCATCGCGTTTTAGAGCCGTTCTACTCCAAGCTAAACTGTGATGCAGTTAAACAAAGAATGAAGCGATGCGGAACAAATTTCCAGAAAACCAGTGTCAAACGACAAAAAGGTTAGGTTATGTTTACGATCAAAGAAAAGGGCGGATAGAAATGAAGCGCACAGTTTCTTTCAAATGGCACACTTCTAGACAAACTGACATCATGCTCGATGTGATTTAGGCCAGAAACAAGCTAACTACAAAACATTCATCGTGCAACATTCATTTAGGTAGCTGTGAGCTTGGTAGGTTATAAAATTGGATTCCACTTTGCGCAAGAATTTTGTTGCTGTGAAGATATATTCCAGCCATCAGAATTTGATGTCGAACATTTTGGAATAACATACGAGCTACACCGATCAAAAATTTGACCGCAGTGATTTAAACTCAAAAATGCTGCAAGGTAGTTTTACTTTGATGTCATCACCACAAATCCGTTGACTTTCTTAGCAAACGGAAGGCATTTATTCGGACATTACTACTGGATGAACTTGGTTTTCAACATGTTCTTTTCAACAAATGGCCTCGGAATATGGTTCAGTCTTTACCCGGTGAATGACCGCCCCTTTCCTGAATTTTTGCGCACTTCGATCAGACGGTCCTGTTACAATTCGGAGTGCGGATTCTGGATCAGTTTGGCAAAATTAATCCAACCGGTGATGTGTCGTGACGTTCAAGTACATATTATCAACTATGAAGTCACATGTTTCCGTGGATGTTTCTACATGTTTTGTGTCCTTCCAATCTCATGATATACATTAGACCAGGAATGCTTTGACTTTTGTATGGGCTGCTGGTGCTGGATTAAGCGTCCATACTACTTTGGTCAGTCCAACCGAGAAAATGGCTTGTTTCGAGCTGAAACTGCTTTGGATTGTTATGATGAGTCAGTGACTTATCCAAGTCACAACACCACCGTTTGTGAAACTTAGGTGAATATAAATGTGTTACTTTCTATTTAATGGGTACTATGGCTCGAGAAGAGCAGCAATTTTGATGAAACCCGTGAGGTTCAATTATACTCTGATGTATTTCCCTCTTTGTGCACGTGTGTGTATGTTTCTGTAGGCAACAATTCTGAACTGCAGAAACAACGAAATCTGTGAAAAATGTTCAAACAAGGGTATATGTGCATCTGCTTCTAAAAAAAGCGTTGACCTAACCAAACACATTTGTGATACTTGGATATTTGCAGTTTTCCTTTCGGTGGTCGGGTAGTAAGTAGAATTTAAGACAGTGTCTTAGGATCAGCTTCGCTTTCCATTGCAATTTCGATAGTCAGATGAAATGATTTTGGTTTTATAAGTGCCTTTCTGATGTCAGCTTCCTGCACAGTCACTAGGATGTCTCCAAAACAACAGCCTTTGTGCAGAGCGGAATATGATTCAGTCTATAGCATATCCTCTCTGGTTGACACAAAGATATCCATCAATCTCGGTCTAAATAAACATACCATAGTTATTCCATCAGTCTGCCTCCAAATAGTGTTGAAATGTTTCACACAAGCAATTCATATAGTCACTTTAAAGCATCATTACTCGTTGATAATTGGTGTGGTCTTAGGTTTTTTCCGATATCGGTTTTCCTTCTGCAAACACCACAGTTCTGGACAAGGGGTCATAATCCAATAGATTTGCCTTCACAGGTCATCTACGTTCAAATTAAGTTTAAAGGAGCATTAGCGAATACTGACAGCCTGCAGCATTCTGTTTGATCACAAGCTTGCTATGTTCCGGTTCACTTAGCGGCATTGTAGATTTTGTTTTTGGCAGTAAAATGAGGGGAATGAAATCCGGCAGGTTTCGCGGCATCCAACATTGTCCACCATCGCAAGTACACGCGAATATGCATGCATCAACCACAGCAGCAATGCTGTAGTCGTGAGCTACAAATTCGAATGTTCCCGGCTATACTACTCGGGAGTAAGCACACCACTATTCGGTGAGAAATCGTTCAGATATGATGTGTTTTGTGCTCATCAAGGGGAAAGTTCGAAGTAATTATTTGATATAAACCCAACCGAACGCACGAGATAACGGTGGAAAAGCTCTGGAGGTAAAGATGCAAGTGCTAAAATGAACCAGTAGGAATTCCATATCCATTCTGGTTAATTTTCAAACTGGCCTATAACGTCTTTTGACCAGGTACCTTAGTTGACCGATCATTTAGACGATGAATGTAACTGCGTACACAGGTGGAAGGTAGTTCCGTGGACACATGGTAATCGTGGCTTAAAAAATAACTACGAGCCTTTCAAAGGATCCTGAAGGAAGGGAGAATCTAATTTTCCTTTAGGTGTGCTTTACCCTGAAGGTCAAGTTATATGAAAGCCTGGATCCCCTTTGTCTCGGTGAAGAGTACAACAAGATCAATACTGAGCCATTTACATTTCACATCCCTTTTTCCAATTGTTCACATAAAACAGTCACGGGATTACTTCACACTCCGCTATCAAGTGTAACGACCAGAGATAACGGTTAAATCTAGTTATCAAAGAATTAACTATCTCCATAGCTAATTCATAATCTGTGCTAACAGCGTCTGTGCACAAATAATTCGACCACTTAGTTCGACTAGCAATGCTGAAAAGTAGCATATTACGGTTGTTATTGTGTAAAGTGGGCTTGCGAAACAGACCGGGACCAAATTATCTGTTGGCTATTAACACGCTTTTCTCAATCGATGACCCTGAGTCACGATCATTACAAACACCTGTTGCATTTTGTGACATCGATTTAGCCAGCCACTTGGGACGATGTCCTGCTTTTCGTTGTGAGAACCCTTCGTCTTTTCTGCCAACTAAAATTTTATCCCAACTGCAAGATAAATGATGCGGGGACTGTGAACCATAATGCGAAATCCGACTGGATTCACGTCGGTTAAGAGTAATCTTTGCGGTAGTTGGCATGGTGCGAACTGCACATTTTGCAAATTTAACACTGTCTGCTTGCAAAAGCAGCGTAGTAAGAAATATGTTTCACCACGGCACCGGTACGTACTCAGCTGAAGCCGTCCAATAAGAATAAAGCCTTCTACCAATAACACTCTAGTGCAGTAGGTATATTCTGCACTAGTCTTCTTTGTACAGTGTTAATTCACGAGAGCCTATTAAAGGCAATTCATAGGGAGAAATCAAAAAAGACTCTGAGGCGTTCATTTGATTTGAGTGTCCAAGACGGAATTAAATGTAAGAAACCATATAAACAGACCACTTCCAAAGGCACACAAAAAGATGTTGGTGATGAATTTCCTACAGCAACCAGTACTAGCACTGCTGTAATTTTAATTGGAAGTCTTGTTACTGAATTCAGAAGACAAGTACGTAGTGTCTGGGATGCGAAATTCTGATACATGGTGAGCAGTTGCATACAAATATATGTATTTGTTTACGTACATATATCAAATGCATGAAGAAGATAAGTAAGTTCGCAGCCCGTTACAGAGGAGCAGTAACTTCGTGTGAGCCACACAAAGTTAGCAAGTCTCATGATCAAATTGCCTGAAGATCTCGAAGTCAACTCTGCGAATTAAAGTCCGGTAAATCCAAGACAACAAAAAGAAGTTATGAACCTAATAATGATGTGAATTCTGCTGGTGACGAAGCATGTATGACATATTCTCTGAGCCAGACAATCTCAGGTCCTTACTATATCCTTTTCTGGAGAGAACAAAAATTCTGTGATTGGATCAGTTTCGGATTCCGATTTGATCATCAGCAATACCATCCTACTTAACTAGCTTTCTCTAACCATCCCACTGGTTAGGTTCGCAGGCAGAGCTTTCACCATCCTTTGAAAAAAATGCTTAGAGTGATAAAACATAAGAGGCGCAAATTTTGTTTCGTTTTTGTATACTCGGCTCTCGAACACATCACTCCATGACCCAATCCAAAAAGGAAAATATCCAATAGATATGCAGCGCTGTGAGCGGTTGGGAATGTTGGTCAGCTTTGCAGCTCGTGCCGAAGGTTTTCGAAGCCGTATAATCATTGTTCTTCAGAATTGAAAATACCTCTTGGGACAGAACTCGTTCGCTGATTCGGCAAGACCGTCTGAATTTAGAGTGATTAGGTTGACAGTTTTCAAATAAGAGATACTGAGCAGAGCTGATTAGACGTGTTATCTCCAGACCCTACTGTCACTCAGGATGAATTCTTGGCTAAGGAAATTAAGTTTTGGCACCGAGCGAACTCGGAGGAGTGGAAGATCACGCTAGTTACCGAACTAGCAAGAACAGAGTTATGTCTGACCTAATTCTGAAATTTCATGAGTTCGTCTACTGAAGTTATATCAGGTAATTTACATCTACTTCCGACTAGGTTGCCTTGAAACCTCAGGACCGAGTTGCTCTGGCGAACAGCAGTCATCGCTAAAAAATCGTTCCTTGCCGTGGTGTTGGGCTGACTTCAAGTAGGATAATTTGCTTTCAAAAATGAAACAGAAACAACAGTGTCGTTGGCGTCAGCATTAGGCAGATTTCTTGCGGAAACCATTGCTCTCACTGTCCGAGTTATTTGGAAACGAGCACAGGAAATAGGCCGAGGAACCAATGGAAAATGGAAGTGAGGTGGACGAAAACTGTGATTAGTTAGAAAGCGAACCTCCAAGAATTTATAAAGACAATGAGCTTACTGCGTATATGAATGAGAGAAGAAATCATCCCTAAGACTCTGCTGATTTTTAACGGGGGCGTCACTTATTAAACAAGCGCAGCCGCTAATCATCCACCAGATATTCTCGCACTTCAACAAGCGCTAAGTAGGCCGTGTGCTAGAATTGTATTTGAACCAAGAAGGATGGGCATGGATGTGGATTACAGTCAAGCAACATACAGCGTTTAGGCAAAAACCATTTATCAAATCTCCAGTTCATGGTGGTTTTCGCTCTACTGCACATATGCGTACCTTCTTCGTATTCGGTGCCCCTGGCCCAACCAACCAAACAGTAACACGCAACCAACCGCCATGTGATTAGTAAAAAATTAGGTTCGAGCAAACTCCACAAAATCCATATGCGGTTTTCACACCAACGAACTACTTACCAAAGTGAAGTTATTTAGCTACAAAAGTCCATGTTCATCATAGTGCGTTCCACGTTAACCTTAAAGAGGAACCCTGATTATATAGTACAAACTAGAAAGGAAGCTGCTTACACGAAGGACCCAACTTATTCGCCCAATGGATTCTGAGCAACCCAAGCTAACTATAGCTTTTCGCAAATGGATCAGGGACGAATCATTTGGTAGAAAGAAATCATGGTTGCTCCTTCAACGGATCGAATCAGTTCAGTTCAGCTTGCACTAAAACTAACTTTGCGTCAGCAAAAAGATTAGAAATGGCAATGCTTATATAATGTTGGTCTAAAAACTATGCGGTGTTGCAGAGTAAGCGTAACAAAAATGATTTATCAAAAAATTATAAAGATTACCAACAAGAAATAGGCATAAGTGATGCGCACTGGCAAGTCAGCTATTGTTCCACCTCATCGACATTTCGGTTGGATCTACGTAAGCCCGAAATCAGACCCTAATGTAAAATTGTGTGCGGTTTCCATTCGTCGAATATACACACACGGAAGAACGGATGAGGTGGCGGTTGTATTGACACGGGAATACAATGGTATCTTTCAACCTGTTATTCAGATATGACGAAAACACTTATCAAGGTCCCAAAATAACCTAGTCCAAACGTGCGACTTTGAGGATCAAGTACATGTGCACTGAGAAGCCCAGATAAATGGATGAGTGTTGGATGTTTGTCGCGTGATATACCGCAGTGCAAGCATAGGCAAATTTGTCTATGCACTGGAAGTTTTGAAAAATAGATAAACTTTTCGCTATGCTCAAGGGTAGATCTCTCGCAGTATCGCTGACTACTGCGATGTACGCAAAAAACCCATGGCAGTTTTTGAATCAGATAAAGTTCAGGTAACTGTTGAACTTTTTCTGCATTAGCACATTTATAAGAATCATATTTTCAACATGCCTGCGAAGTTGCCTTTATTGATTCCAGAAATTCAACATATGACACTTTCGGTACTTCTCTATTGGACCAGGCTTACCGAGTCCTAAGAGAATCACGCAAAAAAACTTGAAAATAATTTTTCCACAACAAACTAGGGCAAAACTGCTGAACGACCAAGGCCAGAGACAAACTAATCAACTGGGAAAATTATGTGGTTTGTCATATGTTTCTCACTCGTGCAAATGGTCATTGGATAAACTGGAAACCAAAAGCAAACCTATACTCGAGGTGGTGCTGCCACTTAATAAAATACTGCTCAGCCTTTGTGATGGTACTGTCTACACGTGCGGAAAAGAAATCGGCCCGCAGATAAATAACAAGGCAAAAAACAGGGACCAAAATGGAGTCTGTATCTGAGCGAATTTCACTCCCGACCCAGCCCAACAACTTCAATGAGTCGGATCATTCACGGTGCGCACTTTTCTGGTAGTTGACATTTCTCCTGGAATTTATACGTCACCGACTTCTTACTGAACACTCACGAGTTCTCTTACACAAATCCTCTAGTGCCATTAGACCCGTGATTACCTGTTCGACCGGCGGTCCTCACGTAAATGACGGAGCCAATCTCCCAAAATTTGGAAGTTCGAATCCGAGGCACGACAGCAACTTAGTTGGTAGATCCCAGCTTGCTATAGCCGAGCTCATCATCGTACCTGACCTGTTGGGTCCTTATTTGGTTCTATGCCAATCTAAGTTTTACGCTGATGGTTCCCGTGTAGTTGACTCCAGTGGATATGGACATGTTCATTTCACTACACTCTTGAGTCCAACATTTCATAAGAATAGCTGCTCCGGCTTGCCAGGTTGTAGGACCGCTACCGTAGTGTACTAAAATTTGCTTTACTACTGATATTAGACGATGCTCATTCTCACTCCAACGGCGGTCACTGGTCTTTTGGTCGTTCGGTCTTCTCACTTCCTTTGTTCCAAAAGAGGTAGGGCCGAAATGAAGTCTACAAATCCGATTAGTTTTCTTGCATACTGGAAGCAGCATTAACAGGCAGCGAAAATCGATTGTGCTAATTCTTAGACTGTAACAGTTTGAAGTACTGATCTAGCTCACCACATTTATCACTACTCCCATGTTGTGTGTTATGGTATGCCTGAAAGAGAATCCCAAATCAGATCTCCTGCGTAAAATTTTATTTATCCCCACTGGCTCCCCCAAAAATGCAATTATTAGGCGGAGACAAATGAAACCTTGTGAAAAATATGTTCACTCAAATTACTCGGCTAGTACACTGTGATAAATCTGGTAATTAGATGCACACCTCAACAGCAAATCCTTGCAGCGGTCCCCCCACGCAGTGTCGCATACAGTTCACAAATTTTAATTGGTTTTAAGTTCAAATGCACAACCAAACATGGATATGCTTGTACCACGGTATATCACGCGACAAACATCCAACACTCATCCATTTATCTGGGCTTCTCAGTGCACATGTACTTGATCCTCAAAGTCGCACGTTTGGACTAGGTTATTTTGGGACCTTGATAAGTGTTTTCGTCATATCTGAATAACAGGTTGAAAGATACCATTGTATTCCCGTGTCAATACAACCGCCACCTCATCCGTTCTTCCGTGTGTGTATATTCGACGAATGGAAACCGCACACAATTTTACATTAGGGTCTGATTTCGGGCTTACGTAGATCCAACCGAAATGTCGATGAGGTGGAACAATAGCTGACTTGCCAGTGCGCATCACGTATGACTTCGTAGAATTTCTATTGTTTTACGAGTCCGCCCATTGGTGGCTTTCTTTATTTCGGTGCTGATTCTGATGAGCCTCAGGCCTTGTACAGCACGTTGGTGTTTTATTTTCGAAGTTTTTCAATCTGTCGCCCCAGAATTTTGCCACTGATGCCTATGTTTTTTGCGTTAATCTCTGTGGCTTCCAAATCTTGTCACTCGAAGTCGAATTCCGTGGAAAATTTGCATTTGATCGACGTTGATTACCAGTCCAATTGCTTGGTATCTTCTCCATGACTGTGGTGCATTTGTAGTAAAAACTGAAACTAGTAGTGATATGTCGAAATCCGAATTCCGTTGTCACAAAATTAGCCAAAACTTCTATCGAAATATTCACTCTTTCTTGCTTTATAAGAGCGACTTAAGCATAATTTCATTACGCTCTGTTCCACTGACCAGAGATCGCCACCGAGGAAGTTAGCTAACTGATTGTTTGCATGTGATGGTGCCTTCACACGGAACTGCAATTTCGGTGTCTCATGACTGGATATCAGTCCAGAGTTGAACTCGTATGGGTGAGTTACACTAGCCGCAAGTTTGTTGACGTCAACTCCACTTGGTTTGGGGCCCGTAGATTTAGAATGATCACACAACTGACTTCTGCCTTGACTGAATTATCAGGTGACGCTCAGCATATAGCAATCAGCAGTTCAATATACGTCGATTTTAGGATTTACAAGTCAGATTGGATGCAGTCGACATTGTTTTGAACAAAAGGAAGTGACGTCAGCCCTACTTCGGCCGTAAATCCACATATGATTCTATCTCGTGGCCGCTATCTGCAGGTCCCACTGAATCTAGCGAGAAAAATGAAAGGAGGTAGACCAAAGTTAGTCTGTTAACCAAAATCAAATTGCTTATATTAAGTCTTCAATGATCAACACTCACTGGTCGATTGTTGGGGTGCGCTGTTCGGTCTAGTTTTACCATTGAGTTTCTAATGGGACATTCTTGTTTACAGTATCAATTGAAGCAATCGGTGGAATGTTACCTTAGAAGTGTTGATCAGAATAATGGATAAACCGAATCAAAATCCATTACCCTTACAGACATACACTGCTGGCAGCTCTCAGCAAAGACAAAACAATATGGAGGTTGCTAACAGTGATGGAGTAAGTGATTGGTTTTATGATAAACTGTTGTAATTAGTCTGCCTTTACCAAACACTTCAACTGTAATTTTCAATGGGAGGAAGTGGATGGCTTTTCTTATAAGTGTGCAGTTAACTAATCAGTTAAAATGATCTCTTGGTGTGCACTCGAAAAGTCCAGTCCATCTGAGTCAAGTAGATGCATTATGCACATCACAAAATAAAAAAATCGCAACATGAAGAACCAAGACACTCAACCTATAAACAGCGAATAGACTTCTAGTCCAATCTTTATTGAAGTCACATTACTACGGCTTCAGGATCGTTGAAAACTCCTTGCTGCGTATGGAGCGGTTGAAGATTCGCCAGCCGATAAGCTTGCTTAGAGTTGTTTCTAATTGCAACTTCTGATAGAAGAGGAAATATATCTTTGTAGATAGGATTAGCATGACCCCTGAATATTTTTCCGAAAAGCTTTTGACAAATTCCGTTGCTTTTAGAAATGATAAATAGTGATTAGATCTTTGAATAAGCCACTGCAAAATGAGGCGAATTCGAAATGTTTGAAAAGTACTGTGCTAACGATTGGCAGATTGGGCGCCGAGTGAGGTAAAACGAAATGTTTGTTGGAATGTGTCGGCATGGAATTGAATCTGAGCCGTAGAACACAGAAAGATAGCCGCCTGAATTTTGTGCCAAACTAGACCACACATGTTTGGTTAACCGTAGGGAAATCTGATATCACCTCAAAGTTCCCAGTGAAAACCAGCCGGCTGTGGTCAAACAGTCCGCGGCACGATATTTTTAACTGAATATCACTGGTTTGGTTCCGCTGAACTCTGACGAACTCCCCCATTTGACAGCCCTTAGTTGGCTGTGGTCTACTACTCAAAAAAATAAAGGAAGTAAAAAATGAAAGGTAAAAACTTTGCATGGCGTCAAAACATGCATCTTATACATCGGATTCTTGTCGTGTACGACTAAGCTGATCAGTCACTGGAGGCTCCATATAAATTTGAATCTTTTAAAGAAAGCACTCAGTCACAAGCAGAAGAAGAATTTTCAAGCTTAATCCGCTTTTGTAATCAAGCCTTACACGTTGTGCATTTTGTGTGCCGATTGACCGACTTGTTCGATTTTGAAGCTAAGGTTGGCTCCGCTAAATTTCGTCGCACAGCATCTCGGGGACTGCGTCAGAAAACATAGAAAGATCATCTGAAATCTCCCTTTAAAAATGGACACTGGCATTTCTTGTCTCAGAAAACCGAAATTATGGGACGAGGCAGCTATTTAGATTTTGCTTTATTTCTTTACCAACTAGATAACAAAATTTGTCAATTACAATGGTTCACTGAGTAAGAGGTTTTCTGTTTGTAACTTTTTGGTGTGAGGGCCCGTCGAATTCGAGCCTTCGTATAGACTGAACCAAAGCATTAGTGGTACGTGTGGTGCACCAGCTAAGTAAACTACACGAATGCTTTTCGGGGTGATATGCGTAGCTTAGATGGTGGAAACAAATTACGATGTAACTCAGGCAACAAGTTGAATCTTGCTGGGATGAAAGACATTTTAAATCCGCATCTTGCCAAATTTGGCCATGCTGTCGAGCAGTACTCGAAGAACCGCCAAATTTTTTGGATTCAGTCCAATTCTGGACAGTCTGCCAATGAGTAATGGTTCCGGGAAGAGATTTGGGGAAAAATTTAACGCAGATGACTGTCGATGCCATGATACGAACCATCGAAAGTCACATTCGGATGTTATGATACCGACCGTTTTATCATTGGTCTGGAATACACAAAGCTGATATCTTTCAACTCTAGATAACTTCAAAGAGATCTAATCGTGCTGTTTAACGTAGATGCTTCCACTTTCGTTAACATTTACGCGCAAGTGAACTCTCGGTATTGTATTGTATTATGTTGTGTGGACTTTTGGGTACAATAAATAATGTCGCTTTTCAGTCAAAATACGTCAGGGCAAAAAATAAATTAGCGGGGAGGGGGAATTAAACAAATACAATAAAAATGCGCTCATCATCTCGTAAAAAAACATGGCGCATTGGACACAACAGTGAGGTAATCTAAGTTTTTCATTATCTTCAAATCTTACCGACTGTAAGTATTCAGAATTGAAATTACCAACTTTGAAATTTTTGTTGTTTGATAATTGCGAAGTGAAAGTCGTCGGAAAATTCTTGAATTATCAGCAACCTTTCTCATGACGGTTAGTTTGCCGGCTGTAAAACAAATCTTGAGAAATGGTGGCCATACGAAACAAAACGTCGAAAGCTATCCGGCCATTTAAACTATTTTGTTGTTAAAGCGTAAGAACTTTGCGTACTTCATTACACAATACGCGTCCATATTTCGATAAACTCTCAACCCAACTCGGTTCGGGAGGAGTAGTTTCATCTGAAGAAAAATTATAATCCAATTTCACTACTAGCTGTTATTCCAATAGCCACAAATCATCGACAAATTTGGTCCAGCACTATGCACTTCGTAACAGTCAGGTAAACTTCATTTGTTTGCGTCAAGTTCAGGTTAAATGGCTAGTCATTATGCGGCAATCGATGGTGCGGCACCTTGTTGCGAAATATTTTGCCACCATAATGAATGATTACTCTCATCGGCGTTCATGGGAGCTGACCCCCGAACATTAGCGTGTTGGGGTCGGTTTTGTATCCCAGAAACCAAGAACCGAAATGGTCACAGACGGGAGACAGTCGAGTCATACTAAGCAAAAAATAGACAAACCAACATTAGAAACTAAGCACAGGACGAATTCCCAAAGCTAAATAAAATACTGTACCACTGGAACAGAGCACCATTGTTAAACATAATGGCTTGCAGGTTTATATCGTTCTTTCCTTCAGTTGAATCTAAGGTCAAGTCACAAGGGGAGAAGGTAATATGGAAGCATTGGTACCGGGCAAAGAAGCAGACGGAAAAATTTCCACAAAGTCCGTTGAATTGGTGTTGCCACCACCGAGACCTAAAATAAAGCGCAAAGAGATCAATTTCGGACACCATCATGCACGCCTGATAGGGATCAGTTACAATGCGGATCGCAAAAAAAAAGTTTGTTGTCAGTCATCAGGCCATGCGCGTATGATGGAATGAGTGTATTCATTAACAACTTGGTCAGTGGGGAGCATCATTCTTCATTTGAGTTCAAACCGGCTAGTCTCTTTCATCACCTCTGAGTGGGTTGCATGCACACACACACATATATATATATATATATGCATACACTCATACAGCATTACAACAATCCTGAATAAACTAATCGACTGTTGTAATTCACCATTATTAAATATCTGGACAGTATCGTCCGAGTGCACAGTCTTCGGAGACAGTTCACTGAAGAGAGCCGAATGCGTTTTTGCTTCCTAAATTTTGAGGATTTGCAAAAAAGGAAGTTGGGCAAAGGTATGTGATCTGCTATTTCTTGGAATTCTTATTAGGATGGTCCGTGGCACATTCCATTGTTTGGAATTCTTGAACCACTTACTTAGGCTCTTGTTCCATAAGTAAAGTTAACAAGGTGATGTGGACGTTTCCTATTGAGATGTCTGACTGTGGTGATACAGAAGGCATTATATTAAGCAAACTGTAAATTAGGATGGCCGACTGGAAGTGAAATCCTACATAGAGAAACTTCTTACCTGCAACTATAACACAAACGATGAATGCTATTCTTCAGTTGCTTGATCTCTCATGTTGGAGTCTTCTGTTCACACACGACCATGAAACTGTATACTTCTAAATGGCAGTGGGCGATGAATCAACTACTTGCTACTGCACATTTCTGTACAAGAAGCACGATTCCAACGTGGCCATTTCCGGATAGAATGCTTCCTTGGGTTCAAATTGCAGATGTATAATCGTTCGCCACTGACGACATTTAAAATACCTCTGGTGCTCCCACCTTTAAACCTGACAGATATGGTGAGACAACGATCCAACAAGGTACCAGAGGTGCATTGACATATCCTGGGCTTAACCTCTCCCAAAAGATGGCGCGAACGGAGCAGTGTGGAATCCTGACTGAATTCCTCAAATGTATCTCACTGGGCCACTAAACTTTCTCCATCACAATAATAACTCTGTCCTCGGATTTGGGCCCGATAGTTCTGTCCAATCATGGTCCACCATTCAGGTGTCTCACACTATTCAGGAATTGGGCAAAGCAATCAAAAAAGATAAGTCATGATGAAACATTATAAGCAAGCACAGCAGCAAAGCACTATAGGTCTCTTATCGATTTGGGCCACTTTAGTAGTCGCACAAATTAAATAATTTCCAATGCCACGTATGCTGCCAAAATATTTTAAAAATCGTGAATTTTGTGCTGTAATGTCCTGTTCGTCCTTGGTTCTGTTGGTCTAACTCACTGGAAGCCGACGAGAATAGATTGCAATTAAATTTTTCTTATCAATCTAGCCGAACCTCGAATGTTTTTTTGAATGCGAATTACATGGGCTTATTTTCTGTGATTCGGGAATATAATTGACCAATTTAGTTGATCAGCCGTCTGCTTCAGCAGGTTTTGCTTTGGGCACCTGTTTCCCATAACCTAGTAGAATTCAGCAACCGTCTTCACCCCAGTCGAGATCGGAAAGTGAGTGAGGTGCTTATTAGTTACAGATAGTATAGTATCAATCTAACATTGGCTGTACTTCTGCTGACTTGTTTTGCATCAAATTGAGGGTTGTTCAAATTGAGTTATTCGGTCAGCGGTTCCAGAACCAGTAGGCGGTACTACAGTTTGAGACAGTAAACCGATAAGATGACTGTACATGCGTCGACACTGATTCTGCAGAGAGTAAAACGCCGAGATTAGGTTGGCCTCACGGTTGGCGTTCAAGATAGATCACACTCTGAGTCACGCAAAGAGAGGGTGATGACACAAATTCCGTGTAGCAAGATGAACTGACTAATAGTCGCTTCCGATGGTAAATAAATTACAATTAGTTTGGGTGGTTAAAAGGCAAACATAAAGGATGAGTCAAGTGATAGATATTCACGGTGGACGGTACATTGAACTTGAAAGAAATGGCTGCGTTTGCCTTTCCCCAATCGATCATTTGAATAATGTATATTTGTTTTGTTGCTTCTTGTGTTCGCGGTTTATTGATTTTCCTTGTTGCTTTTGTTAATGTTTTTTCTGTTGTTCTCATTATTCTCCACCTGAAAACTTCGTGGGAAAATCTGCGTTTCTTATTTCTTACCTATTTAAAAGCATTTCTGTTGTCACTAGTCACCTCTCCCGCTGATCATCCAATGGCCAAATGTACGAAGACAGATGGTGTGCCTTGATCTATATTACTTGGGGTAAGCGAGGCAACGGTCATCCACGTACGTAAGCAAACACAAAAGTACACACAGGCTTGCGCAGTGACAAGCACGGATAAACCAACACAAGGAGTCTGCTATTGTGAAAAGCAAATCCTTTCACTTGGTCAAGGAATATTTAGTGCGTCTTTTAATAAACACCCTCCTTTTGAGAAGCACCACTAGCAAACAAAACGGATCGATCGCCCAGTCCGGTGCATCGTTGTTGGTCAATCATCCAGACAAACTGATAGGGGCCAGCGTGTTCAGTCCACGCCGGTATATCCAAGTTCTAACAACGTTCACGTATTTTCACTTAACGAAACTCTGCATAAGTTGGTACACTAACTCGTGATTCACGTCAGGACCATGATGAAATGTATTTTTCATTTGTTACTGATACTCGGTAAGTCAATGCTATCACGCTTTAAGAGTAATTCATCAGTGCTAACTGGGACATTACTTCCAAGTTACATGCTACTTGCACTACTACTACTACTACTACTACTACCACTACTACTACTACTACTACTACTACTACTACCATTACTGCAACTCATAATACCAATGCTACTACTACCACGGTAATGAATCTAGCTATCAATGTACCAAGAAATATTAAGTAGTAGTTAAGCTCAAGCTGTCCGCCGAGTAAGTCATTCAGTTAGCACCTGAAAACCTCCAACAGCCTGCTTATTTTCAATGCTTGGGCACCCTTCATCGGTCCTCTGACCTGAAGCCACTCTAACTTATTAGGATGAGACGTTTTTCCAGGTTGTTCTAAACATCACGATTCACTGGTACTGCTTTGTGTCCCTGTTACGAATATAGCAAACTATGGACTACGCATCTCTTTTCCACAAAATAAATTCTGGCTAAGTCAAAACAAGACAGTATAGTTTGTTTACCAGTTTGAATCATGTATTTGGTATCTTTTAAGTAAGAATGGTTCCTACGAAGAAATCCGGGGCAAATAACCTAAGGACTTCTCACTGCATTCACAGTAGTTTTTGGTTTGCGCCCATGGTAGCATAATTTAACTAATCGTTGATAACTATTTAACTACTATACCCCTGTTTCATTCTTACCAGTGATTATCACAGGTGCACACTGACCGTTCCCTAATAGATGTTCAAACTAAGGACGAAAAATTCCAAGCCAAAGTTTCCAAATGCCAGTCCATGCTAGCTGACTGTGAAAGAACCACTGACCTGTGAACTAAACGATATACAATTCGGTGTTGTGTATTTATAATTTCATACTCACCTTCAGTCTCCCGATTTCAACCTTAAATACTCCCTAATTCCGTATCCATTCAGATTTTTTGTACGACAATTTTCTAGTCGGTAAGTTTATTCTGCATCACAAATTTTCTGTACACCGGATGTGCAGTCATGCTGTCACAGTTTGCATGACTCGAGTGCAAATCTAACCAACTGATTTCCTTGTGCTTTTATGTAATTTATCATAATGTCAGATCTAATGGCATCCATAAGTACGGTGATGATTTTCTTGAGGTGCTTGTTTGAGTACAGAATTTTCGGACTTTTGAAGTCCGCCAGGTTTCCCTTGCGTCTGTAATAAATCGACAGAAAATATGCAAGCTATTGGGATAGGCCGCTTTCACAATCATATCAAAATGAGAATCATGATATTGGTTCTCCTAGAAGATTGTTTCCGGTTCTCCCGGTTTGACTTTTTCCTTCTTTCCTTTTGTGTACTTTTGTGCGCTTGTTTCTTTCTCTCCTCGGACTCCTGGATCATAATTTTAATGAAACAGGTTTGCTGGTAGCCGCAAAGGTTAGTTGTTACAACGGGGAAACAATAATCGGGACCCGAAGCCTGAAGTCATATAGAACCACGCAAGATCGTATTAGGTATACTGCGGTTACAAGCCAGATGACCGCTAATCACCGTCTACCGACAGTGTCCACCGCGTGTGAGATTCAAAGCCTTGATCTTTTTGGATTGACAAGCACTAAATCCAGCTGACCATTACTTGGATATGTAGTATAAGCGTCTACTGATGACTTTATAACTCACTGAAGGAAGAAAAAATGTTGTCACTATCCTCATTTTATTTCAGTAGACAGACTTGCGGTGTTAGAGCTAAAATCATGTACAAAATATGATCAGGGATAGCACAAAAGCCGAAAAGCAAGCTGATAGAAAAAAACAGGTAAAATCACCCAACTTGTGCGTCGGTGACAAGGATTAGGGTGGAGGTTTTGCAATGTACTTGAATGAAGCTGAATCACTTGCTCTCCCGGCATGCGCGTATGAGAGGAAGGAGCCAGGATGCAGTATAATCGTACGTGGTTTGTTTTATTGCACGCTCTTGAACTAGTGCATACTCATATCCTTTGGATCTGTGATCACGTTAGAGGATGACCAGAGATATTCATCCTATCTTCCCAATCCCCGTATTCGAACAGCCGAAGCCGATTTGGTGCTGAAGATGATCTCTCATCTTAGTTCGCCACGGCAGATGATTTTTGTCACCGTCGCGCAGTTTTAAATTTCGTTTCAACATTTTCGTTAGGTTGACAATGAAAATCACCCTATCTTTGTGTGATCATAATAACTTTGGTATGTGTTAAATCAAGAAACTTTACAGCTGAGTGAAGAGTGAATTAAATTTCAGCTTTATCTCGATCGTCTAAGTCAGTGTGTAGCTATGTTTAGAAGGCGTTTTGTAACTTCAAATCGCAATGTGCCATCACAGGGTTGGATAGGCTCGAAGCTGAACCTTTCTCTTACAGGGAAGAATTATTGGAGACAGGATAATTTTTTCTCACCTGGTGATCGTAAATCGGATAAAGTTTCATCACGCATACAGAAGGCTCAGTTGGCATCCACCAAATTGAGGTATCTCTATAATCTTTATGGTATCTGGTTATCGCTCAGAATTATAGTATACAGGGAAAAATTGAAGTCGTTGTTGGTATACGGTTGGAGACATGAGCGTTGAGAGCAGATATGCGAAGACTTTTGGTGTTTGGACATCACTGTCTCTGTAGTATTGGCAGAATATGTTGGGATAATTTTTTGACTAACTCAGAAGCGAGGCTTAAGATACTAAGTTTTAAAGCCTGATCTGTGGGACAAGCACGGAACCAGAACGCCTGCTTCCATGTACGATTTTCTTTGAGGCAGGTAATGGTTCACAGATGGCTGAAGGTGATAAGTCGATGACGCGGCAAAATAGTATTAAAATTTCAGTTATTAATCCGCTTGGGGTCTACAAGACCGTCTAAGAGACGGCTGGAGATAATGGGTGATACGGGCCAGTGCTGCTTTCATCGGATTCCTCGTATCTCCTTATCTTTTTGTCTTTTACTTCCTTTATTAATGAAACAGCAATTTACATAAATTTTCGTTCAGAAAAAAAAACCACAACAATAACTGTTTTGCTAAGTAGTTGAAGAAAAACAGATGACTATCAGTGCCATTTTAGATGACCGAAAACGTGCCTTCTCTTATCGGCGGCAGAAATGATGACAGTTTTTCGGCACTTAAAACAGTAGACGGCTAGTAACTGTACCAAAAGTACGATTGCGACTAACTGCCGAGAGTATAGATACGGTTCAGTCAAGTTAATAAGAGTAGAAAAAAGAAAGCCAATGCAAACTGCGTAAGATTAACGGTTTATGTGTCACAGTCTTGATGCTTGCGTGTATTTTGGAGGTCAACCGATATCGATCGGTGTGGATGTGCAAAATAGTTAACTACTGGTTTTCACTCACAATACAGAGACCACTGGGTGGCTAAAATTATCTCCAATTTGATTAAATAGTTACGACAATGAAATGGTCAAAGTTATTCAATTGTTAACTAGCTACAACAAGTAAATTTCTTAGGGTGACTCAATGATCTTAGAAATATTTGAGTTTTCTTTTCTCCCTACTTTGTCGAGGCGACATGGCAACTAGTGGTCTTCAACCTTCACTTTGGAAGTTGTAATAATGATGGCGGTGAGGGGAACTATCTTCTGTTCAATAGTTAGTTTCTCCGTACCCCATCTCGGAAAATACGCTGCCCAAATCTAATAAACTAGTCATAAAGATACGATTTCCGTCATTTTATTCGTTCTAATTCAAGGTCAAGTTCGTAAAAGGTTTTCGCTACTGAAATTCGGCGCATGCCGCACTTTCGGAGAGACAGCATATTTTTCGTGAATAGTAAATCTGGTCTTGAGGAATCCACTGATGCGCTACACTAATCTTAAATATTTTTTGTCGATAATACAACGGTTCGAAACTATGGGTGCTAATTGCTTGTGTATATTTATTTCAGCAGATACATGCGACGGTAAGCCGCGATATTGCTTGTTTTGTTGTTGTGGTAAGAGTCTGTGATAAGATTGGTGAAGTTATGAATCAATTTATCGGAAAATTACAACATGTAGTTCAGAAGGGACGAAATAAACTCGTTAGAAAGAGAACGTGCAGAACAGATCCTGCTTGTTTTACTTCTGAGTGAATCGAATGCAGATCTGCAAGCAACCAACACACATTTACCACGGACGCTGTGCCAACTATGGGGGCGATCGAAGGCAAAAAGTACTATGGTATTTCGCTTTGGGATCGCTGGTTACCTCGTGAACTGCGTAGTTCGAATCCGATGTGACGGGTTAGTTGCTCGCCAGTGAGGACTTGGGGAACTCTTCTGCTTCGTTCACTTTTGCAAAAATATGCAACAGAAAACAGATGAACGAATAAAGCACAGTCTGTTGACTGCCTGTACAAATGTTTCCGAATTGTGCGGCTTCCCATCTGGAATGTCTCCTTCTTAATGTTGTTTCCTTTTTTGTAGTGACAAATTTCAGTTCACCCCAATGGCAACAGAATATGTATTGTGATTTTCTCAAACCAGGTTTCTTCGATCAGCATTCGGTCGGTGAGTTTTTGATATCTGTCAATTGTTCCACGGTAACCCCAAGAAAAGTTGATGGATTATCTTTGCTTCGAGTAGCGTAAAATATCTGATAACGAGACGAATCGGTGCAAACGAGATAAGCATACAAACAATTCCAGGTGTGTGCTGGTTTCTCCTAAAATAGAGGCGAGAGACACCTAGTCAATTAAGCAGAATCCCGGGAAAACAAGACGGAGCAAAAGCCCGAACTGAAACCGTGAGCTAGTCACGTCATTGTGGGACACAAAATATTCATACATTTTTGCCGATGCAAAGCTGCAGATGTCAGTTAGGTGTGGCTCGGTGATCTCGGGTAATCACAAACATACGCAAACTCTAGTCACTGGATAGATTACCGGAAACGAAGGACAGCTCCAATCGTCGTCGTCTCCGAAATCATGTACTCGAAGGACAAAGATTTTACATAGTCTCATTAGAGAATTTACGACTGAACCAGAGAAGGAGGAATGCGAAAACGGAAGTTGATTTTATGGTAGTTTGAATACGTCACTGGGGTATAAACACGACCGCTTCTTACATTACCATTTTCACATCAGTTACTTGAAAGCAAACGCAACTCCATGCGTACTGGAGTCCGTCTATTACTCGTGAGGTCACTTAATTAAAAAGAGATAATTCCAGGAGACCCCAGTTTGTGTTCTGAAGCACCAAGTTTCCTTGTAACTCAAACCTTTGAGATTGAAAGGATAAAACATGCTGAAGAATAAACTACAGGGCAGCACACCGTAACAAACCGGCAAAATCAGACGGGACAAACCAAGGGAAACGAACACTGCGAACGTGTCCCTGTACTGATTTGTAATAAAAGTAATCTCAAAATGTGTTGGTGACTGACGGACTTCTCGGACAACATCAAAATAACCAGCATAGCTGTGCTTCTGCCTCCCGTTTCGAGCTAGTGACATTATGTGAAGAACAAAGGGGACCAAGTCAGAATCGGCGGAGAATCCGGGGTGACATGTAATACTAACATTACAGGGAATGATGATAAAAGATAAGAGCATATACATCCAAAATGGTAAAACAATGGTCTTACAGACTTGCGGGATTAGACGAAATGTGGAGTTGCAGTCATGTTGACTGCAATAAGAAATGAACCTATAAGAAGGATTTAATAGCGGAACTAAAACAGGCTGAATCCTACCGGCCAAGATAGCGGAAACAACGAAGAGAAAAGCGGCAATAAATGAATCTTCTAGACTGTGCCTCTAATGAGCGGTGCACTATGCGTGTGCAAATGAATAGCACAGTGTTGGATGTAATTACAATCGGAAATTGAAACAATGAACTAACCAATTGATCGATCACGGACTTGCTTGCTCGAATAAAGGAAGACCAAACGCACAGAAACAGGTGCAGCTGGTTTGCCTGTCAAGAAAATCAGAGTAAACCTTGTTTTATCAAAGAAAGAGGAAACCGTAGAAACACTGCGCATCTGTTTCCTTTATGTTAGGAGTTATAAGTTAGATGGAACGCGACCCCGGATGAATGCATCTGAGTCGAATGGCTGAGCTATAAGTCTCACTGGGCAAGCTCTCAAAAGCTCAATGTACATCAAACCACATTTAGTATTAAAAGGTCTAGACGCCAACAAACGAAATCAGGTGAACTGAGAGGCTTATGCTGGTCCCAATAACAGTTACATGGGATCGGCTATGCACCTATGCAACCTAAAAACACGTGATGTACGACACTGGCAAATCGAACCCCTTGCGCTGCGATATATTTCTTTGTTTTGTGATTAGGCGAAGATTGTAGATACCGAATGACTCTGACAAAGAATTGTTAACGAATCACGGTTGTCACTCCTCTGTGGACTTTTCAACGAAGAGCTCCTATGCGAATGCCTGACGCTACTTATTAGATTCTGGTGCAACGTATCAATTTGGAGTATACAAGTTTAGGGATATTTGAACTCAAGTTTACTAGATATTCGTACCCGAAGAGCGAGAACAACCGTGAAACCGGTCGTGTGCTTCCGGCGAACTTTTCTTTACTCACCCAGATTCCGCCTGCAATAAAAATATGTATAAGTACATATATTTACGTATGCATATATGTACATATGTGTGCCTAGTTCTGACAGCTGACATGATGTTCCAACAATACACTGCTGTTGTTGCTTTTAGGAAATTAATAAGGCTACAACAGATACCCCATATTTTAACTGCGACTGGAGCACAGTCAAAGGGCATGGGCATTTTAATACGTGGTATGGTTATCTACCTTTTTTCGGATTTGGCTTCTCGGTGTGCCGACTGGTAACGGTGTAACTGGGATCTAAGAATAATTATCGCCGATGAATAATGCCCAGCAGTTCATCAAGTGGTTGGAAGAACCTTCTGTTTAAATTCTCTTAGTGTCATACCTCTCCCAGAATTATCAAGGAAATTGGGTCAAAATTACTCAGAATTATACCGGCTCTAGTCGGAAATCCTATTCAGATGGCGCATTTTGATCAGTTTAGCATAGATCTGTAAGTTCAGCGTTCCAACATTGATATTTTCCCCGGTAAGCACTCTGAGACAGACTGTTTTTCTGTTCGCTGCTTTTCAGTCTACGGGGAGACGTGCCCTTGCACACGTCTTCACCTAATTCCGCATACTTTTCACATATTTTTGAAGTGAGAAGAGATTATGTAGATTCCTGATTGATGCTGATCCCTTTACATTAAAAAAATTAAATGGTCATTTTGACCAGATTTCGATCTAGGGATCGCGCAGCATCAAACAGAACGCAGGCTGTTTAAAATAATGAATTTTATAATTTTCCGGTGCTTCATCTACCCTCGAAATTCACTGGTATTGGGTTTGTGTTCCATCATTCGTCCGATTTCGTCTACTTGGCCACTTAATTGGTATTTCATCCACAAAGTCACGGGTAATGGCGTTTGATTGGATCGATGACTAATATGAGCTAATCTAAGCCACTTCGATTTGGGAAAATCGAATTCGATCACGTGATGGATAAGATGGTAAAGATCGAGATAACTGCTGAATATTAGGCTCACGTTAACCGCGGTCCGAAATCAAAAATTTTTCCTCGAAGGAAATCAACTTCAGTTGTGTTATCGAATGCCCTTCCGTACAAGAAAAACTGGGGTATTTTATTCCAACGAAGCAACGTAGTTGGTTTTCTTAACAGAATGGTATAACAAAGTTGAAATTCGGCTCTCTTTATCGGATCCAAAAATGTGAAATTTATATGGTAAGCAGAAAACTTGGTATGTACAACCACCGACTCAATTCCAGATATTGGTTAATAATAGTTACCGGCAACTTGCGCTGAATACTGACTCTTTCAATCTGACTATAACTAGCGAAGAGTCTATCTGGAGACCCCCTTTAAAATATGCAAAATATGTTTCTTTTAAACAACTTCCAAAATAGGTGGTAATCAAGCGATCGATATCAAGAAATTTCAGTCTGACGGTTGCGAGTTGGAATCCTCCTATCGAAGGTCAACTTCACCACGAGACAAGACTGCCACCAGAAAAGGATGCAAATTCCAACTTTATTAATGAAATAATCTATAAGGCGATGACAATCAATATCTACCCCTCAAAATCTTGCATGTGCTATCTTGTCCATTTTCCATATTTTGAAACCCAGTCATAGGTTGCGAAAGTGAGAACTTCGTTTACTTGCCCAGCCTGAATCAAGTTTTAGCCCAAGGGGTTCAGGGTTAAATTCAGTCAAAAACACTTACTCATGAAGGCGATCGCAACGCAAAGCACTGCGCCGTTCACATCATAGAGATTCCACTGCTGTTTAGACGCCCAAAACGGGTTTTATCAGGGAACTTATTTAGTGGTTCCATGGTGAGCACTCGAGCAATACCTCCAAAATATTTTTCGTTTGATCAGACTGTTTGGGAGTTAGAAGAAGTGTGGACTGTCCACATAAATAGTTTTAACTTCAATTTTTGACACCGCATTGAGCATCGAATCCATCAACTACCCTATAATGTCCTGGTAGATCATAAACAAAAGGATTCACCTTTTGATTTCATGTTCTTTGCACAAACTGTTGTCCGTAAATGGCCTTTTGGTTGGGAGCCATCGCAATAATCAGTTGGCTATTCTACGCTGGGAAAAAACTGAAAATCCCAACGATAACTGTATCTGCTGCAAACAGGCAAAATATGAAGTTATTGTATGGTGCCTTGATACCTGTAGCAATTTTTGTAAGCAGTAGTGTTTGCCGAACAGAAAAGTTTCTGCCACGTTATCTCAGAATAAACAAATAATACTAACACATGGAGCACCTGATACAACTCAGTTTGTGGATTGCTGGCCATTTTCCCCAGCCGTCCACAAGTTAGCAATGCGTGGGTGTTTCAAACAATCGGCTACTTTCAGGTCACCTAGAAACGGTGCCCAGGGGACAAGTTTTTTGGTAACATTGGCCGATTCCTAGGCGAAACGTGACACTGACAACTTTAGGTGCTTTTTTTACCCTGGCACGTGTCCACTCAGACAGACAATCAGACATTTGAATAATTTCACGGTGATATGCACTGGATGGATGAGCTACCAATTAACTTATGTGATAAAATACCCAGAGTAAAAAGAAGTTTGAAGTACCAAATACGAGAAGTATTGAACAAGCTGGTTGGAACAGACAGGAGAAACAGCAATTATATTTCACTTTCTAACACTACGAATTCTGTGCATAGTGCGCGCCCCATAAGTTTCCTGTTTTTCAACAGTAGGTGCACAGAACTGTGTAGAGAGACGAAGGGGGTATCATTATGATAGTCAACTAATCATCCTGGTTTTCATGCGACTGTTGGTTGCACGAATCCACTATAAGTTGGCATATCAGATATTTATAATTTTATTTCCCAAGCATGCTGTGTATAGGCCAGCGAGTTTAAACACAGAAGGAGCGGGCTCTCATAAAAGAGACCGAAACCAACGTTCGGTTTACAGATTGGTTCTAGAAAATAAATGACATAAACGGACCTAATTCAGTGTGAGTCAATAGAATAATAATAATAATGATGACAATAATAATATATGTCACGCTTATTGTTATCGCGATCGTTAATCCAAGTGGCTTAAATCGATACTCCTGGTTCTAGTTCAGTAATAACCCGTTTAACCAGGGAAAAATGACGAAATGGCTTCTGCCCATTCAGTACAGCTACTCCTTTTATTCATTCTAGCCAAACTTCCTGCATAGGTCTCAGCAGCTTAAACTCATTAGTTGATTTTACCCGCCCTTTGGACACATTATCTTTTCTGGTCTTCATTTCGAACGGCGCCGCCGTTCCCCTGTGAACGTGTCACGAAAATCAGAACGCTTTCCCTTTGTTCAGGAGTAAAGAAATATGGGTAGTCCCCTCTAGTTTCCGCCTTACAGTCTAACGGATTCCTGACCAATACGTCACTTAACTTAGTTCAGACGGGATTGTCGGCCAATCCATTTTCGCGGTCATAATCCGGCCTCACTGACGCATAGCTCATCGCACCAAAACAAAGCGTTCTTCACTTTTGAATCCAGATCATAGCTTCTTAGAATTACATTAAATTAAAGTTGTAAGAAGCCTAATGGAGTAAGGGCAAAACCTCTAGATGATGCATGGTAAGGCTGACAGCAACGAAACAATTCCAGCGTTTCGTGCGGGACTCACCTCTCATTTGAGCATAAAATCATCAAATAATATCCCAGGTAGATTGCAGTACGAGGCTGATCACCACCGATTGAAGCAGGGATCCAGAAACCTGGAGAAGCAGAACTGACGTGATTCTCATCCACCTCTTCCTAAATTCACTCAACTTTTAATTTTGTATTTTTGATTTGGCTTCTACTAGGCTTACAAGATAGAAAAAGTGGAAAAAGAAATTATTTTTTAAGCAAAAAGGTGACATTGAATAGCCAGAATTAATGAAATGAATAAATTAAACAAAGAAAACCACTAGTTGGTGAACAAGCTCGTTTCCAGTGATTCATAATAATTCCATTGTTTCACATTATGTGAAACCAATACAAGTTAACATTTTCAAATAAGATGGTCGAGTGAATCGAAAGAATCACTGAATCACAGAAATCGAGCTTATTTGTCACTGCGTGTAACTCACAGTGTTTTCACCACGACCAATTTGACGAACAGAAGAATTTCATAAGTAATCCACCTATGTATCATAAATCCACGAAGATACATATATAGATTTAGAAAAAAATTGAATCGTCTTTGTTTTTGCATTCATCTATCCATTCCCATTGTACGATTTCGGCATGTTATGCACTCACAGATCGGCAAGGAATGTTTGTTAAGAGTAAGTTGTGTATTTGCGAGTTACAAATCAGGGGTCACGGTAACCGACAGCATTGTAAGCATTCAAGGATTTCATTTTCTCACTGAAAAAGAACTAAAAGTAAAGATTTCCCGACTCAAGTTGAATCATAAGCTATCAGATAATGAGGTACAATGAAGAGCTGAATCGACTAGTTCTGTCCTTGTCATATGTTTGAGTTTGGTTAACACAACTACAGACAGCAGATTAACGGGTACACATCCGAAACCAAGAATGCGATAATAGGCATAATCTGTTTAGTCATCCAGATACTATCTACAGTACATATATATATGTGCATATATATGCATTTAAACATCTAAATTATTTGCAACGGTGACTCAGTGAGATATATTGCATTGGCACCTTGAATCAATTCGCAGATTAGTGTTGATTGATCACTGGAGAAGAATGCGCTGCTCCTTCAGTCTGAAGATGATAAAACACCAACAACCATTGAAATGACAGATACCAAGTATCTACTGTGTCAACGTTCTCTTATTATACATATATATATATATATAATGACTTTCTGGCACATATTTGATTTATGCATTCGTTAGGAATTTCAGTTTTGATGTGAAACTCCCGTTAACATTGGTCATGGCAAACAGTCTGACAGGTAAAGCCTTGTACAAACTGTCTTTTGTTCCGTTTAGAGATCCAATCAAAATATAACTGGTGTGAATCACGTGATCGTCATCAGTTTCAATTTCATGATACTTCCGAGCTTTTTTTCAATTCCCTTTAACTTAAAGTCGTTATACATGTAAAAACGGTTTCTGGTTTGCGAATTATTAAGAGCTAGTGTAATATAAGCATTTACTTATGAGAATAAATCTGTCTGTATTGCCTGCTCACATTACATAAACAGGCTGGCAGATGTTTTGACAAGTCTTAGTATTTCTCACCTCTGCTGATACCTAGCCTTGCACGTCTGTTTTCTCACTTTGTTTTCGACTATCCATCACCGATTTACTCGTAGATCACATCCGCGTAGAAACTGTTTGTGAGTTTCCAAGCCTTCTACTGTCGGTAAATCTCACGAAAAACCATATCTTCAGCTTCAAAGGTCTTCCGAGAAATTGCCTGACAATGTTGGGAATTATGTTTATCAGATCTTACCGGTGGCAGGCGGAATCGGACCCATTGTGACGCTAATGAAAAATGGTAGCCATGCCCTTCTAATCAATAAACAATGCATAAGTGTTGTTTTGTAAGGAGGCTGCAAGCGCTGAAAGGACGCTGAAATGAGCGACGAACTGCCTATTCTGTTTATTGGCTCAGCCTTGCCACACATCAAATATTCTCCCGCGCCGCTTGTGAATGCTACGGGATAATTTTACTTGACTCGTCAAATTAACGCCCCTTGGGTGATACTAGCGAACCATATGGAACAAGTTTTAACATGGAGAAATCAACGTCCCCGCTATCCCTTCCGATTCCCGGTGCATGATTCATCATCACTGCGACTGCCAATTATTCGGTTTTTTAGAAGTTAAATTTTTATTGCCGATGGTGACATAAATTCAACGCATTGGGACAACTTAGTCTAGATATATACTGGTACACATATGAGCACGCAGTTACAACTGTTCCGCATCGTACCGACATTTACTTGATTTGGACCGTGTTGCCACATACACCAGTGCATCTATGCACATACTGGTGTACTCCTACGTACACGAGGTTCACTTAGAAAGGAACTGTTTGCACCGATGCGTAACATTCATCAGCTGATGGAAAGTGATCAGTATGCAGAATTCCCTTCATTTTCCAATCGTCTAAATTGATAGCTGCAACTTTCAACATAGTTCGCAAGATCCAGTATATGTGAAAAAGAGTTATTTACTGTTCGCTTATCATCAGCCTAAGGTAGTTTATCCACGTATGGAACAAAATGTATTGGATTTCTGAATGAATGCATCCCAAAGCAGGCAGTTTAACACATTTTTTATGTGCATCGCATTCCCCGAAGCATCAGTGCGCTTTTAGTAATCCGCTGCTCGTTATCGTACGTAGGCTGCTATTCACACAATGAGATTGCAACATTCATAGGCCAGGGCTCATCCGAATGTTATTGCAAGGCTTCTGAGCTCCAGTGAGCAAAAGGAAAAGGAAACCTCTTAACTCAGAAGTTCAATCAGCTTCACGGGACATCCATATGCTGAGAATCACGAAGATAGATACAATCAGCCAGTCAACGTGCGTCCGGCTCAAATCAAGTGCATATAATCTTGCTTGGTACAAATTTGTTTTCAGACAATGTGCCACCAGAATTATTGAGGAGGACGAAAATAGTAAAAGAAAAGAAAAGGAAGAAAACAGCGCGCATAGTTCACCGCACTTGGTAGATGCTTTATCCTTTACCTTCATGGTAGTGATCATCCGTCTTTATCCATGACTACTATTCTGATTTTGTCCTACCTAGTTGCCGAATTGGAAGCGGAGGGTTCAGTTAGGGAACCTTGCCGCAGCCTCTGACCAACCGATCTAACCTACTAGGCAACAGGATGACTCGAGGATCACGCAACCCACTGTGGACGGATGACTGATTGCTTAGTTAATGTGTAATTCGGATGGGGCTAGACACTCTAGGTGCCCGTATGCCCATCTGGCAGCGGTAAGCATGCAGATTTGAGCTTCGTAGGCCTGTCTGTTTGGTTCATAATTAGGCCACAGCCATCTCTTCCTGATGGACTAGCAAATATCAGTCAATCCGATGGACTGCCCTAGATATTTGCCTTTGTTACTGCACAATGGTAAAGATACATCCACGACAAGAAACCAGTGAGAAGAATTTCTCCGCTGAAGCTACCTGAGACACCTGGTTATTTAGGAACATTCCGACAGACGTTCAGCTCCATTTGCCAATTCAGGACTTGAGGCACCCACCCACGGGCCAAGCTTAGGTCTTTGAAGATCATTTCAAGTGTACTTCTCCCCTAGTAGTTGGAACCAAAAAGGCAATTTTGCTGCTTGTCACCCTTGTGTGTCAGATGATTGCAAACAGTCGGTTCTCTGCTTAACATGCCTTACTGCTGACTGGGACGTGAATGCATAGTTCTTTCAACTGTATTCTGATGTGGTCAGAGGAGAAGCAAAGCAATATGAGTAAAAATTTGCGTTGTTCTGCATAGGGCTATAATATCTCACTATAACTGAACAACCAACTCACATGGTATGGCTTTTGACTTTTAAACGGTGGCGTAAGATTCATAAACTAGGAGAAATCTATCTGTGCCTATGTATCTTCTGTCTCTTCTTTCACTCATGGTCTTCTGTCGCCTTGTTGATTCACTTACCACGAGGTTGGACTTTGAAGTGCACATCAACGGCCTTCATGTCAACCAAAGTAAGCAACATGACCACTTGTGCTTTTGATTCTTGGTCTTGCAGATCTGCCGGAAATCCACAAACCAAGTAAGCTTAGGCAAACCAAAGTCTGCTGATATTGACGTTGTAAAGTATCAAGTGGAGGACTCGTTACATAATAAAATCAACTGGGACGGTTGCATAAGAAACCGGTCATTTGCCATGCAGAAGAAAGGTCTTCGATTAAGCAAAATCTCACTAAACTCAGATGATTTGCAGCTGGATGACATTAGTTCGAATACCGGTGTCCCGAAAGTTGCCACTTGCATACCCTATGAGTCAAGCACTTCGGATAGAATAGACCTTATGGGCACGTTTTGAAGTGACCTGGATTAACCATACGAAGTGCTGCAAACTGATGGTTGAACTGGGGTAATTGAATTCAATTTGCTTCAAGCAGTAGCTGAGATGTAAAATGTACTCTCAAATCATACGCTTACGCAATTTGAGCAGGTTAACCGACCAGTGCATTCCGCATCAGAAACGCCTTGCTCGTTCAAAGGTGTGCCTTTGATGTTTTGCATAAGAGCTTGAATTCGATGGGCTTTTATATTCCGGTGTATATAATAACCGTAGTCATATATGGACAAAATCACTCGAATCAGTATGACCCAAAGGGTTCACAAGTGGCAGCTTCTAAGTTCACAGTGACAATCATTGGATAGTCAGTCAACAACTGGGAGTTCATACAAAAGCGGCAGATTTGCTAAGCCACTCATCAACTCTTAACACCCCGGAGGCAACCGACTGCACAGAGTACATCTACTCCAAATCTACTCAAAGACATACATTTAGCTCTCGTAGCTGAAAATTCTATAGAAGACAGCATTTTTAATAATCATGCTTGTGGTCTTGAACGGAAGCCACTTGATAATGCGTTTCTTAGAAAACATTTAGCTCCCAGCACTCTATATGAAATCGAATAGGTCTCCTGTGACCGATTTCACAGGCACTAATCCATAAAAAACCGGTGATAGGTTTGGATCGATAAAACTGTTGCTGATAATTCTTACGTTGTAAGTCATATTTACTCATCCAAAAATATACCAGCATTAACTATCTCCTAGGGGCTACCCATCAGAATGCACAAGGAAACATTAAAAACTCATTTGAGAACACTTGTGACAGAATTGTTAACCATCTAATGAAGAAACCGAGTTAGCAATGGGCTTGCACTTCAGAGGACAATCAATTCAAAATTTAGATATACTTCAGATTTGTAGGTCAGTCCCAGTGTAGGGGAACGTGAATCGATAGCAGACATAGTGAAGAAAAATGCTGGCCGGGCGATACGGGATCGAATCGCCAGTATATGAAGAAATTAGGATTTTTATACCAGGACAAACTGACTAATCAGGCATATGGAGAAGTAAGAAATTCTGATGGTGGTGAGAGCCAATACGCGCAAACCCGACCTAAACAGAGCCACAGATGCGGCTTGATGTTTGTGTAAAATGGAAGCTGAAATGTCTTTTGACTTGAATTTATTCTGGTTCCGGGTGGAAACAAGGTGCGCATCCAACCCCGGAGGGGAGGGGGTGGCGGAAGGTTTGTGGCTAGTAGACACAGATCTCAAGTGGAACGGGAATGGACGTCAAACAAGCCGATGATTTCGATGAACAACGAGAAGGTTGTTAGTCCCTGGCTGGGCCTTAGCGGAAATAAGGTCTGGAGTTAAATACACATATAAAATGTGGGCAATAAACGTTCGCTGGGGTTTGTGTCAGTGGTTGGAGGAACAAGTCAGGTGAGAGGAAGATACGACCGGAAAATAAGAAAAAAATGAGAAAAGATTATGATTTCATATACAGATAGATTTATCTTTGCTTCAGTAATCGATAAAAATATATAAGAATAATTGGTTGAACTCTGACGACTCAACTTCATTATTACAGGGACGAATACGGCACGATCAAAGTGAACGATATGTCGTTCAGTATAGATGGAAAGTGGGTCGCGCTATGGTGTGCGGGATTGATGTAGCTAGCGTTGACTGAGTGACTTTTGAAGCAATCGGGTGTCTTTGGTTGTCTTTGTGCAGAAAATCTAAACAAACTAAATTCGGCCATTCTAGCTAGTCCGGACCGGTAAGACGCGTCTTCTGGTTGGAAATCCTGGGTTCAAACCTTGGATCTGGTGGAGGATACACTCACAAACGAGCTCTAATGAGAGAACAATTCAATTTTGGCGCTTCCTGAGTGTAGGACTGACCGGACGATTCGAGGTCTCTGTGTGGAAGATATAGACTAAAGGGCAGCCAGTCAAATAATGATGACATAATTGTAAGTGGTAACACACTGTTTTCAGAGTGTTGAAGCTGCTCGAACAGCTATACATAGTGTCAGCAGAACAATTATCTTGCAAAATACAAACTTGGATATCGGATAAGCAACCTTCAGTTGAATGCTTAGTAGCAGGTTAACTGACTGGCAGAAGAATCAGGCGAACATCAACCAAATCGCAAATGGCGTTTGGTTAGTTACTACTTGGAGCCCAACGTATGCATCCCCACCAAAATGAACTATTTATTTTGCCTTTTGTGACAATATAGTGACGGGAACTTTAGACGGCCTCACCGATGGTAAGTGCTTTATCTTAAAGACCCCAGTTTATCGTGAGTGCTTTCATTTCAGTCGTTACTCGCAATGGTTATCCAGTCAACTGTTGCAACTGTAATTGCATAAATATTAAATTAGCTACTGAAAAGTGCTAGCTTATTTTGTTCCGCGCATCAAGAATCTGTCCGAAAGCCAACAGGCTAAGCGAATTAAGAACTAGCATGAGATGCTCAGCTGACTGATCCTGCTGCAACATCGAACACGTGTCAATGGAAACAGTTGAAAATGCAAACGATACGCCTGTTTCGTCGGCTGTTTTACCAATTTCTGGCTACATTGCCCGTACCCTTCAGCTAAAATGAACTACGATTGGGTGAAAAACAATTGTTTAAAAGATTTGAAAAATCCCACAGAACATATTGAGAACAACACAACGTGGCGAACAAGCTCGTTTTCAGTTATTCGTATTCATGCCAATACATAACACTAAGTATGGTCTGGGAATGGTTCAAGGGAAATTGTCGGTTTGTAGTCACATCAGTTCACAACTCTAAGAATGCGTCTGCGTGTATGTGCATTT